>OY747129.1:80169421-80681563 GCA_963556465.1 Berberis vulgaris | reverse complement strand
TCAAGTGCAATTATTATACTCTGTCATTATTTGTGCATTTAGCATGTAATTGTGGTGATTAGTGTGATATGTCACTTTTGTGATGGGATGAATATTATGTTATCTTCATGTTATCATTGCGAGTGTAGTGTGTTCCCCATTTTGTCGATTGTGGGTGTTGTTTAACATAGACCGTCGAGATCTTTCATTTCTAGACAACTTATAGATAGAAAACGCCTAGCCACCACACCTTTACCCACTCCGCTTTGGGTTAAGTCCCCATTAGGAGGGCATGCAATGTTGTATGAATTATGTTCAAGTTTTCTTTGGTGGGTTGTACCTTTGGATTCGACTTTAATTCTTTTGAGGTGTGTATGGTGTTGGTAGATGGATTTATTGTGTTGTGGTCATCTAGGTCGAGTTTAATCTCGATAATGAGATTTCTTATAAGGTGTGTATGATGTAACACCTGTTAAATTTAATTGTGGTATTTTGGATTTTTTTTCTTTATTAAAAACAATATTTCTAAGTTTGTGAAATTTAATTGAAATTTTTTCAAATTTATTTTGGATTTTTTTAGGTGGGGTGTCCATAGAAATTTGGTGGGGGCGAATAGCCGCCCACATATAAGATCATAACCCCCCTTCTCTCTTCTTCCCCATTTTTTCCCCCGCTCGTGAGAGAGTAACACCTACTCATCTTCTCATCCGGTGAACTTGCGTGATTCAACGAATTTCTTCCCCTAAATTCTCCTAATTTCTTTTTATTTTCTCCTATTCTTCCTCCCCTTTCCTTTCCCCCTTGTTTCCTGCCCAAAAATTAGAGTGTTTCAGATTGTGTAGCTCAATCAGAGCTATTGGAGGCCGATCAAGTAACTCCATTCTGATCAGGCTCCGCCAGTGGTGTCTGTGGGGGCGTTTGGAGGTCAGAAATCCCACATGCAGAGGTGGTTGGGTCGTTGGCCAAAAAACTCAGAAAAATCAGTTTGTATGAACTTGGTAGGGAGGTTTCACGGCTGCATTCACGGTGATCAAGCATGCGAGCTATGATCCGTTATTCAGTGGCCCCTTTGGCACTTATCTGGCCAGCCTACAGCCTTTAGTCCTTGTCAATGATGTTCTAGCTTGTGGAGAGTAATTTTTTGGTCATGTGCCGGACTGGTTCTTTTTCATTTTCTGGTGTCTGAACAGGTTGCTCACTGTTGGGAATATTTTTGAAGTTAGGGGTACTTGGAGTAGTTTCGCCGGAGTTTCTGTCGAATAATCGAGCGGTCAAAGTTGTCGGAGGTCGAATTTTCCCTTCGTAGGACTTGTAGGAGTCCAAGTATGATTTGGAGAATTCCTAGAATGTCCAGTCATTGTTCCACGAGATTGGCACTTCGTTAGATTGGATTTGGGTTCCGAAAAAACCCATTCTGCTCAGGTGAGTGAGAACATTCCTAATTGGGTGCAATGGTATTTTAATAATACGACTATTTTTGAAATATTGTTGCGGGAACGAGATAATAAACTTTGGTTTACAATTTTTCTAAAAAAATCATTTTTCACAAAACTCTCCTAAGGTTTTCTTCATGGCCTTTAAATTCAATGTTAAGGGAACTTTGATAGGATTTTTCATCAGAGTCTTCAAAATCGAAAACATTCATGCATTTATGTATTTTGATTGGTAGTTAGTGAGTTTGGAGTTCGTGTGCTTAATGAATGCTAGTCGAAGATGGTGATGGTAAGCTTATTATATAGATGCAATTTGAATGTTTGTTTGTAGTGTAAAATTTTGAAATGATATGCTTTAATGCCATGTAGTATGTAAATTTACCATGTTAGATACTGACAGTTAGCATAATTGCATGAATGCTAAAAAGCTAATAATAAGATTCATGGTTTCAGCTTTGAGCTGTGAAATGACATATGAAAGCGATTGTTAAGGTGAGCATCCATGGTATGTAATAAAGAAGTATTGTGATCATTTTATTTATAGTGTTTACCAATTTATTTTAGTAATGGACTTGCATCATTTAGATTATATTTTCCTGTAACTCTAGCCGGCCAGATGGATATGCATACTGTGTTTGGTGCATATCACCTGTTCAACACGAAAAACTACGCTAAACCTTTGTAGGGAGTAGCACCATGGGCCTTGAGAACAGGGTTGGATCTCTCATCCATGAAAGGAACTCTCAGCGCAGTTGATCACTGCCTCAACCTTGAGGGTGTTTGATCCTGATCTCTAATCCAAGAGGAACCATCGGTTGTAGTTAATAACTACCTCGGCCTTGAGGGTATTTGATTTTTGATTCCTCACATCCAAGAAATGAACTCCCGACGCGGTTGATCATTGTCGTTCCCTTGAGAATGTTTGGGCTTTTTAATCGGGTTGATAGTTCCCCGATGCGCACTATAATTTATGATTGGGCCACACAATCAGTCTTTCGTGGCAACATGTATGTCCTAGAAGTGACATCTCGCTTGAGAACATGCATGCTAGGAGTGGCATCAATGTGTGTATAGAGACATGTCAGGGTGAGACATGTTTGACACGACAGACTAGGTGCGATTGCGGGAAAATATATTGTATAAACTCATGTGGCATCTCATGTGCATATTTCTCATGTTTGAGTAGTTAAAACGAAAAGTTGTATTGCAATGTCAGTCATTGGCACTTGTTTTACTCTCTCATTATTTGATATTATATCTTAATTTAGGAAATAACTGTTTTGTTTCTCCTCATACTAGCTAGTACTGACCCACTTGCTTGTTTTGTGGCAAATGGGTGTACACTAGGGGTGGGCACGGGACGGGATGGGACGAGATATACCCATCCCTATCCCATCCCGTTCATCGGGACGGGACAGGACGGGATCGGCGTGCTAATCTTCTTCACTTGCAGTCTGAGCAGTCTGCTGGTCTGGAACTGCTGCCCTCTTTAACTAACAAGCGAATTTCACAATAAAGTACTCGGATTCCGCTAACATCTCTCTATTTTTTCCTGCACAGGCTTGCATCTATATGTGTGGCTTCACAGTTGTTATTGCTTATTAAAGTAATTGAAGTGCACAAATTTAGTCACTGATATACCTACATGTTGAATCATTGGCCTTTTGAAACAGGAGCCAACTCACCTGGCTTTGCACAGGAGAATGTGTCTCCAAAGAAGTACGTAAGAAGTTTACTTTCTACTTTCAGTAGCAACAGTTACAAGGAGAGAGAAAAAGTTGAGTATACATGTGAGGGACTTCCAAAAGTTAAGCTAACATAAAGAAAGCAACAAAGTTTGGCTAAGATTTATATTAAAAGTTACTACTAAGAAGTTTTACTTTTAGTCTTCCCAAACACAAGTGGGTAGTTTGTAGCAAAAAAAAAACAAAAAAAGTTCCGAGTGTGTATCAAAATGTAGTCTTGGTTTGCATATTGCATTAAGGAATGTATTCGATGGAAAATGTAGTCTTCACTAGTGTGTATCAAAATGCACTGTTGCCCTCTTTAACTAACAATGCACATATATTTGTATGGGCATCCACAATTCTAAAATAAATAATTAAATAAAAATATTATTAATTAATATTAATAAATTAGTTCGGGATTGGCGGGATTGAAAATCTTCATTCCATCCCATCCCATTCTAGATCGGGATCGGGATGAAATTATTCAATCCCATTAAGACCCGAAAAAATCGGGCCGGGACGGGACGGGATCGGGATCGTGGGATGGGATGCCCACCCCTAGTGTACACCTACCTGGGTGCATGTTGTGGTGGTATCGCTGCCGCTGGAAAAGCTGAGTGATCGAGCGGTCGTCTACGGGGTCGTACAACTGAGAGGTAGGTTAAACCCTTAGTTTTTTGAGATTTTATTGCATTTCGTAAGTCAGTGCGACTTATGTTGGTTTAGTTTAGTGTATTTTGTGCTAGCTAGTATAACCAGTGGCAAGTAAATGAAAAAAAAAATTTATTTAGGGTGGCGTCACATCTTAGTTATCGAGATATTTCGGTGTCTCGTAAATTGGGGCGTGACAAGGAGTGACTTTAGTGTCTAGCTGTCTAATAGAAAAGGAGATTAGATTTAAATTTCAATAAACAAAATTATCGTTTTTCACTTATTCTCTCACACTACTTCTCTCTAATTTTTAGCATGTTATCTTTCTCTAAAACTAGGGGTGTGCATATTTTTTTTGAAAAATACAAAAACCTATCTGGAGTCGTACCATATTGTCCTGGTCCCAAACTGAACTGAAAGGTTTTTGTTCATTCAGTTTTGGTACCAACCGTACCATTTCAATTTGATACAGTTTCATTTCCGAGTTTTGAAATACCGAAAATATTGGACCAAACCGAATAGTAAATACTTTTTATTTTTAACTGTATAATTATTAATAAGTAAATAAAATAAAGTTATAACTCTTAAAGGATTTTTTTGCAAGTTGAGAAGAAATCCATACTTCATTTTCTTTACCCTTTTTCATCTTTCCACACCCAACTCATAGACATTAACTTTGTTGACTTCTCAAGCCAAAGGAACACTTCAGTTTGGGCCATCGGTTATATATTGAGATATGTTACATTGATTTGTTATTGTTATGATGGTATATTGCCTTTGTTGGGTCTACCTACATCTCAATACACTATCAATGTTTTGATTCAATAACATAATCTCTTTTGTTTTCCTAATACAATCGTTAATACTCTACATCATTTATACTGCAAACTACTAATACCAAAATTGTGAAGTTGCAATTTTTAGCTATAAACTATTATTAATATACATACACT
The DNA here is from genome assembly GCA_963556465.1 of Berberis vulgaris. NCBI lineage: Eukaryota > Viridiplantae > Streptophyta > Magnoliopsida > Ranunculales > Berberidaceae > Berberis > Berberis vulgaris. The sequence continues at coordinate 80,676,820 of OY747129.1, read as the reverse complement.
TTGCCACTAGAACGAAACTAAAATTTTTAAATGTGTTTCACATTCTCACCGATAAATTACAAGAAGATCGGTTGATTGTGAAGCATTCTCTCGATTAAAAAAAAAGAAAAAAAAATGGTATGAACAGAAATTGGTACTAAACTGTACTGGTACCACCGCTTCTGTGCTAATTTCAAAAACTCCCTAAAATCGAATGAAACCTTACCAAATTTTTTATGGCAACGATACCGGTATGAGTGTGTTACCGAATTGAACCGAACCGAACCATGCCCACCTAAAACAATAAGCAGATGGTTTATAAAGATACTGATTCACAATTGTAAAATTCATGTTTGAAATGCAGTATGCGATATTTAATTGTTTTAAAATTTTAAACCATTTGTACGTCAATATTAACTTCTACAAATGAACTCAGACAACCAAAGTATTTGAAATCCTCGAGTGATTCATAGTTTCTAGTCTATGAAAGCTCTTATTCATAGTTTCTAGTCTTTTAAAATTTTACTAGTGTGTTGATGCGCTCTACGTGCGCATATATACAATGTTTTTTTAAAGAATTTGATGAGCATATAAGTGTAAATTATAATTAATGTTTGAAAATGGAACCATGGTCTCTAAAGCGGGTGGTATGCCAGAAGAACCAACCCATAGCAACTTTGAAGCAAATTTTTGAGCAGCTATGCCGACAATCTTTTGGGGACAGGCTCAAGGATAGGAGGATATCTACAATCACCTAGATGTTTGGATGTGGTTAGGATATTTCAAGGTTGCAAATATTATTTGAGTTGGCATTAGTATACTTTTGTCTTGTATTTTGATGACATTTGAAGCACTCGCAGGTTTTTTGTGATGGTCCTTATAGTATAATTTGGAAGCTTGTGAAATGACTAATAAGTTTGTAATTGACAATATGGTTGTCTGATTTGGTTAGTCAAATGAAAAGGCAGGTAAAAAAATAGTTTTATGGGGTTTGTCATTTGACCAAATTTTAGTTAACCCTATTATTTTTCTAATAACTCACAATTTGTTGAAATAAAAAACACACACACCAATAGAATTTGGGAGAGAACAATTGCTATTTTCTGTTACAATAGAGGATCCATTAGGTTTTAATTGCAATTAAGGATCCTCTCACGTGATTCTCTCCTCAAACATCTTTTTCTCCTTAAACGCATCAATGACTCCTCCAACGAATGCTTGAATCTCCTCCTCCAGATATGCAACTGCTTAATCTCTATATCTATATCTATCACCCTTTTTCTCAAATCCTTATTTGTCTCTATGTTTCTTTGGTGAGTTCAAATTGTTATGGTGGCGAAGAACTAACTCGGAGTGTTTAATGTTAGACATCTTGTTGGAGATGGTAGACAAAATGTATTCAGTAAATATCACTCTGTTTACCATACTACCTATATGATAGGCACGAGTCTGAACAACTTGGAGTCTGTAAGCACTGATCTATGATAGGCAATGAATTACATGCTAACATAATTCCAAATTGTATTCACTGATTTGACTACCATAATTCATTGTTTATTTAGTGAATGCCTCCTATACTCAATATGGTAGGCACATATTTGAACAACATATACTCTGCAAGTGGACATATCTATGGTAGTTAATGAATTACAAGTGTATTCATTGTTTTTTCTGACCATAGTGTGAATGCCTACCACAACTAGTATGTCAGGCACGAATTTGAACAACCAAAAACTTTGGAATTTGGTTTTGAAGCCTGATTTTTATTCAAAATCTCTGATGTTTCTTCGGTTCTTCACTAGCTGATGATCTTCAACCATTTGTTTTTTAGAGGGGGTTTGTTTGTTTTAAGTGCTTAGAAGCTAACTTCTAACTGGAGTTAGAAGTTTTGTACAAGCTTCTGAATGAACGAGTTTCTAAATGAACAGTTTGTTTTGCTTCTGAATGGGCTGCTGATTAGAAGTTGTAAAATTAAAAGGTGTTTGTTTTTAGGTGCTGAATGAGAACTGTTTGACAATTTTGCCCCACTGATGTGACACCTGATTTTTCTTCTTTCTCTATACAACCTTGTGGTGGTGATTAGAAAACTTGTGGTGGAACATAACCACCATTCTTCTACAAGTTTCTACAAAGTTCTCTACATTTCTTTAATCTTATCCTTAGATATTTTTGTCTATTTGTTTATCAGAAAGAAAAAAAAAACAAAACTCAAAGAGGAGAAAACTTGAGTGAGAGCTTCTAAAGGAAATACATATAGGATATTGGTGCATGTTGTGAACGAGAAGGTTTTTGCTTTGAGGACTGCAAAAGATGTAAAAGGTGAGTAGATCTGTTCGAATTGAACAATTTCGATCAATTAGGAGAGCTTACTACTCGTTTTCACCTTTTTTATGTGCAAATCGAGGATTTAAGTTCAGTTTTGATTTGTGCAACTGGGTGATTTTGCAACACGATATGTTCTGATTCGATAAAGATCTTTGTTTAATTGGTTCCATTAGACAGATGAGTGTTAGATCTTTCCATCGGTATCTTATATGATTATTTGAGTAAGTATTGAATGAGATATATGTGTTTGAAGTTGGGTAGTTCAACTGTGTTTTGCTGAAATTTGAAGTATGAAGTCAAAACGTGATGAACAGGGTATGAAAACTAGATTGTATCTTCGATCTTATAAAGAAATTAGGTATAAAGATTACATCTTTAGAAACTAGAATATGAGAGCTTTCCAACAGAATAAGGATTGTTGTTTTTGGTTAACAATTGTGACTTGTGTGTGTGTGTTGAAATGACGTCATTTGTTTGACTGATCATATAATTAGAACCGTACCTCTGTTTTGAGTACCTTTTTCACCGTTGCGATCACCGTGACAAATTTTAATTTTAGAACAAATCTATTTCGTATTATAAAATATTTTAATTTTAGCAATATTATGCCTCGAGATGCGTGTTTTTCAAGTTGATATTTATTATTGAATCATTGTGCATCAAATGTGATTGTGATCTTTAGAACTTAGTTTCATCTAATGATACTATGGAAATGATTTGATTAGATAAGTATTGAGAAATCGTGATTTTGACATGAATACCCTACTCCGGTGTTTGAAATGTACAAAATGGTACAGTATGGCCCTGGAGGCTTTGGTTTATGATATTTTTATAATCCGTATAGATTGAGTTGTATGGAGCTTGTCTCCAAAAGGGGAAAGCTAAGCCACTATACGAGTCATGACTCGCGTGATATAGTGGAGTGTTCCTGATGAGAGTCTGATTCCCAAAATGGAAAAACTATGCCACTGTATGAGTCATGACTTGTGTGATACAGTGGAGTGTTCATAAGGAGTCAGGGGAAGAGTGTGAACTTAGTCCTCTTCCAGCGCGCAGTTTTATTTGTGATTTGGCCCGTGTGTCCAGTCTTTTGAGGTGGAGTATGCATTTTAGAGATGACGCCCGTTTGAAATGCATACATCTCAAAGTGGGTATTGGTACACGTATGGAGGTGTGTCGGGGTGAGACACATTCGACACATGGATGGGTGCGATAGGGTATTCATGAGGACCAATAGTAAGGGGCATGTCTTAAAGTAGAGTATGTCATAATAAAAATGTTATGATATGTCTTAAAACAGGAAAAGTCGTGATAGGAAAATGTATGATCTGAATTTAAAAATGAGTATGTGAGAATGTGGTTAGATTGTATGTCACGTGCCATTTGTAGGAAATATTCCTGTCTATTGGGATTTTCCTTATGAGCGGGGCGTGACAGAATTTAACTGTTATACTCTTGTGTGGGCAGACCTAAGGGGGAGGGTACAATAGAGGCCCGTGATAGAGAAGCCCAATAGGCATGTGGATCCCAAGAGAGGTTGGGCGACCTACCAAGGAGAGATTATAGTCCCACATTGCCCATGTGGGGGAAAGAAATGTGCTATATATGTACGAAGTTGGGTCTACAAAGTACTACGCATTTTAAAGCCGTGCGGGCCTTGGGCCCAAAGCGGACAATATACTACTCTGTGGATCGGGTCGTGACAACTGAGCTGAAAAAATTTATGGCATAAATATTGTGCTTAAAATCATATCCAATAATTATTCAAATTTTGAGAATGTTACAATAATATGATCTCATAAAAGAATATCAAAATATGACCAAGTACATTTAAAAAAAAATTATCAAACCAAATTTCTTATTAATATTTTGTTTGCAATACGATCTCGTAAATTAACTATATCAGTTTGTTCACATGATCCAAATACTTGAGATAGTTGTGGTTGTTCACTATTAGTTTGTTCGGAAAAGTTGAAAAGAAAAACAAAAAAATTCAGAGAAAGAAACACAAAGATGAATTAGAGAAAGGAGATAAGTTTCTTACTAAGTCCTTGTGAAGGTAGGTAAAACCAATGTTTGGTGAAGATAATGAAGATGTGTCGTCAAAATTTAGCCCTACTTATTTTTAAGAAGATGGGGGCAACAATTTTCATTACAAAATTATGTTAAAGTTATTGTTGGAATAATTTTTTACTTAATACTCCGTGCTAAGTGATCAACACCTTCCTACTGCTTATCCAATTAGAAGTAGACTTATGATCAGAACTAAAAACAAACACTCTAAGGCGATTCACTTCTTATTAATGCTTCTTGCTCCATTCACGAGCAAAAACAAACATCATCTCTACCTTCAAACTCTCCCATCTTAAAAAATTAACCTGAAACCCCAACTTCTTTGCAATAACTTTGATCTACAAATCAGATCGTTTGTAGACTGCAAATCGTGTTAAAGGAAATGGAGATGAGAAGTTGAATTCATGCACGCACGAGAGAGATTTTGCTAACGGGAGCATGCGCTGTGTCCTCCAGGGTAAGTGAAAACCCATTTTTATCCTTAAACTCCATTATAAAAAATAAATGGGAGGGACAGAAAGATGGCAACTGCACTTTTTTAGACAATTGAAGATCAAACAGGAGCGTAATGTTGTCTCTTTTTTAGTACAAAACCATAAAAGGGTAGCGCAAGGCAAGGCGGCATTAACCGAAGAGCAATTCTACCTGTCGAGGAAATGGGCGAGGGAGGGTGGGTCGCACGTGCTCCTGCCTCGTTTCAAAAAAAAAAGAAAAGAGGGAATCGAAATTTTGGGGGAGAAAAGGAGGGAAGCTCTCCCTCTCCCCATTTCCATCTCGACAGAGACAGAGACAGAAAAGAAGCAGGTTCCCCTTCGAATCCACCGAGGAATAGTGAAGCCGCCCCCTCTCTTTCTTCCCCCGAAGACCGACAGTCCCTGAGAAGACGAAGACGAACACCCTCTCCCAAAAGGTAAAGCTTCCACCTTTCTTTTAGTTTATTTTCCCTTTCATTCTCTCCCTCTTTGTGTGTGATTTCTTGTTGGGGATTTCTAGTTTCTACTAGATCTAGGGTTTCTTTGCTTTGATATTGAATTGAAACCCAAGATCGAGCAAAAAAAAAAAATTTCGATTTCATATTCTTCATTTCTGTGTTGAGACAATATTTTGATGGGTTTATGGATTTTGAACAAATGGGGTTTTTAGATTTGTGGTGTGCATTCTTCATTTCTGTGTTTTAGCAAAAAAAAAAAATTTCGATTTCAGGTCTATCATTTATGTGTTTTAGCAAAAAAAAATTACCTGTAAAGTTTTTCTCCTTTTGACTCAGATTTGTCTATAAAATGTTTTTTTTTTTTAGAGATCAGGTCTATCAATATCAAGTTATCAACTATGTTTGTTGTTGTTTACACTGTTGTTCTGTAAAAGTTGTCTCTTTGGAGGTCTGATGAGTTGGTTTAGGTTTATGCCTATGAAGTTGTTTGGTTTGGGATTTTGTTCTTTGGTTCATTCATGAATGTTCACTAACCAACACGAAAAGTTCCAATACAACTTTTTTTTTTGAAGAAACATTTTCCTCATCCACCTACATAACAAAGGAAAAAAAACTTTTGATGGAAAAAAGAAGAAGCCATTGTTAAGTACAATGTTGAGGTGTCCATATAATACAACAGAGATTATAATGGTATTGTGTTTGTAAATGGTGGTTTTATTGTTATGGTGCTCTTACTGATTAAATGTTTGGTTCGTGAAAAGAGTTACCCTTGATCACAATCATGACTTTTGTTTAGCCATAATACTGCTCCTACTTCATGCATTGCTCAGTGATGATATATAGCCTCCACATAGAAGAAAAACTATATGAAAAAGTTGTTGATATATATTGCATACCAAGAAAAACTATATGGAAAAGTTTATAAACTATCTAGTTTGATCTTACAGTTAATCTTCAAGTGTAAACCAAGAAATTGGCTTGAGACTGTATCGATCTCTAGTATAGTTTAGAGAATTTCTGTATTGTACTGCATGTTTTGTATGTCGTTTCTATTGCTTTAGTGAAAAATAAATTGGAGCGACTTTACAAAAGTAGGTAATTATGCATCTATGTTTTAACTGTTGTATATTATAACACATATTTCAGGTATGGATAGTGTAAAAGATAATGAATGTATGTTGGTGGAAGAATATGTAGAAGATATGAGGGAACCCCATGATGGGATGGGTCAATTTTATTCGATCATCTCACAGGTAAATATTTTGTAGTTTGTATGTTTATCTTTGTAGGGTTTGTTTGTTTCTTATTAATCTTGTTTATTATTAATTGTTGCAGCCGCCAGGTTCAAGCAACGAGATGGAGTATACAAACTATACGTTATGATCAGGTTGGTTAATCTTGTTTATCTTCATTTACCTGCTTTTTTTATATTGTTCAATGTGTTTCAGCCTCTCTGAATATTATAATGACGGTGATTCTAAATGGAGAGGAAACGAGCGAGGAAACGGGCGAGGGAGGGGGGTGTGACCCTCATCCCCATTTCTCACCACGCTGATTTCCTCGCTGTTTTATAACTTCAATCATCAGATAATCCTTTGTGAATAAAAAGTTAGGTTTCCTCAGTTTGTCTTTAATGTTTTTTCTCAAGCATTACTCTTGATTCCTTCTAGTTTGGGATTTCTTTCACCATCGATCCCTTTTATGAGGATCAGAAGTGGAAACATAACATGTGATGATTGGTTGTATTTGTTCAAAGAAGTGACTGCTTATGATAATTTGAGATTTGCCAGAGTTCTTGGCAACTTTGTTTTAAAATCAACAATTTTATGAAGGTTGTCATTATGATGTGAGATTCAACCATTGTTTGATTTATTCATGATAGTTATACATTGCATCATATTTTGCAGTTACTTTCATGGCAGCTAACATGACGTGACGTCAGTTTCCTTTATATCCAACTAAAACTATAGATGGATAACAAATAAATTGTAAGAAGCACAAGCTTCATAATGGAAATGGTGTCTGATCCATTTGGCTGTGCAAGAGAAATTATGTGGTCATTTGTTTGTTTACATCATCAAGAATTTACTACATTGGTTTGAGTTTTTTTTATGTGCTTTCCACTTGATTGTGTTAGGGGTGCTTTCATTAGAACTGACAATAGTTGTGACTTTAATGAAATCATTGCTTGTGGGAACTCCTTAGGGTACTTTTTTTTTTTTTTTTTTTTTGCGCTTGTGTCTTTTCTTACGTTATTCCACAGGTGTTTGGGGAAATTCTTTGTTCTCTGTCCCTTGCTACAATAGCTTTTTCTATTATCTTGTTTATCTTCATTTACCAATAATCCTTGCAGGAACATGATAGCTACCTGAATTTCCAGACCATTATTCACAACAATTTTGCATTTTACTCCCCAACTCTTTAGTGTAACCAAATGAACTTACTCTATCAATGATTAACATCAACTTCTCATAAATTTCTTCAGAATCAGAATGTGACTATCGTCCACCACAAATCTATGAACTCTGCCATTGACCTCAATCCAGTCCAAGCAGATCAACCAAGCATCCATAGTGCTTAATAAGCTCCTCATAGTGCTTCATTTTTTTACCCATAGATAATGTGTGGTAATGGCCAATTATTATCATTCTTTTTCAGTGTCATACAATTTTAATGCAACAGGGAACTCCAAATTCAGTATCTCCAAATTCAGTATTTTCAGTGGTAATGGCCAATGTTTGATCATTCTTTTTCAGTGTCTACAGGAGGTTCCCCTAGAGACTACTCTGCTGCTGGATCTTCGAAAATGACCTCTGGTGCCACATCTCCTCCCACAAAGTCTCAATATGAAAGAAGAATTGGATTTTCATCTTCATGGTACTCGTTGAGTCAGCAATCTTTTGTAGCAACTTCTCCACCTAGTGGGCGTCCATTGCCGAGTTTTTTTTTTTTTTTGTGCAGTTTTGAACATGGCAGTTTTTTTGTTACACCGGCAATGTAATTTTTTGGTGCAGTTTTTTTGAACATAGTAGTTTTTTTGGTGGCAATGTACAGGAGGGCCAAGTTTGTTTTTTTGGTGCAGTTATTTTGAACATAGTAGTTTTCTTGTTACACTGGCAATGTATTTTTTGCCAAGACTTTATGTCATGAAATTGTTGAACATACCAACTTTCTCATTTTTACTTTCTTGTTGTTTCATTTGTTCTCATTTTGAGCAAATAATGATAGCAGATTCTTCAACCTCTTGTTCAGCCTTGAATTTATTAATTTGGATACAGTCTGACATTTTTAAACAGATAGACTTGTCTCTGCTAAGGCCATGAAGAAAATGGGTGCTGAAAGGCTAGTTTGCTTATACTCCTACTGATCTTGATAGGCACTGTCTGTGTCTACTCTTTCTCATTCAGCACTTGTACTTGTACTGACTGCTTAATAGTAGAATCAGTCCAGATTTGTGTCTTCCTCATAAATACGACTCATAATGTTTGATTGAAGCTCAAATGCAGATTGCTATAGTTTTGGTTTTTCGGGTACTGCTTTTCAGATTGCTATAGTTTTGGTTTCTCGACAGTTAGACAAATTGGGTGGCATGTGCTATACAATCTGTTACTAATTGTGCAAAAAAAAAAAACTTAAAAACATTGTGCAAAAAACAAAACTTAAAAACATGATCGTTATCCTTACATCAGAGCTGTACATATTACATTACATCGTTGTTGCCTTGGTTATCATTTGTTTGATAATTGGATGGACCGGCTTCATCGTCAAGAACATGATCGTTATCCTTGACATCTTCGTTGTTGTTGAATTCCTCTGAATCTTGTCTCGCCGCTTCTGAGCGAACCCACAACGCATACGCTTCTTCAGCTTCAGTGACTGACCTAAACCCCTTATAACAGGCACCACTATACGTACCCTGATACCGCAGGTAGACATGCTTGCCAGCTCAGGTATACTCCAGGTTGACTACCTCGATAGACAACGTACGCTGTGAATGTCATTCCTGCATTTAAAAATTTTGTAGTCGTAAGATATATGCATGGACGGGTATGTAATATATATCAACAACTTTTCCATATAGTTTTTCTTCTATGTAGGAGCAGTATTATGGCTAAACAAGAGTAAGTCATGATTGTGATCAAGGGTAACTCTTTTCACTAACCAAACATTTAATCAGTAAAAGCACCATAACAATAAAACCACCATTTACAAACACAATACCATTATAATCTCTGTTGTATTATATGGACACCTCAACATTGTACTTAACAATGGCTTCTTCTTTTTTCCATCAAAAGTTTTTTTCCTTTGTTATGTAGGTGGATGAGGAAAATGTTTCTTAAAAAAAAAGTTGTATTGGAACTTTTCGTGTTGGTTAGCGAACATTTATGAATGAACCAAAGAACAAAATCCCAAACCAAACAACTTCATAGGCATAAACCTAAACCAACTCATCATACCTCCAAAGAGACAACTCTTACAGAACAACAGTGTAAACAACAACAAACATAGTTGATAACTTGATATTGATAGACCTGATCTCCCAAAAAAAAAACATTTTTATAGACAAATCTGAGTCAAAAGGAGAAAAACTTTACAGGTAAATTTTTTTTGCTAAAACACAGAAATGATAGACCTGAAATCGATTTTTTTTTTGTTGCTAAAACACAGAAATGAAGAATGCACACCACAAATCTAAAAACCCCATTTGTTCAAAATCCATAAACCCATCAAAATATTGTCTCAACACAGAAATGAAGAATATGAAATCAAAAGTTTTTTTTTTTTTGCTCGATCTTGGGTTTCAATTCAATATCAAACCAAAGAAACCCTAGATCTAGTAGAAACTAGAAATCCCCAACAATAAATCACACACAAAGAGGGAGAGAATGAGAGGGAAAATAAACTAAAAGAAAGGTGAAAGCTTTACCTTTTGGGAGAGGGTGTTCGTCTTCGCCTTCTCAGGGACTGTCGGTCTTCGGGGGGAGAAAGAGAGTCGGTGGATTCGAAGGGGGACCTGCTTCTTCTCTGTCTCTGTCGAGATGGAAATGGGGAGAGGGAGAGCTTCCTTCATTTTCTCCCCCAAAATTTCGATTCCCTCTTTTTTTTTTATTTTTTGAAACGAGGCAGGAGCACGTGCGACCCACCCTCCCTCGCCCATTTCCTCGACATGTAGAATTGCTCTAAACCGAAAGAAAGAAAGAAAAAAAAAAAGGGAGCAAATAGACGTACATACAGATAGCGAGCGAGGGAGGTTCAAATTTAAGAACCATTAAAAAGAGAGAGAGAGAGAGGGGTTTTGCGAGGGTTTCAAATTATCAATTGGAGAAGAAGAGAAACTGAAAATTAACCAAGCAGTGAGACAAAGAATGAGAGATCGCTCGCTCAAGAGAGTTTCTGGGAGAGATTTGCAGATTAGTTCAATTTCTTTCAAATTTTGAAACCCTAGTTCTTCTCAACAAAGCCCTAAAGAACCGAACAAGAGAGGATAGATAACGAACTTTGTTACTGATCTCAATCTCTTGAAGCAAAGGTACATCTCTCAATCTCTACTACTACTTCTTCTTCTATAGTTTACTATATTGCACCAGTTTCATTTGGCCGTTTTTTTTTTTTTTTTTTTTCCTAATCTCGTTGTTTTCCATTGCTCTTCCCTGCCATGGCTTTCTAAAGTGAAGTCTAAGTCGAAAGCAAAGAACCAATGGGTCGTCCCGTACCATGTGTGCTATTTGCTCAGACCTTTGTCCATCCACACCTCGATGAGTATGTTGACGAGGTAATATTCAAAAATCAAGTTATTATTATTTATTGATTAGTAAATTTGGTTGAGTACATATGTCTTTGTTTCAGTTAATTTTTTGTACATTATTAACTATACATATTTGAAAAAGGGTACAATTTATTTTGAGATTGGAGGGGGGGGGGGGGGGGGGGGGGGGGCGGGGAGTGCTTCACTTTGTAGCGATGGTTCTGTTTTTCGAAGAAAGCGCAGACTGAACCAAAATTTTCGGTTTCAACTTTATAGGAACTGAAACCGAACCGGCCTTGTCACAAACTGAGCCAAATTGAATCTACTCAGTTGGTTTTAATTCCGATTACTGTCAGTTTTGCAAATTTTTGATTTAACTGAACCAAAAAATTTTCATTAACTGAACAACTTGTAGATCTGAACCTTCTATAGGGGAGAAGTGAAGTGGACCTCACATCATTGATGAAACAACCAAACAGACCCAAATTTCATTGTATATGAAGAAGCAAAGATGGAGACGAAGGGGTGACCCAAACCTTTTTCGTGGAGAGTTTACCGAAGAAGAAGCAGTACGAAGAAACCAAGAGCTCTAACGAAAACATCAATAGAACATTCCGTTTCTACTACTGCGTAACCCATTTCCCTAGTACGGAATTGATTGGTACTTTGTTCTTCATTGTCATCTTCACCTACAAAAAATAGAAATAAGAACCCATTGCAACAAAAAGAAAACCGTAGAAAAGAAGAAGAGGTTCAGATAGTGAATGAGAAGATCTAAAAAAATTGGTCGTGGAAGAAATAATGATGATTAAAGACTTTTTTTTTCTTAGTTTCTCTATTGCTTCATTGATTAAAATAAAGTAATGAGACATGAAGATGAAGTGATGAGACATGTGAGTGATGTGTAAAGTAATCATGTAATAAAACAATAAACTACCATTTTCATTAAAAGTGAGAATGAAGGTGAAGTGATGGGCTTGTGGGTACAGGTGTAAGAGGTTGATTGGGCCTCTTGGATTTGGGTTTTTTTCTATTATTTTAAACATGTATTTTGCACTTCGATCGGTTAGTTTTTTTTCGGTAATATTGACTTCAAAATCGAAAACTGAACTGAAATTATCCGTTTTGCAACTTCCTAAACCAAACCAAACCAAACCAAACCAAACCGAAGCCCTAAAAAACCCGAAGCGAAACCACAAATTCGTCGATTTGGTTCAGTTCGGTCGGTTATTTGTTCAACCCTATCACTTTGTTTTTATGTTAGTAGTTGGGATAGCCTAAGGTCCCTAGTTATAGATTCAAATTTGAATTGGAAATAAGTAGCATACCTCATTTTTATTGAAAATTTTAGTTTTAGTAGTCTTAGAAAGCAAGGGTCAGAAATTTGGCTTTGGATGAGTTGTATGTGGAAATGGGGAATGGGATACCTTGTAATCACTATTTGTAAGGTGTTTCGTATATGATGAAACTTTGTGTTTTGTTGTAATCTATAGTAGGATTTAACATTTTCATGGTGTTATCCTCCCATCCCCCTGTGATACCATTGTGTGGGGGGACCTGAGGGGGGAGGGTGCGGGAGAGGCCCGTGGATTCCAAGAGGCTTTGGACGAGCTACCAATGTGAGATTATAGTCCCACATCGCCTAGGTGAAGGAAAGAGATGTGCTATATATGTACGAGGTTGGATCTACAAATTACTACGTGTTTTAAAGCAGTGCGGGCCTTGGGCCCAAAGCGGACAATATAGTACTCTGTGGATCGGGTCGTGATAGAATAGTATCAGAGCCGGACCCAGCTGGAAGTGTGCCAACGAGGACGTTGGGCCTTCTTAGGGGGTAGACTGTGTACCCTTGTGTGGGCGGACCTGAGGGGGAGAGTGCGGGAGAGACCCGTGTTGGCGAAGCCCAATAGGCCCGTGGATCCCAAGAGGGGTTGGACGAGCTACCAAGGGGAGATTATAGTCTCACATCGCCTAGGTGAGGGAAGAGGATGTGCTATATATGTACGAATTTGGATCTACAAAGTACAACGCGCTTTAAAGCCGTGTAGACCTTGGACCCAAAGCAGACAATATAGTACTCTGTGGATCGGGTCATGACACCCCCATTTCCTCTGTGTTTATTATTATTATTATTATTATTATTTTTGTAATTCTAAAATTCTTATCTCTCATTTTCTCGTTAATTCAACCTCAATTGTTCTACTACCAAGTGTTAGACAATATACCATCCTTTTTTTCCTTTGCTACAATGATCATGGATATACACGGTCTTGACTCAAGACATCCACTGCTCGAGCCATATTACACTACATTTGCTGACATGACAATGGAATGTTGTCAACAAATCTAGGGGGAGTCACATGATTGGTGGTTTGATAGCCCAGCAGACTAGGCAACATACTTCATGTTTCCAAATCCCACCTGTGAAGACATTTTTCGTGATTGCAGCCAATGGGGTTAGATGATATCCTATAGTGTTGGGGGTGCTGCGAAGGCGCTAATTTTCAAGATAGATTTCTTTGGTTCCACTTCACAACACATTTTTTCGCCTTTACCATCTTGTGAGGATAGAGACCTGTGAAGGCTCTTTCACCATTTTCTTGATGAAGAGACCTCGTTGAAGCAAAGCGTGTACCACATCATCCTTATTGTCAAAGCCTTTTCTCGATACTCTCAGGGTAGGCTACATGGATTTTAGTTCTCCAAGCAATGCGGTCTTCCCACATATCCTCGCTTAATCCAAGCTCAAGGATATATTTAGGCTCGTGACAACCAACTGTAATTTTTTTTGTCACATCCCTTTTCATGGATTTTGGTTCAAAGTGTGTACCACATAAAAAAAATACAAAAATAAATCACGATCCTCCAAAAGAACCCTTATAATCGAAACCCTGATTGTCACAAAAGAAATTTTTTTTTTTTGTAACTTTGAGTGACGAAGCCAGTGATTACTTTAGTGGTTGAGTGAAAGATTGTGTGAAGTGCAAACACGAAAAGAGGGAGATAGTAGAGAAAACCTTAAGCATCCGGGGCTTGCTCAGGTTGAGAATGAGAAAAAAATGCAATCATCTGTGGTTTGGGAGCAAGAAGATAGCAGGCGTTGAGGATACAAAAAAAGGTGGAAATTTTTGTCGCTTGGATGAGGTAAATGTGATCCATTGGATGGAACTCAAACAAACTTATTACATGGCAAAACATGCCACATGGGACATACCTCTCGTGAGTAGTGAAAGTCCTAGCTGTTTTGTTACAAAGATGGTATATCATGCTCATAGTCATGCAATTTATTTTCGTTTATTCATATATAACACTTATCCGGTAAAACAAATGATTTGTATAGACTATTGGAGGTTAGTGAGAGAGAGACCCTACAAAATATCAAACATTACACACTCCAGTGCATGAAATTCAAATTATCAATATGTAAGATACCATACCAGGGACCTTAGTCAGTTAGGTCCATCCCCAATGCTAAATCATTGACCGTTTGGCCTAATCTGCATATCAACTAATCTGCATATCAACTGTTGTGGCTTGACCCTGATATATGCTGAATTGCTGATACCTTCCTTTCCTTCTAGATGATCTAATGTATCAGTTAGGAACTGGCCATTCCTGTTTTTTCTGTGAACTTTCTTCATTTACATGTGTGTTAGTCTTGGTCCATACTTTGTGCTCAACCATCTGTTCCTTCGATCATGTAACTTGTTCTGTTCTTCACTGCCTGCTCGACTTTTGTAGGTATGCATGTTTGTTTTCCCACTTGAACGCAACTTTCAAGTTCATGTCCTTGCAGGTACTATTTGCTGAACCGGTTGTCGTCACTGCTTGTGAGTTCCTTGAGCAGAATGCATCATCAGTGTCCCCAGAAATAACACTTGTTGGGTATGTGATGTTAATTCTTTTGGTAGAAGCTCATATATTTGAATGTGAAAATACTAATACGGCAATGTTGCTGAGTAATGAATTATTGGTTTGCCTGGGATGTATTCCATGAGCTAGAGTTTTGCAATTTGATTTAGGGTTAAATGCACTTTCTAGCTATATCAGATGGCAACGGTAATTCAAGTTTTGTGTCATGGCTTTGTCATGGTTGCACAATGGTATCGATTTTGTTTCTGCCATCTTCTATAATTTGAACTTCTCCCCTAGCATCCTTTCTTATATATTTCGTGTTTGCTTCTCAGTAAAAGACGCTGTTGATAGATTGGGAAGAAGAAATTTATTTCAGTTAATTGCTGTACCTCTTGCTTTGCAAATATGAAATTCATTTTGATAGTGATTAGGGTTACTCGACCATGCCTTGAAAAGTTTGGCATCACTTTGGATAGAGTTAATTTTCTTCACATTGGAACCTTTGTTGTGTTTGTGATTTGGTAGGAAATCAAGATTAGAAGAGTAGGATGTTCAGGGAACAGGGATACAAATAACACCCTCTTCCTATATTTCTCAATTCCACTTATAAGGATCCCTGATCTCTGCCAAGCAAGGATTGTGATTTCGTTTTACGAGTTAATTTCAGTTTCCTAATTTTAAGAAATATTCGAGAAATATTTTGACGTTTAAAGAAAAAGCGTAAAAATTTTGAGAATACATGAAATATATATAACGAATTTCAAGGGTATATGAAATATGTGAAAAAAATAAGATGTAATTAAATAAATCTATTAAACACATTAAATGAAGCCTAAATATCAAGAAATGAAACAAACATGAAATCAATATATAATTAGAAAATCAGGGAGCGGTTTAAAAATTCAATATATAAGTAGAAGAAATGATAATTAGAAAATTAAGAGGTGGTTAAAAAATCAGTAAATAATTAGAAAAAAAAGCCTCAAAATTTACAAAAAAAACCCTCGAGAAAATGTTATTTTTGGTAGTTGATTTTTGTATTTTTACAAAAGAAACGAAATTTATGAAATTTTTTAAAATTTACAAAGAAACCTCAAAGTTTTTTGAAAAAACCCTCGAAATAAATGTAATTATTTCTTTTGCCCTTTTTCTTTCATAATTTAAAAAAACAAAAATTTTGCCGAAATTTCGCATGATTTCGCAAAATCTCATTCCTTGCTCCCAAGAAATACAAACAAGTCATGTGTAAACTGTTCTTTCATTGAAATAAGGAAATCTATTGGGGTTTGCACAAAAATTTTCCTGTCTTATATTGGGGGTATCCAAAAAAATTTGAATGAGAAAAGGTATGTTTGGGGTCTTACATATTAGATTTTTTGGGTTTTAAAGCTGCTAAAATTATTATTGTTGCCCCTAGACTGAGAGAATGTAGATGATTGGTAGATGGACTTGTTGACCTCCTTCTTGGGTAATGTTTTTGGGACCTAGTGGGCTCATGCATCTGATAGTGTCTCTTTTTTAATCAATTTTGGTATGAATTCCTTAATGGATCTCCGTTTGTGTAGGCTCTTGCTTCCACTCCTAGATTGATTTAGAGTTATGCACTTATGCCATACCCTCTCTTCTTTCCATTGGACCCAACTTGGGAACAACTACTCAGTGGTGGATTATCATACTAATTGATAAAATGGGAAGGAGGATTTGTTTCAGTTACATGTCCAACCATGAAAAATTTGTATTCATATTTTTTCTGATATGAAGTTAACAACCTAAATTTGTAGTTTCGGTCAATGATTATTATCAACAAATTAATATTTGCTAATTTAGCAAAATGTTTAATATTTTCAAACAACTACTCAGTGGTGGATTAGTTTCTCAAAACTCTAATCACTTAAAGATACATTAATTTACTCAAGATTCAATTTTTTGCAATCATCTAATAAATTAAAGGCCAAGAATTCAATATGTTGTACTTGCTATTTAATTAAGGCAACGACTACTCCACACCACCATTGAGTTTTTTTTTTTTTTTTTTTTACTTTCTCACACCACTAATAAATATGCATAATTTAACATAACAGAGAAACCCAAACTCAAAACAAAAAAAACGCAAAACATGGTAACTTTCGACCAATTTAAACCGTCAATTGAGACCGATTCTCAAGCTCATCAAAACACGAAAGTTGTAGTACTATGAATCATCTAATAAACACAACTTGAATCATTTGAAAATGTTTTGAAATGAACAAGTTATGATAATTTTACTAAAGTTTCGCAAATCTGTCTCGCAATAAAAACGAGATAATGTTCATGGCTTTTGGCCAATTTATGTGCTCGATCGAGATGATTCTCAAGTTGATCAAATCACAAATATTGTAGTACTCTTAGTTATCTAATAAACACAACTTGAATCACTTGAAAATGTTTTGAAATGAGCAAGTTATGGTCATTTTACTAACGGGGGTATTCAATTATGGATTTTAATAGACTGTAAAAAATTTTAAATCTCATGGATTTTAAAATATTTCAAAGGAGTTTACAGAATCCACTGAACTTTGATGGATTTTAATAGACTGGATTTTGTGGATTTTACAGAATCCACTGGATTTTGATGGATTTTTATTATTGGATTTTCTGAATTTTATAAAGGATTGTTATGGATTTCTATTGATTCTTATAAATTTCTGTAAATTCTTATGAATATGCTATTAATCATATGAAGTTATGAAATAACGTCACCTACATTGTTATCCATGTCAACACAAATCATAAAACATCCCTCAAATATCAATAAAACAATCGTTTGTATGCTACGTGAATTTTATTTCAAATTAAAAAAAATTCAAATACATTGAATATGGTCCAAAAGTAATACAAATAACTATTTTTCTTTTGAAAAGAAGAAATAATGCAAATAATTCTCTAATAAAAAAATAAATAGATAAATAAAAAAAACTCTCTTTATTGCTCATCGTTGACTCCCGACACTCACAACATCTCCCCACATATCTGAAGCTATAGTTGCTCTTCATTCATTAGCCTTCTCTCGTTATTGATCTTGGGTTTGAAAATTATTTTCTTCTTCTTCTTCTTCTTCTTCCAATGGTGATGAAGGCTCGTCGTCTTCTTCAATTGGAAATTCATCAGAACGACACTATTTACGAAGAAAGTTGTGCAATGCTACACACGCTATCACTAACTCCACTTGTGTTTTATATGGAAATGGAGGCGCAGACTTAAAAATTGTAAATCGTGATTTAAATATACCAAATATCCTCTCAATTACGTTTCTCAATGACGCATGACGAAGATTGAACAACTCAGTTGGATTTTTGGGGTCGCGACCATGACCAGCAAAATCTTGGAAATGATATCGAACACCTCGAAATGGAGCTAAAAAATTGGGACGATTTGCAAATCCACAATCAACTAAGAAATATTTTCCTGAAAATTCACCACACATACCATTAGAGTATCAAATAATAAACACACACATATAATACAAAATAAAAGAAATAAATATGTACCTTGCGGGACATGAAGTCTGTTACTACTCTTTGACAAAGCATCATTTAACACTTTAGAATCATGTGCTGAACCTTCCCATCCACTTAGAACGTATATGAATTTCAATCAAAGTTACAAGCAGCTAATACATTTTGTGATTTATTTCCTTGACGATCACGATAACTAACAACTTCACGCCCTGTTACCATTGCATGTATGTGTGTGCCATCAATAGCTCCGATGCAATCCTAAAATAAAATCAAGATTTCACAAAAATAACAAAAAAATAAAATAAAAATAACAATAACAGTAAAAAAAAATTTAGTACCTACCTTAAAGTAAGGGTAAAATCGTGTACTCTCCAATATTTTAACTGGCGTTGTGGATCTAGGTTTGGCCATCATCTCTGGTGCTATTGTGTTTAAGGCCATGAGAACTTTGTTGAAATTTTTGCTTGTTGTGACTTGTGAAATGTGATCTCTTAAATGTGTCTTCAGTTTGACAATATTGAGAATTTTGACCAACAGTAAGCAAAAATGTTGCAAGCATTTCTTCAACACATGAATCTTGTGTCTTTCAGATTCGTTTTCTCTCTAACAATATTACATAGCTTCATAAACACACCAGGATACATACGATATAACTGCCGAAAGTGTTGAGGATCCTCACTTAATACTTTATGTATATAATTGTATCCAGTTCTTGTAATTGGTCGTCGGATTGGACGTCAACACGTTCAACATGGTCGCCATCTATGATAATCAATAATGCATTTAAAACTTTAGTAGTTGCTTCAATTGCCATCATTAACAACTTTATGGTTTCATAATACATTTCCTCCAATTCTTCGTCTTCCATTTGAGATATAATAAAATCACTTAAATAAATGAATCGCATAATTAGAAATAAAAATCAACATACACCTTTTTATGTATAGCCAATACAAAATTGAGTGAGCTAACACTGAAAAATTAATAATATCACCTAATTGCACATAAATAAAAGTATAATATTAAAACAAACAAGTCTTAACATTCACCAAATTCTTAAACACAATATCCAATAAAAAATCTTAACCAAAATTCCAAACATAAGATAAAACATTGATAGTTTCAAGACACTCGAAAATGTTAAACATTATACCAAATACCCATACTCATTCCATATTGTACTGTATCCACGCCAAATGCTCTTCAAGTGACATTTTCACAAATGTGTCTTTCATTTCCAACTCATTAACCAATTCAAGTGCTTTGAAACGAGCATGATTATCCATGTTTGGAATCTCTTTGATACAATTCCAAATATTTTTTTTTCTCTATCATGTTCTTTTTTTTTCATTAGGCCGTGTATTCCTTGAATTTCACTAGCAATTGTACTAATTGAATCCATGCCAGCACAAACTTTTTCTAGAAGATCAGCTCGAGTGGTGGTCTCAGTTGGGGTACCATATGTTTGATACTCTGTTCTAGCTTTCTTTCTTGGAAGAAGTTTTTCAGTAGGGCCCTCCAAATTTGTATTTAGGAAAGGTGGTGAAGTATAATCGCTAAGTGACAGAGTTAGGTATGAGTTTTCGTAAACCTCATTGTTATCATCGAACATGTTCTCATTTTCTTCAAGTCCATATGTTCTAGCATCGGTACCATCGCCCAATCCAAGTGCATTTTTCCCAACAGCTGTTCCATTGCCAAAAATAATTTGCAAATCCTCGTAATCTTCAAATGATCCATTGCGAAGATTTTTCATGTTTGGGTGGGACTGTTAAAAATAAGAACAAAAAATATATTATTAATATTATGAAGGTGTAATTTATCAATATAAAATAAAATTAAACATAAATAAAATATCACCTTAAAGTAATCTTCCCATATTTCATTATCAGCCGTGAACTTCTTTGAGACAGCGTCCCATCCAAATCCAGAACTATAGCGCAAAAGGTCAGCAAAAGTTTGATATTGGTTCTTAAACCATTTCATTCGGTTCTGATAGTGTTTATAGGTTTTTTGGCACCCTAGCTTTTCATTGAGAATTGAAAGTATCTTGGTTTCTACTGTCTGCTTGCTTATCGCACCACTAGCATCACGCCAACCATGTTTGATGCCTTCAACAAGTAATCCTAACAACATCTTGTTCTCTTGCAAGGTCCACTGATTATATTGCCCTTTTCCTTGTTTTGAATCTCCCATTTATGATGCTACTAGATAACAAGTTTCAAAGATTTTAACATAAATCACAAAGTAGGTAATATCAATATTATCACAAAGTAGATAATACCGTCTATATAAAATAGTATGACAACTACCAATTTATAAACATTAAATTGTTAATAAACAATATCAACATATACAATAAAAAAAATGTAGCTAATTTATGTTGTTTCATTATAAACAGAAGGCTACTAATATCTCAGCTAAAGTTTATAAACAGTAATTTATCAACAGCACACTATTAATATCACTGTTCTTTCATTATAAACTATTGTTTATGTTCTTTCATTAAGAAATATCTCAGCTAAAATTGTAAAGTTGTAACTCTCAGTTACACTATAAACACATCCACACCTACCCCACTCAGTTACACTATAAACACATCCACACCTACCCCACTCAGACACACTAAAAACACATCCCATTGTAAACTCACATTGTCCCATTTCCCATTATAAGTCACATTGTCCCATTTCCCATTGTAAAATCACTTTATACTGACTTCTAAGAATTGGAGAAACCAATCAATTAGACAGCTATATCTGAAACGAAGAAGAAAAAGAGAGAGAGAGATCTCAATAGAGAAAAATGAATAACATGAGTGGGGAGAAAAATGAGTCATGTGAAGATACAGTGAAGATAAATGAGTAAAGTCATGTGAAGATCTCATAAAGTCATGTGAGAAAAATGAGTAAAGTCATGTGAAGATCTCACAAGTCCCTATTATTTGAAGTCATGTGAAGATACAGAAGAGAGAGATCTCACTTTATAGTTCATCCCTATTATTTGAAGTCATGTGAAGATACAGAAGAGAGAGAGATCTCAATAGAGAAAAATGAGTGTTTCTCTAACTGTAATGACCTTCAATCTTCACAATGATCAACCAGCAGACAGTCCACATTCATGGGAGAAAAGGAGAGACTTGTGCATCAGTGTCATCACTAGTTACTCCCCCATGATTCTGTGCACCCAACAAGGTAAAAAATTTGTGATTTTTTTGTACTTTTTTGGTGTATGGATCATTTGGGTGTTCAGAAGGACTTATGAGAGCAGGGAGAGATCAGGGAGGGCATAGGGAGAGCAAGGAGAGATCAGGGAGGGAGAGAGCAGAGGGACTTATGAGAGCAGGGAGACGAGAACAACGAGAGAACAGGGAGACGAGGAGACGAGAGCAGGGAGACGATGAGACGAGAAGACGAGAGCAGGGAGAATGCAGGGAGACGAGAACAGCGAGAGGAGATGAGGAACCTCATCATCTCATCAGCGAGAGGAGACAAGAACAGCAGGAAACCTCATCATCTCATTATCTCTGTATGTCGACAAGAGAAAGGAAACCTCATCATCTCTGTATCTCATCATCTCATCATCTCTGTATCTCATCATCATCTCTGTATCTCATCATCTCTGTATGAGAGCAGGGAGATGGGTATCGAGTTGCTCTGGAGTATAGATTTGTGATTGTGGTTTTCCCTTGCTATTCAATGGAAAAGCTTTTTTCAAGCCCATGTACTGATTGTGATTGTTTATTGGTTGATAGCAAAGAGACAGAGTTTCAATGAAAAAAACCCTAGTTTTTTTGTTTGTGTTCAAGAGCCTGAAAAAACCCTAACAGGACAAAGCAAAACTTTTTTTTTGTTTTGAATAACATGACAAAAACAAATAAAAAAAAGGGAGAAAAGGTTGGAAACATACCTGAGATAAAGAAGAAATTGGAGTTGAAGGAGAAACCAAAATGCATAGTATTGGTGGGAGAGAGGAAGGAGAGAAATTGAAATCCGAGGGGAAAAGGCTGGATTTGAAAAGGGTTTTGATATTTATACCTTTCACACATAAATCCTTCAAAGTCCATCAAGTCAATAAATCCATCAAAATTCACTGTTTTTTTAATACCCCCTAATTTTGGTGGACTTTTGAAAATCATGAATTGAATACCCCATGATTTTAATGGATTATAAAACAATCATTTAAAATCTGTATTTGAATACCCCTAGATTTACATGTATTATTTTAAATCCTTAATTGAATACCCCTATATTTTAATGGAGTTTAAAATCTTTCATACTCTATTAAAATCCATAATTGAATACCCCCCTGTAAAGTTGCGCAAATCTGTCTCGCAATAAAAACGGGATAGTGTTCCTGACTTTCGGCCAACTTATGTGCTCGATCGAGACCGATTCAAGTTGATCAAAACACAAAAGTTGTAGTACTCTGAGTTATCTAATAAGCACAACTTGAATCACTTGAAAATTTTTTGAAATGTGCAAGTTATGGTCATTTTACTAAAGTCGCGCAAATCTGTCCAAAATTTTTTCAGTTTGTGAATAATTTTTTTAAACTTAGTTTTCTCATGTATTTGCGCATTATCGCATCAAACCTAAACTCAAACCATACAAGTCTTCTGAACTAATCCTTTATGTGACTACTCCAAATCACTATTTTGCGCGACTTTAGTAAAATGACTATAATTTTCTCATTTCAATACATTTTCTAGTGATTCAAATTGTGTTTATTAGGTAATTCAAAGTATTACAATTTTCGTGTTTTGATGAGGTTGAGAATCAGTCTCGATCGATCATATAAGTTGGTCGAAAGTCAGGGACACTATCCCGTTTTCACTGCAAGTCAGATTTGCGCGACTTTAATAAAATGATCATAACTTGCCCATTTCAAAACATTTTCAAGTGATTCAAGTTGTATTTATTAGATAAGTCAAAGTACTACAATTTTCGTATTTTGTTGAGGTTGAGAATCCGTCTCAATCGAGGGTTTAAATTAGTTGAAAGTTACCATTTTTTTATATTACCGTTTTTATCAATAGGTGGTGAAACAATCGAATGGAGGAGAGAGTGGAGAAGCAAGAGATAGAATGGATGACTCACTTACAGAAGAGTTGGAGTCGATTATGGGGAGAGGAGATTTGAGGGGATTTTGGAGAGTTTGAGGGTTTCGATATGTAAGAATTTCAATTTTGAGGAGATTTTTTAGGGAGAGGGAGGAGATTTGCAAGAGATTTGAGTTTGGGTAGAGATTTGAATGTGGGAGAGGGAGGAATTTTGAATGGGGGAGGGAGGAATCTCTTGTCAATTTGAACGGGGAGAGAAAAAAGATGGGTTTTGGTTTATATAGGTGGTGTGAGAAAGAAAGTAGGTGGTGTGAGAGAGTAGAATGGTGTGTGAAAGAGGAAATGGTGGTGTGGAGTAGTCGCTGCTTTTAATTAATAAAGTTCATTATGTACTCATTTTTGTACATGAACGAAGTACTCAAATCATCAATGGTGCTATATAGTTTTTTGTTGCAACACGAGAATGCAACCCAGGAACTTCTAAGTGCATTAGGAATAATTAGAGATAAGATCCAACTAGACTTGAATTTCAAGAAAAGATAAATGATGCTAGTTTCATATTTCAAAAAATTATTATAGTCAATCCTATATGTACTTGTTACAAATTATCAATTTATAGAATGAATGAGACATAAAACTTATTAGAGTTTCATGAAATGTATTATCATATAATTTTATCAAAATTATTAAGTTGTCTCCTTACCCAAGTCGGACGAGCAAAATTTATTATATAAATGAGATTATAATTTATCGAGTATTAATTTAAAGAGATTTTACTATAGTTTTTCCCCTCAAACTTATATTTTGTTTTATTCTCATGACATTCTTCATTGTATTAATTTTTCTTTTCCTTTTGATCTTCATTTTAGTGGATAGTATCCACTTGAAAAGAAGAAAGTTATCGACTTATCGTATATTGGATGTTAAAGTCATATGGATCTCCTGTAAAAGCGCTTGAATTATAACTGCGAGTCTCTTAACAACCTGTCAATGCTTAACAATCGAACTAGGAGTTCTAATCCTTGATTCGAGGAAAATTCCTCATGCTTCAAGATGCAATTTTGCAAACATCTATGGAGTTGTTAATGTTCTCTTCTTTTTTTGCACTCTTAGAATTTGTTGCGCTCAATCACCAAAAATAAAGGTTGTTTTCAGATCTTGTCTATTTCTGTGCTGCTTTGAGATTATCACCTTAACTTTCTCCTCTTACTGTTTTGAAATCTTTTCTACTTCACCTGCTATTTATTTTTGCATCTCTGTGTATTTACTACTAGAAAATATTCCATTTTTCATTTCGTGTACAGGGCTACTTCACCTCCTTCATTTGCTTTAGAGGTGTTTGTCCAGTGTGAAGGGGAGCCGAGGTTTAGACGCTTGGGTCAGCCTTTTCTATATTCTCATTCATCCTCAAATGTGCTTGAAGTTGAGGTATATTATACTTTGTGGTTATTGATGTTGCTTTATCCTAGAAATGTAATGGTAATTGTAAAAGAATTTTACTGATGATGGCAGTTTTTTTTTTTTTGGTTATGGAATATTGGTTATATTAATAACTATTAGGGCCTGTTTGATTGCATGCAAATCACTTTTTCATGAACCAGGACAAGATATATTACTTTTCTTTTTTTTTAGGAAAATGATCTATTGTTTGACTGCGCACAGTAAAGTATACCAAAATTTCCCTATTTGCACATCAGATGTATTAGGGTTTCTGTTGTTATAGTGGCTGATAGAACTGCCACAGTGTTTACTCTTATCCCTCGAAATAATCATTACTTCTGAAACTATCCTAACTTTACTGCTGATGCTGAAAGTAAATTTTAACTAGTTAAACCATTTTTTGACATTCTGCATTTATGATGAAGTGGCGCTTGTAAGATAGCCATGGATGTTTACAAAATGTATATGTATGATCTGGATGAATATATATTGCCTGGGAGTTATTGGAGGGATAGGATTTCTTAGACGAAGGCGTGTATTTCTGTTTCCGTGGTTGTTTTTATGGCTTTGGTCTGGCCTTTTAGGTTCAATGTAGTTGGGCCTTAGTTGTTCTGACCTGGATTATTTATGCGGCGATTTAGTGAAATCGGGGGTAGACCGATCCTAACTAGGTATATAGTGGTTTGGTTTAGCGATCACTGATTAGTCGGTGAGTCACTGGTTTTAATTGGTGAGTCATAAAAAATCAGTGAGAAATCGAGGTTGATCTGTTGGGTGGTGTTTGTCATCGTATTGGGTGGTGGTGCTTGTTGCTCTATAATGTGTGATAAAGATGATTACATAATTTTCTCTATAATATAACTTTTTTTTGTTGCTCTATAATACTTGTCTTATTAATCTTTATTGTCAAGATATGGTATTTATTATAATTTACATTAGTGAGGGTATAAAAATGTATACTTTGAACAAGTAGACTGATTAAATTCGATCGTTCGCATTTACTACATAGATTTGTATAATCACGAAGGGTTCGTTATCGGCATTTACTACATAGATTCTGACAACCATAGGTGGTTTGGGACTGAATCACTGGGTTTTGGCCTCCCTTCTCCATCTTATCTTCAGATTGTTCAATTGGAGAGAGGGTTTGTGTAGGAGGTTTTTGTTGTTGTTATAAACAAAAATAAGAAAAAAAAATCTGTTTAAAATTTTAATATACTGATTACTGTTATTTTCCTCTGTTATCAATGTATACCCAACAGATAGTAAGTGGGATCTTGCAAGATCCGAGTGTTTCAGCTGGGCCGTCTTTGTTAGGTTCTCAGAACTCAGATAGCAACAGATGTGAGCATATGCAGATAAAACATCCTAGCCCTCCAATAACTCCCAGGCAAACTTTATTCATCTGGACATACATATTGATGTATAAGAGTGCCACCTAGTTATAAATGTACGATCTAGACGAATAATTGCATGCATATTGATAGACTAGGACCATACATACTGGATAAAACGGCCATAGTTCTATTATCAGGGAAAAGTGAACTTGGATGTATTCCGTATGCCAGGATAAATTACTTTCTGTTTTTCGTTTATTTTTCAAATAAAATTAAGACGTGAGCTCCAACGCTTTTTAAGTAAATATGGCGTACTTTGTTTTACTTGTTTTCTTTTGGAAGTATGCTTTCTTTGATCTGTTTATGTCTTTCTCTTGATGCAGGCTGTGGTAACTAATCATTTGGTTGTCAGAGGCAAGTATCGGAGCCTTAGTCTGGTGGTTTATGGCAACACTGCAGAGGACCTGGGACAATTTAACATAGAATTTGATTTAGATAGTTCATTAGCTAACCTGGTCTCTTCACCATCTGAAGGAAAACTTGAGGACCTTCCTCCAGCATTATGTTCAAATAAATTGATGCTTGAGGAGTCCATAACTCCCTTAAAGTTGTTAGCTTTGCCACGTGCTGGGTCTGATCCTTCTCCCCAATTAAATCAGTTTATACAATTGATTGTTAGGCTCTCTTGCACGTCTGATCACGGTGATGTGATGCATGAAGTTATAAATAGAATTGTATCAGCAGTTTCTTCATATGTGACCAGTGAAATTGGTTGCACAGCAATCACATGGAGCCAGCGTAAGCTGGGTGGTTCTGTAGCTCACAGAAAAGAATTTGAAAATATTATTAGTGAGGCTGAAAATGTACTTCAGGAACTCAATGAGCTTCTTCAATATGAATATAGCAGTACATCAGTTGACTTGTTGGGTCTTGGCGCTTCTCTTGATTGTGGAACTGAAGTGGCTAGTACCACTACAGGGCTCTTACCAGATTTATTCAATTGGTATAATCTCATTTTGAAAAAATATCCAACCAGTGATTTTCCATCGATTTCAAAGGTGATGTATACGCAATTGCTTCAGAAGTCTTTCTGGCATGACTTAATATTATTTTGGTAAATATCAGAAGAAAAACAAGTTTTATGATCTCTTAATATCCATCTTTAATCTGTTGTTTGATTTTCTCTGTCTTTCAGAACAAGATCATGATTGTAGGATTGGGTATGGCCCTTTTGTTGTGTTCTGGACAAGAGACTTGCTACCACTTCGTGAATGGTGGTGGGATGGAGCAGCTTGGACGTGTTTTCCATGATGGGATGCAGAAATCTACAGCTGTGACATTGATGCTGCTTGGTGTTATTGAGAGGGCTACTCAATATGCCATTGGGTGTGAAGGATTCTTGGGATGGTGGCCTCGTGAAGATGAGAATGTGCCTGTGGGTAGCAGTGAAGGTTATAATCAAATCTTGAGGTTGCTACTGCAAAAACAGGGGCATGATGTTGCGTCTCTTGCGACATACATTTTGCATCGCTTGCGCTGCTATGAAGTAGCATCCAGATATGAGGTATGATATTAAGACTTTAGGACTCTCTATTGGACTTTCCCATTTTTCATCAGTATAGTTCAGAGATAAGTTGGTTTGTTAAGTTGGTCGCATCTTCTATTTTCTTTCAGTCTGCAGTACTATCTCTACTGGGCTGTATATCTTCTCTAGGGGGCATTACAAATGTGGGTATTGACATACTTGTCAGTGCTAAATTACAACTCAAACAACTTTTGGTTAGTACTCTCTCTCTCTCTCTCTCTCTCTCTCTCTCTCTCTCTTCTGTATATCCATATCTATACATCTATCCATACATTTGCTAAATTAAAACTATTATTGATTCAGAAATTATTGAACTCACGCGGACCAGTGGATGATCCATCACCGGTTGCCCAAGCAAGCAGATCATTGATTCTTGGACAAAGCGAGGGTGTGTTATCTTACAAAGCAACCATTAACTTGATAGCTTCATCGAGTTGTGATTTTTCAAACTGTGATATCGATCCCTATGTGTTGTCACTTCTCAAGGTAAATCTGGATATTAAATTTTATCTCATAAGCAGCTTGATCGATCAATTGACTAAAGTAGGTTCTGTCACTATTGTCTTCTTGGCCTGAGAATTGTTATCTTTTTATTTATATGGTGCTGATTTGATTTATCATTTAATATGGTGATGTTTTATGTTGGTTAGAATCATCAAAGCAAAACCAGTGCGCTAGTGACCCGATCACCAACGAACGAACACACATACTTATGTATCATGATTTTAAAATTTCATCATGATTTGCACAACCGACCTTTAGACGACCGTACATATTATGGCTCTATGTTTGTCGGGTATCTTTCATGCTCCTTATGGGCCCTATGACATGACTAACCTAGTGTAGCCTATCTAGAAAAAATGTACTAGATGTAGTCAAGGCGATCACTTAGGCGCGTCTCGAGGCATTTTTACAGAATTCTGCCTTGAAGTGAGGCAATGCGGTGCGGTGAAATAAGGCGTCTGCCTTGGACCGCCTCGCCCCGACTCAGCCGCCTCGCCTGCCTCAACCCTAAAATGGTTGCAGCCAGCCCAATTGCAGCAAAAAGAGGTTGCAACCTACTCTATAATAGAGTTTTATGTTTTTTGGTGTAATATTTGATAAAACAAGAAAACATTTTTAAGTTTTGATAAATTTGTCACATTTTTTTTATTATTCATTGGAGAAAACATATCATGATTTGATCAATCTGTGGTCTACACCAATCTTGATTTTTCATAGCATAGTTTAATAATTTTTATGCTTTTGGAATACCAATAGTTATCATACTTGTGGATTTTTACCAATCATTCCAACAATTTCTTCTAACAAATGCTAAATATTCTTAAGTTTCTATTCTGTCAAGATTATTGATTTTTTATAATTTAGTGGATGTTTGCAAGTAACTTGATACTTATGTAGTGCATCTTTTCGCTATACTATACAACTTAATTATATTTTCATTTTTGCAAGTTACTTGATACTTATGTAATGCATATTTCGCTATACTATATAACTTAATTATATTTTCATTTTGATTTTAGGTAGTTGTGTCACTTTTTGTATATATTTGCTTATGATACTTATCAAAATGATGATGTATACTACTATGCTGATATGTTTTAATTTATTATAAAAAAATCCTTGAAAAAATATTAAGACTGCCTCACTTCACTGAAGTGTCCGCCTCGCCTCACGCCTCAGGCGTTTTCAGGCCTGTCTGCCTCGCCTCCACCTCAACGCCTTAACTACAATGAATGCATTTGCAAATACTCTAAACCTTCCTGAGTCACCGATGCAATGTCAAAAGCCTATTTAACAATGGCATGGGTATAAGTCTTGAGTGTGAGCATCCAATATGGGTGTGAAGAGTCCTGCACATCTCCTTGTTTGTCAATTTTTTCTCCTAGATCAACATTGCTACATCCATGTTAGTATCTTGTCATAGTTCATTAATAACATGTATAAAGAGTTAGAACTTTTGAAAGATATGTGGAAAAATTTATGATCTACGGGTGGTCTGTGGATAGGAGCAGGAGTGTCCAAACTTGTGTTTGAATGTCCAGTACATGTGGAGATGGATATTTGGGGACTTGGCTGATCCCAGTTATATTTGGGACGGATTTTTGTAGTTATCTGTTCTAGTGAGGTTTAATGCTTTGTACGGTCCCTGTTGTATGCTACTGTGGAGACTTGCTTGATTCCAATTTTTCCATCTCTTGGAGTCAGAGTTTTGACATAACTTGGATTTGACACCACATAAGAACAACACATTATGTCAAAATAAAGTTTGGAGGTTTCAAATTGATCCTTTTTTATATTTATTTTTAAATTTTTTTGGCATTGCAAGGTTATTTAGATGTTAAACTTGTGTGATTTACGTGTGAATTGTACGAGTCCACTCGGACTCGGGCCTATTTGATACGATTCGGTTGCTTGACTTGTTTGTTGACATGTATTTATTGGACGATTTACTCTGTGAATCATATGAAGTGAAACGACTCAGTTGGCTCATAATTCCTTCCAATTAAAATCGCCTTATTAACTGTTGTTAAACACACTGACGTGGAAATATCTTTCAGACCCTAACCTTGACTGGTTTGTGGATGTTACGATCCTTGTTATGGACTTTCCCCTCCTGGACAGCTCGGGCTTTTGGGAGAATTGGTTGGTTCATAACAATTGGTATCAGAGCCAAACCCCACATCCAAGGTTCGAATCCCGGCAGGGGCGACCTATAGGCTAGATTAAAATAATTTAGCATTATGTATGGGCATAGTGCTAAGTTGTTGAATACTGGTAGCTGAGAGAAGGCTCACTGGGCCAGTGTTGATAGAGTGGGCCGACGAGGACGTCGGCTTTGGAAACGTGGGGCAATGTTACGATCCTTGTTATGGACTTTCCCCTCCTGGACAGCTCAGGCTTTTGGGAGAATTGGTTGGTTCATAACAATTGGTATCAGAGCCAAACCCCACATCCAAGGTTCGAATCCCGGCAGGGGCGACCTATAGGCTAGATTAAAATAATTTAGCATTATGTATGGGTATAGTGCTAAGTTGTTGAATACTGGTAGCTGAGAGAAGGCTCACTGGGCCAGTGTTGATAGAGTGGGCCGACGAGGACGTCGGCTTTGGAAACGTGGGGCAATGTTACGATCCTTGTTATGGACTTTCCCCTCCTGGACAGCTCGGGCTTTTGGGAGAATTGGTTGGTTCATAACAGTGGATTACTCAGTAGAAGAGAAGTTAAAAGAGAAGAGCAGAGTATGTATAGACAGAGATAAGCAAAAAAGAAGAGAGTAGGAGATGAAGAGATCAGAAGATATCCCTAATTGATGAATTTTTCAAACATTTTTAACTTTTCACTTTCTCTTGAATGAAGTTGACTCTTACAGAGAAGAGGGATACACTTTTGAACTCTATTGATCTCCATGTCTCCATTGATTGCGCTTCATCCCCATCATTGAGTACCACTATTGGGACTTTTGGGCTAAGTTTATTCACTCAAAAGTCTGATATGAAAGTTTCCAACTTTGAAAAGCTAAGGCTGTTGGCAGCTTATCAAAAGACGAATAAAAAAGTTGGGAACCCAATCTGTCATTGTGAAGCTCAGCCATTAGTTCAATAAAGCATACGGAAAAGGGTGTTTCTAATAATTTTTGTTCCATCTTTCGGACCGAGCCCAACCATGAATCTTAGATTATGATTCACCA
The DNA here is from genome assembly GCA_963556465.1 of Berberis vulgaris. Lineage (NCBI taxonomy): Eukaryota > Viridiplantae > Streptophyta > Magnoliopsida > Ranunculales > Berberidaceae > Berberis > Berberis vulgaris. Next base: position 80,645,296 of record OY747129.1, on the reverse strand, counting down.
TACCATACGATGCATGCAAGATGAAAACCGATAAACAGTTTGATTCACGAGTTGACTAAATTGTTTTAGGTACTCTTTTCTTGTGTGGTTGCGTTTCTTGGTTGGCCATGTGATTCATTTCTTGTTGCCACCACTTCATGCTGATTAAACATCTAAAATTACAGCAGGTTGAGGCTAACATTGCTCTTACGCTATTTAAGTTTTCTGGTCCTTTTTTATTGTACTGTTTCACTTTCTCCTTACTGCATCCATTTCTTCTTTTATTGATACAAAGTTGTCTAGTTTGTTTGTTTCCTTTTTCTTATACATTGTATAAACAATATGGAACAGGAGAGGGGGTTTCTACCTTTATCAGCTGCATTATTATCATCTACTATTTTGCGATCAGAAAAAAGACACACAATGAGAATATTCGCGGAGATTGCCTCATTGATCGAGGCCATACTTCTTTCACTTCTCTTATGTCGCTCAGGTGTTGTGAATATGTCCTTTTTGATTTGGAATCTTTTATTCAATAGCAGTGTTGTGAGACTGACTACCTATTTGTTTTTACCAGGTTCAATATTTCTACTACTTCAACCTGAAGTTACTGTTGCATTAATTCATTCTCTTGAGGGCGGCAAAGATGTCAACAAGGAGTGTGTGCCTCTTCGATATGCATCCATTTTGATATCCAAGGGGTTCTTTTGTTGCCCACAGGATGTTGGATTAATAACCGAGCAGCACCTAAGAGTGGTTAGTTCCGATTACATTTAGTATTGGTTTGTTTTACTGTCTTTCCCTGAGCTTGTCTGTTAAGTATAAAATATTTGCTTTGGCTTGTAGGTGAGTGCAATAGACCGTCTGCTCTCATCAATTCCTCAATCTGAGGAACTATTATGGGTTTTGTGGGAACTGTGTGGTATTTCCAGGTAAAGCTATCTTGTTACTCTCTCTCTAACTATAAATTGGGAGTCCACAATACTTTTGAGAGACCCTAATGACATCATTTGCAGGTCTGATTCTGGACGTCAAGCCCTGTTGACTCTAGGACATTTCCCTGAGGTATGATTTTTGCCTAAAACTGTAATTTTTCAGATGATTGACGTTGCTTCCCTATAGTCTTTATGCGTGTGGTTGTAATGTTTATCCAGATAATTTTACTAAACAATTTGCTTGATAATCAAACTCAATAACAAGTAAAACCTGGATGCTGATTGACAAAGTGTGCTCTATATTTCGGTTATTTCTTATTAAAGATCAATGAGTTTTTTATAGGCGGTTCTGGTTTTGATGGAAGCGCTAAAGTTTGCAAAAGAATTGGAGCCACTGAATGTGAATAACGGTATGTACTTGTGGGCTTAGTTTGTTTTATATTTTCAATTTTTGTTTGTTTACTTGTGTTAAAATCTAAAATCCAGGAGCTTCACCACTCAATCTGGCAATCTTTCATTCGGCGGCCGAACTGTTTGAAGTCATTGTTACTGATCCAATTGCATCTTCTCTGGGTTCATGGATTGAACATGCTGTTGAGCTTCATAAAGCTTTGCATTCATATTCTCCTGGATCTAATCGTAAGGATGCTCCAACTAGGTTGTTGGAATGGGTAGATGCTGGTCTTGTTTACCAGAAAAGTGGGGCTACTGGACTTCTGTGTTATGCTGCTGTTTTGGCTTCTGATGAAGATGCTCACCATACTTCAGCAAGTATTCATGTAGATTCCATGGATGTTGAAAATGTTGGGGATTTTTTTAGTGGTTCTGACATTCAGGGCATCGAGAATCGTCTTGGAAAGCTGGTATCTGATAAAGACTTTGAGGGTGTTAACCTTCGTGCCTCTTCTATAGCACAGCTGACAACAACATTTCGAATTTTGGCGTTCGTTTCAGAAAACTCGGTAGGAAGTCATGCTGCAAACATCTGCAATTGTTAAACTTCCTCATGGATAACTTTATTTTTTCCTGGGTGCAGTCTGTCGCTGCTGCTCTTTATGAAGAAGGTGCACTCACACTTCTATATGTAGTTCTTGTCAACTGTAAATTCATGCTTCAGAGATCCTCAAATACCTATGGTAAGTGAGTTGTGAACTCTTTTTCTAAGCTGGTAGTTTGCTATAAGACACCTCTTTCTTTATGTCATTAATGCAACTTCTTTTTTCTCTTCGAGTTTTAAGACTTTCTATTATTCTTTTCTATAGAATCTCTGTTCTGGTTCTCCTGTCTCCCTATGTAACAATGCCCCCGACTTGGATACGAAGTGTTGGACACATCGATTAGAAAACTACTAGTTTTTTATTATTAGTGATCAATATTGGATATTGGTATTTATGTACTGTTAATTCACCATGATATACTTGTAATTTTTATAAAGAATGAAAACTTTGAAGGCATATGTGAAATATTTTTATGATCAGTGAATGTGGAATGTAGTCTCTGTTGAGTGTTAGCACATTTTCGGGAGTCCGAGTGTCCTAATCTCTAAAGCTGAAGTTGTCTCTACTTTTAGTTTTATCATTGCTGAATATCCTGAATTCCCAAGATAAAATAAATTTTTTGAACACGTCCCAACAAGAATTCATTAATATAGGAAAGATGGTGAACACCTAGGATGCACCGACTCTCCGAAAACCCCCCGAATCACGTGTCAAATACGTGTCGGACACGGATTCGTGTACGACACGCGCTGGACACGTATTGGACACGGGGTCAACGGTCAAAATTCGTTGACTGATCTGGACACGGCTTGGACACGGTCCAGACACGGTCAAATACGGTCCGGACACGGTCCAGACTCGGTCAGACACGGTCCGGGGGTAGTCAAAATTCGTTGACTGATCAAAATGTTAATTTCGCCCGATTTTCCTCCTCCCACACAGACCGAGTCAGAGGCAGAGCAGAGAAAAAAAAAAAAAAACCCGAAAGAAACCCTAACTCAAACCCTTTTCGCAGCCATCGATCGATCGATCGATCGCCAAGGTCAAGAGTAGAGACGGAGGAGAAGAGATCGACAGACGGAGCGGAGGAGAAGAGTGATGGCGTCCTCATCGACACCAGGACCAGGTACGTTCGATCGATTCGATCGATCGATTTCTTTTTTTTTTTTTTTTTTTTTCCTGAGATGTAGAGATCGATCGATCGATCGTTCCTGTTATGTGAGTCGACCCATTTCATCGACCCATTTCATCGATCGATTTCATCGATTCATCGATTTCTGTTTTGTTTTTTTTTTTTTTTCATCGATGGCTGAGACAGCGATTTTTCAGACAGAGAAAGGCTAGTGTTGCCAAAGGAACTCTTCCGACTGCCTGAATTTCCAATGCTTGATGATTCACTCACAATCTTTCCTCTAGAAGAATACTCTCCATCAAGTCTTCTCTTTGTCGTCATCTCAGTCCTTTTAGTGTGACTTAGGTCTGAAGATGAGCAACCTGGTGGGAGGATATCAGATATGGATGTGCATCTGAGATTTCTAAGACCATACCTGCTCGAGCTAGAAGTCGACGAGGATGGTTTGCTTGAGCTAGAACTCTGGCCATGGGAGGAAGATTTTGCAACTTGGCTGGTGTTTCTATATGCAAAAGAAGATCGGGTGGAAGGACTGGGAGAAGTCTCCTCATTACCCTGTCCAGATCGCTTATTAGTTGGTTTTCTAGTTCTTCTACTTGAGGCTAAACTATTGTTCTCCACTTCTGCAAATGTTTCTAAAGATAAGTCTTTTAGAACCCAGGAGTCTGTGCCAATGGTTTCAAGCCCCATCTCATCAACTTCAGATGAATAACTGGGTCCCTCCATCTGCATATTATCGGGTTGGATAGGTACTGTTTCTTTACGGGAAGATGAGTTTTGGCGTTCAGAGTGAGGCTGTCTAAGGTTGGTCACAGGTGTGCATATTTTAGAGGAACTTCCAACTATTTCTTTGCCACTTGTTGAATGTAAAGAACTGGAGAACTTATCTCTTTCTGAGCTAGAGGTGCATCCAACCATGAGCTAGAGGCTGGACTGTTGGATGCAGAAAATGTGACAGTGGATGAGCTAGTTAATGAAGAAGAGATCTAGCCGCCTTGCTGGTGACTGGTGAGTTTTTAAAATTATCAATTTACAGTATCAAGTTAATGAAATTATATGAGTATGACTTGACTACTTGACTACTTTATGAGATTTACAATATCAATTTACAGTATCAAGTTAATGAAATTATGCTTTATGAGTATGACTTGACTATTTGAGCAGTTGAGCTTGACTTTATGATGCATGTGTAAATTTGAATGAATGAATTTGAATGTATTATTGATATGTTTGAATTTGATGAGTTACAAAAAATATATATTAAAAAATTAAGTTTGACCGTGTCGCCGAGTCGCCGAGTCCTATTTTTTTGAAAATTGCCGAGTCGCCGTGTCGTGTCCGTGTCCGTGTCCGTGTCCGTGTCCGAGTCCGTGCATCCTTGGTGAACACATAGGATGAATGAGAAACTAAGAAAAAAGTTCAAATGCAATTATCTCACCATGAGATTATAATAATAAACGCGAAAGAGGTTGCTGTGCCATATTCCAATCTCCCAAAAGCAAGAGGTTGCTGCACCTTAAATTATTGAGCCAATCAATCATGGAACCTGAAATTGGCTTAGAAACTCCGAATTCTGCTGTGAATTTGGATCATAAAGTTTGGGAAAACTTGTAATGCCGAAGTAGACAAGATAGATTAGAGTGGGCGTGGTAGGTACCATCTATTGTGTATTTTATCTTCAGAGGCGTAGGTTGTTGGTTGTGTTTTGGAGGCGGGAGGAATGGATGTCAAGTGGCGCTGAACCAAACCTTTATTTGAGTGTAAATTGTCATTTTGGATGTTCACATAGATGGTTATTCCATAAATGAAGCAAGACATGTATTAATTGGTAGATTTAATGTAAATGTTTGTGTCTCGCTGTTATGTTTCTTTAAGCAGATATGGTCAAGATTCCAGACATTATGACAGGATTTTTTCCTTTTTTTTTTCTTCTCTTCATTGCTGATTGGAATTTTCTTGCGCAGATTATCTTGTTGATGAAGGTGCTGAATGCAATTATACCTCAGATCTGCTTTTGGAACGTGGTCGTGAGCAGAGTTTGGTGGATCTTATGATTCCTGCTCTTGTACTACTAATTGCCCTTCTTCACAAATTGCAGGTACATGACGTTGGATTTGATTGTTAGTTATCAATCTTCTACTTTAGTGTCTTAATTTTTATTGTGGAGATTAATAGGGCTTAGTTTACATGGAGGGTCTATGTCCAACACCGTTAAAAAGTATTGAATATTGTGGCATGAAGTAAATGGAAGACTCCTATATTATGCAAGTTGAGAAGTGAGTGGTCTTATGCAAGTTTGAGAATATTCTCAAGGTTGATGATCTAAAACAATATGACTACACCCCTTTATGTTGGAAGAGGATGGTAAATAAGGAAGAAATTGTTCGTGTGGTGGACACAGAACCATTCACATTTCACATCCCTATTGTTGATGTAGTATTGTTGACTTAATTAATTTTCTCCAGTTCTGTTGTGGTTTTAGGAAGCTAAGGAGCAGCATCGGAACACAAAGTTATTAAATGCACTTTTGCATTTGCATCGAGAAGTGAGGTGATTCAAAATATTTTATCTAGTTTTTTGTTGTTCTCTATCTTTTGCTGTAATTTCTGTATCTTGTTAGAAAATCTTAGTGCATGCTATTTTGTTTTTTGCAGTCCAAAGTTAGCTGCATGTGTTGCAGACTTGTCTTCGCCATACCCTGCTTCAGCACTTGGTCTGGGAGCTGTATGCCACCTCATTGTGTCAGCAATTGCATGTTGGCCTGCGTTTGGTTGGACTCCTGGCCTGTTTCAATGCCTACTTGACAGTGTTCAAGCTACTTCGTCACTAGCTTTGGGTCCAAAGGAAGCCTGTAGTTTGCTGTCTCTTTTGGTATGCAGTATATATATATATATTTACATTTATTATTAGTAGTCCAATTTTTTTTTTTTATTATTATTTTTTAACTGATTTTTCCTCGTGTGCTAATTCTCTGGCCGGGTTTTAGCTTCCAACTTTAACTTGAAATGTTTGCAATTTGTTAATTTACCTTACGTTCTTGTTTTGCATCACAAGGGTGACCTATTTCCAGTAGAGGGTATCTGGCTTTGGACGGATGGGATGCCTTCATTGAGCGCTCTGAGGACGTTGGCAATTGGGACACTATTAGGACCTCAGAAAGAAACTGAAGTTGATTGGTATACACAGCCTGGACATGTTACAACATTGCTCAGCCGGTTGACACCAGTGCTTGACAAAATTGCACAAATTATCCTACATTTTGCCTTTACTGTATGCAATTTCTCTCCAATTTGGATTTTCCTCTAGTTTTCCACACTTTCTTATCAGACTCAAAATTGCTGGATACTTTGTCATCATAGCATGCATACTTAGTTATTTAACCCTTCTGTAGGCTCTGGTGGTTGTACAAGATATGCTCCGAGTTTTTATAGTTCGCATTGCGTGCCAGAAACCTGACAGTGCTGTTGTTTTGCTAAGGCCCATCTACTCATGGATACATGATAATGTTTCTGAATCATCACCACTTTCTGACATGGATGTGTTCAAGGTAATATCTGCTATTGTCATTGTACTTTTATTCATCTTCTTGGGTTCACATTTTTATTATTGTCGTTCCAGGTGTATAGGCTGCTTAATTTCATCATGAGCTTATTGGAGCATCCTCGAGCCAAGGTTGTCCAAGATATGTTTTTAGTTTCACTTTATATATCAAATTTTCTTGGTCCCATTTCTTTAGTGATTCTTCTTTCCTTGCCAGATATTGTTGTTAAAGCAAGGAGTCATCGGAATTTTAATCAAAGCTCTTGAGAAGTGTTCTTATGCATCTAGTTCAGAAGGGAGAGTATTTACGGAAACTAGACTTCCCTTTAACTCTGAGATAACTCTGCTTTCATGGTGCCTTCCTGTGTTCAAGTCTGTGGCTCTGATTTGTGATTCACAAACTGCCTTGAGTTCTATAGAACATGATAAGTGAGTCCAGATGAATGTGTCTTGGCATTCTGTTCTATGTGATAGATGTCTAATTTCTGTTCTAATATTAGATTTCTCCTCCTTTTTCTGCAGTGTTGAAAATTTGACTATAGAGAATTGTTCTTCTGTCTTGTATCATCTCCTTGAGCTATGCAAGGTAATTTTTTCTAAGACATTTGATAAATGAAACTATATACAGTTTGAGTGGAACACAAAATAATTGTCATTTTCTGACATTCTATGCGTATTGTGAAGGAAACTTAATCGAGTCCATTAGTTAGTACAGAATGCTTAATCAGTACAGAATGCTTCAAATCTGTAAGGGTATTGCTATCATTTATCCCAACGATATGTCTGTAGATGTGAACATCTCTTTTGGATGCATGAATTTCTGCTGAGAAAATGTTCTCTTAGCTCTCTCTCTAATAATTTCAGCGAGTATCAATTCTTATTTCACTTAAATAATAAAATGGCATTTGATAACCAGAGAATGCAGATATTCATGAAGGGATTACGTATGCTGAAGAAGTCTTCTGTTGCATTCCCGGTTTGTTTGCCTACAGTTGCGCGCTTATGTCGTTCTCTGAATAATTGACGAACTAATTGTTGTTGTTGTCGGTTTTTTTTCTTTTTCTTTTTCACATGGTTAAGAAATTTTGCTTTCGTGTTCTGTAACTTGATTTTTCAATCGGTTATGATATCTCCACTACTTTCGTGAGTATACAAAGTACAAGTTGACGTATTGGTTCTTCGATGATAATTGGGTGTTCAGTTTTTTCTTCTTACAGGTCCTTCCAGTTGGAAAGGAACTTCTGGCTTTGTTTATCGCCTTTAAAGAATTGGCATCTCGCAATGAGGGTAAACATGCTTTTACATCCATCTCAAAATACTTTCAGTCTTCTACTTTTGAGGAACCACAGAGAGGACATGTGTGTGATTGGAGAAAGCATCCGCCTCTGCTACATTGCTGGAGAAATTTATTACGATCAATTGAAAAAAAGGATGGTTTATCAACTTATGCTTTTGAGGCAGTCGATGCATTGTCTTGTGGTGTTTTGCGGCTTTGTATTGATGGTAAAAGGTGAGGTATCTTCTCAAAATAATGATTACTAGTTTCTTGCTGCCCTTTTATGTATTGTCAACATAGTTTTTAACAATTAGATATAATGTGGAGTCAAGTTGGCTCCACACTTGAACATGTAAAATTGCTCAGTATGTCTTAGCAATGGTTATATCACACTGAGGTGGGATAGTAGATCTTTGCTGCATTGGACTATGTTAAGTTAATAAGGTCTTAAGATATATATCAGGCAAAGAAAAAAACATGTCAATAGAAGTTGTATTTGAATATATGCCTGAAAATAGTTTGCTATGTTGGTGTCAAAATGTATCATGAATGTGTATATATATGCAATTTTCATGCATGAACAGATCAATTGTTGGTGCCCAGGCGTAGCCACAACTAGTTTGTTCTTAAGGGGTCACTTTAACTCCAAGTAATGCAAGCAGTACCTAGGGGTGTCTTTGTTTAAGCTATAAAAATACCTATAGAGCCTTGGGAGTTTTAATAGCTGTCCATCTTGACTAAGGTGCAGCATTGCAGAAGTGCTCCAAGGTTGGAGTGGGGCGGGGCATCTTGAAGAAAAGTTGGGGCGTGGAACATCATAGGTCGGTGTTTGGTAGCTGATGTAGTAATTGATGGTAAATTAATGAATGCAAATTGTTTGGGAAATCCACTCTGGTGGGTCTATATCATACTATATTCTTCTAAGATTATACACACTAACTTTACACTTTTCCACACCAAATTAATCTAACAAATGTAAAAAGTTGGTCATTGATCTTAGCTAATTAGTAAAACTACTATACTGACTCTTATTGCACGTTTTAAAGCTTAGGCATCCACATTCATAAGATGAAAACATTACAAATGCTATCATCATTATCCAACTAGCTACCATCAAGAAAGAGACTGCATACTATCCATCATAGTGTCTACACGTTAATAATCTGGTGATACATCTTTTTTTGGTTTTTTTAAATCTGTTGTTTAAAAACTTACTCGTGTATATATGGAAGGACCTCTTTTATAGTTCCATGCATTGTGAGTAAATATGACGAATGCATAAATATCCAACATTTAGTTTAAATCTTGATGATATAAAGTAAATCACATGGCTTGTTTTTCGAGATGTTTTCATGTGGCAGTAACGGTTGTGCCTAAACCTGATGATGGTACCACTTGCATCAATTAAATTTATTTTGGTAGATTTGTTGTTTCTTGAATTTTTGTTAAATCTAATTTGTCATTTAATTTTTTGGCCAGTTTGAACTTGGAGAGTGTTTCTGTATTAAAATTCCTTTTTGGGCTTCCATTTGATTTTGATGGAATGGAGCATTTTCCTGAAGAAAGTTTCAAGGATGTAAGTGAATTGATAGGCCTGTTAGATTTGATGCTTGTTGAGGATGAATACTTGGCCTCTTCGAATATGAAGGCTACTTTATCACAGGTATAGCTATTGTACAAAACTTGTTCATACATTACTTATTTAGGTTATGTTCCTTGGTCATCGACTAACATTCACGTAATATAATTTGAAGATGAAAGAAATGGTGAAATTGTTGTTGGCGCTGCTACAGAAGCGTACAAGTTCAACAAATGTGGATGACATCGCCTGCTATGAAGATCTCACTGTGATAAATGATGTTCAAAATCACACAAGAGACATTTCGTCTCAATTGTTCTTTCCATCTGTGACCATGTCAAGCATTGTAAATTATGATTCTGGACCATCATTTTCACGGATTAAAACATCAGATGGCAATGCTGACAAAGCTGACGATTTATTTTCCCTTGGAGGGCTCTCAGACAAGTTTCAGTGGGACTGCCCTGATACTTTACGTGATAGATTGTCAGCAGCAGCTCATCCAGTAAAGAGGAAAATACCGTCAATTGAGGCCCCTAGTAGGCGTTCTAGAGGAGACACCCCTGGGCCAGAGCCACCAGGGCCAAATGCATTTGCTCGAGGACTGGGTCCACTTGCTGTCTCTTCCGGGGTTACCCGTAGGGATACTTTTCGGCAGCGTAAGCCGAATACCAGCCGACCTCCTTCAGTGCACGTGGATGATTATGAAGCAAGAAATATTGATGGTTTAAGTAGTGGCTCAATCGTTGTTAGCTCCAACCAGCGTGGAGGATCCTCTGGAGGGAGGCCACCATCAATGCATGTAGATGAATTCATGGCCAGACAAAGGCAGCGGCAAGTTCCTGTGGCTGGGGCTGTTGGTGAGATGACACCTCAAATAAGGAATGTGCCATCTAGTAGTGACAAGGGTCCACAGAAGGTGGACAGATCTCACCAACTGAAAACAGATCTTGATGATGATCTACAAGGAATCGACATTGTGTTTGATGAGGAGTATGAATCCGATGACAAACTGTCATTTCCACAACTGGATGATAACATACTGCCTGCCCCTGTTATAGTTGCGGAAAGTCCGCCTCACTCAATTGTTGAGGAAACTGAAAGCATGGCAAATGGAAGCACTCAGAATTCTAATTTGGGTACACCATCAAAATCTAACGTTGATGAAAATACACAAAGTGAGTTTTCGTCGAGGTCAGTCTCACAACCAGAGAAACCACTGTCTAGGGAGGCAAGCATCTCATCAGAGAGGAAATATTCTGGTACAGCAAATGAGAAGCAGTTTTTCCATGAGCAATCTGACGACATAAAACCTGTTGTTCCAGTTCTGGGCTCTGGTGGATATGATTCCGCTACAGCAGCAAACTTGTCTGGAATGCCAGCACCATTCTTCAAGGGTTCTGCCTCATCGGAGCAGCTGATGGGTGACTCGAGAATGCCTCCACCTACTTTTTACCATAGGGATAGCTCTCAGCAGGCTCCTAACTTTCCTTTGGTTTCTGGATCTCATGGTCCTTGTGTCCATAAACCTCCTTCCAACCAACCACCTCTACCTCCAGGCCCCCCTCCACCGCCAAGAGCCTCGCGTGTTCACTCTCAGAATGCTGAAACTGGTCAAAGTCATTCATCACCGTATGGCCACTCTGTTCGAGATGTACATCCCCCAGTTCCTCCAGGCTACCCATCACAAGCATTTGAAGTTAGTAATTCAATGACAGCACCAGCTTACAGGGGAAGGGAAGATAGATCTAAACTTCATCATGTTGCTGCAGGGTTGTATCCTCAAAGTACTTCCTCATTTGTGGAATCACCGAATAACCCTCCGTTACAGTCTCAGGCAGATCACTTGGGCAAGTTCAACAATACAGCACTATTTCCAGCTCGCCCTACGTTAGATTCTAATTATTCTTGGGCTTCAACTTCTTCTGCCAGTAGGCCCCCACCACTTCCTCCTACTCCTCCGCCTTTCTCAGTATCTGCAGTTAATCAGTCATCCGCGAAGGGTTCAATGTCTCAGTCGTCTGGATACAATCAAAGTAACGTTGGAACCAGCCAACTTCCAATGACCTCTACTCCACCTTCAAATGATATTAGATTAGGAAGCTTTTCTGCTGCTGGAGGCAATTTGACATCTTATTCACCGCCTCAGCTTGTTCCAGTTTTGCCAAATACTAGACCTACATCTATTCCTGTTGTTCTTTTCAGCAGTCCAACTCAGCAGGCACAGAACCTACCAAGCAGCTCTCCCACTCTCTCTGCTCCACAACCCTCCATTCATCAGGCACAATCTTGTCAGCAACTGCAACCACCGCAGCCTCCTCACCCTCAGCATTTGAGGCCATTTGTTCAGTCAGATCTGTCGTTGTTACAGAGCCCTATTCAAGTCCAGGGGCATCCATTTCAGATGCAACAACAACCCCAAATTTCTCCAAATCATATCTATTATTCACAACAGCAAGATCACCTTCCACAATCAATTCAGCAGCGGCAAGTTGAGCACATTCAACATCAAGCACTTGCTCAACAAAGGGAAAATGCAATTCAACAACAACAACAACAAGATTCTGGAGCATTATTACAGCAGTATTTTTCTTCTCCTGAAGCAATCCAGGTAATTATGCAACTCAGAGTGGTGTTTTTTTCCCTCCTGTTCCATTATGTTAATCCTTGATTGTAACTTTAATTTCCATGACAGTCTTTGCTAGGTGATCGGGAGAAACTCTGTCAGTTACTAGAGCAGCATCCGAAACTAATGCAAATGCTTCAGGTGTGTATTGAATAGTTCATCAGTAGCCAAGGTATCTAATATTCAATAATTCAATCAGAGAGATGAAAAGCAAGTTTGAATGATCAAGTTTTAAGGGTGTACAGTTGATTTTCTGGTCACTTGTTCTGATTATCTCTAAAATGCAAAGATTGCAAGAAAATCTAGATCAAAGTGAAGGTGGTAAGAAATACCGTTGAATGAGTTTTTTATACCAAATTTCCCTTCAACTGATGGACAATCAACATTGGAACCATTGTCCTTCATCATGGTCAAATGATGGACACATGTCCCATGAAAAAATGTAGTTCATTTTATGACTTTTTTTCATTTTGTCCTCAGTTTATTATATATATATATATATATATATATATATATATTTTAACCATTGTAAATAAATTTTGATTACATGATGTCTTTGTATAATTGTAGGTTTGGGGTTTTTTAACTTTGACCCCAAAAGTAAATGAGGGGAGTTAGGACTGACCCCAAAATCAATAGACATTAGTAATGGCCCTAAAGACCAACATCTCTATTACAGTGTTCTAAAAATCGCTAGGCGGTGGGTGGGCGGCCAGCAGGTGCCTAGCGCCTAGGGGCCTAAGCGGTTTTAGATTTTGTATTATAATTTTCATAATTTACAAATATTTAGCATAATACATTAATATTTTATCAATTACTTCCAATTTAATGCCAGAATAGTAATACATATGAAAAATTTATAAACATGAAAAATTAAGCTTACATTAAAATTTATAATAGCATAAGTTGCATAACATAGAGTTTCAACAACATAGAGGAAAGAAATGCTCTTCCCCTTCTTCTTTAGGTATATAGTACAAGTCCTCAAGCCAAACTTCAAAAGTGGAGCGAAATGCTTCGCTTGCAGCGGAGAAGCAGAGCGATACCTGCCGGGAAACTCTTCTTCGTCTTCCCCTTCTTCTTCTTCTTCTTCTTCTTTTCTTCTTCTTCTTCATCTTCTTCATCTTCTTCTTCTCCTTCTTCTTCTCCCTCTTCCCCTTTTCTTCTCTCTGTTTTGCAAAACCTAAAAATTTCGATGGGTATTTGGTCGATTGGTTTTGGTTATTTGCAATCAGAGAAAGAAAAAAAAAAAAAACGCCCAGGCCCGCCCAACCCGCCTAGGCGCCCGGACCGATTTTCCCTCCGCCCAGCAACTAGTCTAGGCGTCTCTCTACCTACTAGCGCCTAGGCCGCTTTTTAGAACACTGCTCTATTAGTTGACCCATTAAGTGGTGAATTGTTATGCTTCTGATGAATGAAAATATGATGGCATCCTAGCCTGGGTAGTTTACGCTATTTGGTAACGACTCCTTGAGAGTAGTGAGTAGCGAGTTTACTGAATACTCTGGGAAGTAATTTGCAAAACTCAGATGATTCATCCCAATAAGGACTTTTATATATTTACTCCTAGGAAAACTTAATTAGCAAAAGCAATATTAAGAAATTTAACATTTCTATAATTATAACATTTCAACACAGCCAACCAATGATGTTAGAAGGTGGATCATCTTAAACAATCTGCTTCTACCCTTGTTGAAAATCAAGTCCTTTTCCAAGCCCATTGTTGATCTTCATTACTATTTGGGTCTGTATTATTCTAAAAATCATACCTTACTCTCTCTAGATTTTATCTTCCCGCCTTCCTAATATCAATTGATTTTGTGACCTCCCTAATTACCCTCATGACCTAATAATAGTCGATTATTTCTGAGAATTTTTTTTAAATTAGTTCAGAGTACATGATTTCTTGGGATAAGTTTATGTATTGGGATTTTTTTACATACACCACACAGTTTGGTTGATATATGTATTTTAGAGACATTATTTTGAATTTTTTTTTGTAAAAAGCCACACTTCTGTGATTACTACTCTGACCTGTTAGTCAATTTAGTCAAGTTTTTTTTTTTTTTTTTCGGATTTTTCACATGTATAGGCATGTTGACCATATTTGGTATTTTGATTATGAAAATCAATAAACAAACTATAATCTTTGGAATCTCTACCAATGATAGCGAGTTCAGTTAGTAAAGGTGTGGTAGTTTGTCCCCCATGTGTTGGGTACAAGCCTTGCTGACGGGATGGGACAAAATGAGTTTAAGGGAATAAATATGTAACCTATTAAAAGAATCTCTGAAATCTATAGTTGTATTATGTGAATCCCTAGACAAATCCAACTCACCCCAAACTCGTATTCTTCAAATTAATATCTCCCCCACGTTAACCATGCACTCTTCCATGGTCATCCCCTATTGTGGCCATCACAACCTTTCCATTTATTTCCTCTTTATCCAAATACAACATGAAGCACCAAATCTCGTCAACAAAAACCCTTCCAAATATATGCGAAATTTCAGATTTCTCTCCAATCATAACCATTGGATTCACTCTCTTTTGATTCATTTTGATTTTGGGATTCAGATTGATTGTATCATTGTGCGCTATGGTTACTTTAAGTAAACTTTTCAGTCAAAATAGGAAAGGCTTATCAAACTGGTGGAGATGAAGGAATGTATGGAAAGATTGATAAAGGGATATATGGAATCAAGGTTCGCGTTTTTGTTTTCATTAAAAATTTGGTCCCTTAAGAAATGGATATTTTCTAAATATTTTGGGCCATGTTTGGAATCCAAACAAGAAAAAAAATTTGAAAATAAGAAAAACTTGTGAAAACTATGAAATATGAAGAGGTCAATTGAAATACACTAACTAAACACACGAAACCATAAACATGTGAGTATAATATGAAACAATTAATTTATGCACAAGTAGAACTCTAGGGTGTGTGTGGTTACATGGAGTCCTACTACATGGAATGCGGGAATAAAAGATGAGCAGATAGGACGAGATAGGAAATGTGGAGTAAGTGTGGTTGTAATGACATTCCTATTTATATGGGAATTGCACATTGCACTCCTTCCTCCCCCCAAAGAATTCAATTCTCATGTTTAGTGAATGCTAAGTTAGCTTTGTTAAAGCTTAGTAATGGAGCAACCTTCATAGAGAAGCTTTGTTTGTCAGTGAAAAATTGTATGGTTGCAAGTTTTTTCGCAAATAATTAATGAAAATTTTTGTTAAGCAAGTATAATTCGAGCGAAATCAAAACATTTTTGATCGAAAATTTGATTTTTTTTTCGAAAACTCATACCTTGATTAGGCATGACAACAGGGCGTGTTCGATTCGGGCTTGCCAGATCTAGAACTGAATCGAACATTCCTCAGGTCCGGATCGGGTCTACCTGTGGGTTTCGGAGGTTCGGTTTGTGTCTATCTGTGGTTTTCTGCTAAAACCTAAAACCTCCAGCCCACTTAAACTCTAGGCAGACTCGCCGTTGTGTGACATTTTTAGAGATTATTTATCCTTTTATAGAAGTAAAAGTTTCTTTTGTTTTGTTTCTATTCAATGTGATTAAAACAATTAGAAAATCTTGTGTTTTTCAATAGCGACATCTCATTTCTGTGATGATGTAGACAAATCTCACAATATTGTGCACAACTATGTATAATATTCGTTCTCCGTTCGGATCCGATTTTGAACATCAGGAGCCAAACCCAAACGGAATTGAGTCGGTTATCCAAACCATTAGGTTCGCGCCATGAGGATACCCATCTATTCGGGCCAAATGCCATGCCTAGCTTTGATAAGAACAATAAGCCAATAATGCTAATTTATTCATGAATTCTTTTAACGTTTAGTGAACAAATTTAGCAGTTTTGAGCTTGTGATTTATAAAATTTGTATGCTAAGATGTGGGATCCTTGATGAACATAAGAAAGATAAATCATAATTTGAATTATGCATTGTAGCAAGTTACGAGAGTTTATACGCTCAGATGTGGGATCTTTAATGAATAAAAGGGTGCATAAGAAAGAGAAATCGTAATTTGAATTATGTATAGGAACAAGCTACGGTAGAGAACTATGAAAGTGGAGGTGGTTGCGTACTTGCTGTACGAGAAGGTGGGGTGAAGAGTGATAGAGAGGAGTAATTTTGGGAAGATGCGTTTGGTGTTGAATTTTTCTTGTGAATTTGTGATGGATTTATGAGAGTATATCTACATCACCGATCTTTCCTCGTACAAATTGTTAATAATCTGGTCAATGTACCTTCGGTTTAAGAATAAAATAAATTCAAAGTATGGTTAGCATAAGGTGCTAGCAGATGTCACATTTTGAAATATTGTGATTAAACACTAATGCAGTTAAAATGGATAACGGACCCACAACGGTCTAAGAGCGTTATAGGTTATAACTCGATATATCGAGATATAACGATATATAACAGAATAGTTTTTTAAATATATTTTTAATACTCCCACAGTATTAATAAATTATAGTAGAGAAAAAGTAAATTATGTTCATAACATTAAATTAAAAAAAATAAAAATAAAAAATAAAAACACCTTCCCTTCGTATGAGAGTGAGATCGCAACAGAGTGCGATCGACTCTTCGTCTTCTTCCCTTCTTCTACTCTCGTTCTCTGTCAAACGGCGAGGTCTGGTTCTCTGTCGATTGGTGACGGTTAGCTCAAGTCCTTTCCTATGAGTCTAGGATTCTCGTTCGATCGAGAATGAAATGATTGATTTTTTTTGATGTATTAGAACAAAATGTTAAAACGAGGTTATTGAAAAAAAAAATTATCTTAATAACGGTCATATAATGCCGTCATATCAGAGCTGTGATACCATAACGTAATGGCTCACCTCCGTTAAGAGTTATATCGGCGTTATAACGCCGTTTTAACTGCATAGTTAAACACAGGTATAAACCAAAATTGTGTGATGCAAGTAAGATAATTCCTTATCCCTTCAAAAGGATAATTCCTTTTCAGGGTATAGGGTAATTTGGGAATTAAAAATGTGGGTTTGCTTTGTAAAAGAAATTAATTACTTGACTTGCATATTGCTTTTGGTTTTTTATATTGCAAAAATGGTATGTCATAATTGCATTATGGGTGTCAGCTCAGCTTATAAGACGTGGCAGATGGTGTTAATATTGATTCCATTGCATGGCATTCATAAATATATCAAGACTCCGTAGGGTATTTGTGGTATTAATGTCGATTGCCTTGCGAGTTCATTCTAAATATATCAAGCAGCTTAGATCTGTTGTTTTTTTTTTTTTTTTTGGTAAGACTAGGCAGCTTCACCATAGTGAGCGTTTGATTGTTCTATTTACGAATCTCTGGAAAACATTTTTGTTTTAGCTCCGAATAGGTATCTTGACGAATATGAAAAGGATAGTAATGTTTGTACCACATTTCATTGTCATCAATACGATCACCATATACGTACAATTTGCCATCTGTAGAAAGACTTTTGCTATGTTTTGGTTTGGTTAAACCTCCAATGGGGAGGGGTGGATAGGCACGCCATACGGCCCATACCGTAACTTGATAGTAGTCGTAGAGAGAGAGAGAGAGAGGGGGGTTTGCAATGACCTGACCCTTGAGAAAACAAATGATTGCTTCACATCAGTGAGCATCAAAATAATAACATTTTCCGGTGGCAATTCACAGTCTAGAGCAAGGCTTCAACTTTCAAGACTATAATTTAAGATGGTGATCTTTTTTTTTTGAAAGGCTAAGATAGTGATCTTTAGCTAAGATTGATTTGGAACTCACTTGTTTCTTTGCAGGAACGATTAGGCCATTTGTAGCTGACATAATGGTGAGGTTGAGCTATTTTTTTGCCATCTGCATTCGGCTTTGCAGTGTACTCGAGTTGCTGAGAGTTCAAGTTGGTTTCTGGTTATGGTGTTTCCTAGAGGAAGAAATTCATACCAAGTACGCAGAATTATCAGAAGTTAAAAGCAGCCTGGACGGCCTGTTTAACTATTTTTTATTCCTCATGTTGTTTAACGTTCATGTACATTATCTTTGCCATGTACAGTATATCATTAGCTTCAATATTTGGGAGTTTCCCAAGTCTTGGTGTGTAGCAGGACATTTTGTTGTGAAATTTGTTCTGGTTATGTTGACTGAAGCCATTTACTAGAACCCATTTGAAAGGATTATGGGGGAAAAAAGAACAAGGATATAAAATTACTTATAGACTACCCACAACCGAACAAACTATCCTGCTTGAGTCGATAATTTCAAATTCCAAATGTGTTTTCACTTTTGGAACTGACAAGGATTGGAATCAAAATGTCCATGCAGATTTCAATAGAAAAGACCTCTGGCTAGAATTGTTACTGATATTTTTTTATGGATTTGAGTGGACCATATGCCTATCATTCGAAAATTGTATTCATCAGACAAATGTAATCTTTCATTTGTGTTCTTAAAACGTTATTTGTCATTTACAGTTATGCTTTTAGCAGGCTAAGTCCAGAGATTTATAGGTGGTTGGCTCTGCAAAACTTGCAGTCAAACACAATTGGTTTTATGACGAAGGCACCGAGACCGCTCCCAACTATGGAATGAAGTTGGGGGTGGCACCCTAAGTGGAGGTTTTGAATTATGTTTTTTTGCAATTTAAACTTATAGAATCTTAAATGATATGGACACAGGCAACTAATGTTGAAGACCCCCAAAGTTTTTGCTTGATCTAGCCTGCATGTTCCAATGGTGCCTACTGAGTGTGTTAATATTTTCTTTTTTGTTGAAGAGTGTGTTAATATTTTCACTTTATGTTGTTTGCCAAGCAAGCAGTTTCTGAAGATAATACAAAAACAATAGTTCCTCCTAGCATTTGCTTCATTAGATCTTAATAGATTTCACTTGTTTGATTTATAAAAATGTAGCCGGCAAGTGCTTAACTCGTACGAATCAGGTACTGATCTATTTGTACTAAGTTCATTACCAAGTCACCTTGAATGGGTTTTGAAACTTTTTTAAGATGATCACTTCTCCTTATAAATCACCTCCTCCAAAAAACCTCATCTGCTTTGGAATTACTAGTGTTAATTTAACCTCATAAGTGAGGACTATAAAACCCTAAAAATATGCATTGTCCATATTTTATTTTCCTTCATTTCTCCATCTTTCCTTTCAGCTTGACAAACTGACTTCATTATTGGGAGCAATTTTTACATGTAGTAGGGAAGATGAAGTGAGTTTCCCAACTATTTCTCTAACACAGTCTCTCTAAGTTCGCCTTTGGTGGGTCAAACCCCTTGACTTGTTTACTCTGAAACTTTGACTTGTTTAAGCTAATAATTAAAATAAGAAAATTTTAGTGGCTTATGAGGCTGCACGTGCCTTGATAAGTGACATTTATGCGCTGTATTGGGAGATTAAACACTTGATTTTACGTGATCCAAGAAAAGAGAGATCAAAGAGCCCATGATCCAAGATCTCCCTCATAATCAACGCCAATAATCTTATTGGGATTATATTAAAACGAGATTTACACATTAAATATAATGTTTACCTATTAATTATTAAGTAAACCCATCATCTCTCTTTGCTTCTTGTTTACAGTGATATCATCCCAAATAAAAAGTGCATTATTAGAACTTTGTGGATCATCGATCTTCTATTTTACTTTGTCGACCTATTTGCAAGAACCAAAGAACTTTTGTTGCTGCAGAAGGAACCTCAAATGATTCTCATTGAATCAGAAGTCGTACAAGTTGAGTTGGGGTTGTCCATGCATCGATCAACAGTAGGCGAAAGGTCGCTGGCTGTAGGTTATGCCTAAGTATAGAGTATTACTATTTACATTTCTTGTGAGAATATATCCCTTTTCTTACATTAGATCGAAAGCAAGTATGTGATCAGTAGTACAGGCATAATATATGATCAATGGAGTTTCCTCTAACTGATATTGAATATTTTCTCAAAACTCTTTCTTTGTGCTGTAACCTTAAACATTACATATTATTATTGAAGAAGAAGAAAAGAACAATGCCTTTAACATTACAGATAATTAACATTATTTTTAATTAAACATTCCTAGAGCTAGAGCTATTCTTTAACATGGTCAATACATAAATTTAACAAAGTTCTAAATTTAATTATTTCCGAATAGTTAAGTTCAAGTTATGTAGTGCAATTAATAGTTACTGCTTAATTAAGATATCTTCCCTAAATCACTGAAGTGAACACCAAACTCCTATACTAATCAATACATACATGAATCAAATTTGTGGACTTTTTAAGTTGTTTATATATGAGCTCTGAATTGGAAAAGCCATTTGAAAACACAACAACATACCACACATGAGATCTATTGACCACCGCAGATGTTAACGTAAAGAAGTAGCATGGCACACATGTTCGTACGTTAAACAGGATTATAGATTTACCCTTTTAAGCAATTTAAAATAGATTTTGCAAGTCTGGTATGAGTTTGATAATCCATGATGAGATGATCACATAGACTTAGGGTGCCGCGTTAGGGGATTGTGGCACGGATAGCATGTATTCCAATCCATCCTCGATGTACTATTTTCAAATATGTATTGATTTTCTAGATTGAAGTAATTACTTTTTTTTTTTTTTTTAATTGAGTCGTTGATCCTTTTTATTTATTTATTAATTCATGCCCGAAGGCTACATGACTGACCCTACATGATTAACCAAACCAGGCCTGAAGGTTACTATTGTTGCCACTTAATGTCCTCGTCGCCTCCATCTCACATAGAGACTTGCTTTCGCTCCGGTCCATCGCCTCCACCTTGCATGAAGACTTGCTTTCGCTTCGCTCCGATCTAGTCAATCTAAGCAGCAACATTCAATACCCGAAGACTTATCAATGGTGGAGCAAATGTGATTGAAGTACTTACTTATCAATGTTGCATTGGTGAGTGACGCGGATGTCTGTAATTATGAGCAATACCTAATTGATGGTGAAGCATTTAAGGTGTTGCTGAAAGAAGGATCGATAACTCTCCATCCCAGATATAAAAAGCCTGGACCCGGGAGATTATTGCAATGCAGCAGATCAATATTGCTAATCCGATCAACTCATACCCACACACTAAGTACAACATCGATCGTGATCATCACATGTATGTGCTTGATTGATTGTACTAGTAGTATGGTAGAAGCTAGAAATGCATGCCATATCATTGTGCATAGATGCATTCAAGTGTGGGTATTTTAGTGCATTCATTAATGTGATTTGTTTGGTTTAATCTAAGCTGTCTGACCTTCGAAGGAGCCTTGTTGGTATTTCTCGAGGGATTGGCTCCCTACCCCTACCACACCTCACCGCTATTACTACTTCACCATTGTCATCGAGACACGTGTTGCGTGCAAGAAAGGGATGTTGTATCTGCTGACGGAGAGTTGCAACTGATTTTACCCATCCCTTTCGTCCATAACGGTCCCGAAACCCTGCCTACGACTCACTACTCACTCTAACCAACTTAATAATTATATATGCCAAATGTGTATTAAGCTGAATTGGTAGAGGTGTAGCGGATGAAATCACATGTCACAGATTCAAATTTACTTGATAGCATAGAGTGATGATGGTTAAGGGTAAATTTTTTTTAAATAAAAACTAAATAATTATACATATTTGAAAGGGAAAAAAAAAATGTTTGGATCATTACTCATAAACACCTACTTTAAGAGGATCGGGCCTCCTCTTACTAAGATCAATTCTAATTTTTTAATTTACTCTTAGATCATGTTAGTAACATCATTTGAGAGATGAATGTGATAATAAACATTTTGTTTTCGAAATTGAGTAAAACTAAAAACTTATTGATATAAGTGATGGGAATGCATCCAACGACATTGAATGGTGCATTTCTAAAAATATGGTGTATTATAATCTTTTTACAAAAATTATAATGAGTATAGTGTATATCTATGCGTGTCACGAAAATATTGATAAGTGATGGTAATATTATCATTTTAAAAAGCATATTGTCACGATTCGATCCACATAATACTATATTGTCCGTTTTAGACTCAAGGCCCACACGTATAACACATTTTCTTCCCTCACCTAGGCGATGTGAGACTATAATCTCCCATTGGTAGCTCGCTCAACCCCTCTTGAGATCCACGGGCCTATTGAACTTCGCCATCACGGGTCTCTCCCGTACCCTCCCCTTTAGGTCCGTCCACACAAGGGTATCACAGTCCACCCCCTAAGGGAGCCCAACGTCCTCGTTAGCACACTTCCGACTAGGTCCGACTCTGATACCATTCTGTCACGACCCGATCCACATAGTACTATATTGTCCGCTTTGGGCCCAAGGCCCGCACAACTTTAAAATGCGTAGTACTTTGTAGATTCAACCTCGTACATATATAGCACATCATCTTCCCTCACCTAAGTGATGTGAGACTATAATCTCCTCTTGGTAGCTCGTCCAATCTCTCTTAAAATCCACGAACCTATTAGGCTTCGCCATCATGGACCTCTCCGGCATCATCTTCCTCAAATTCGCCCACACAAGGGTATCACACATATATAGTGATTTTGTGTGAAGAATGGCATACCATATATAATCACAATTTATTCTATAACCATTGGTAACAAAAAAAACAAATTTATGTATTGATATGTGATTGGCATGTATGAAATAACATCATATAGCACATGATGATAGATACTGGCTTAACTTGAATACTTGATTATTGATTAGTGAATAATCACAAATCTGAAATCTCACTATATAACATAGTTGGCTCAACTTGGATAATCCACATGTGGGAGTGCCTAATACATTCCCCACACATGCACACCCACCCGTATCCCTCACATTCATAAAAGCTCCGAGTCTCACACAAAGCCTGTTCGAGAGGAAGACATGTACAACACACAAAGTGATCATCGTCAAGACTTGCTTCCATGCCATCCTCCTCCACCAAGGCCAATTGTGATGGAAAGAAGATGGAAACCCAATGTAGAATTGGCACCAAATTGCCCCAGATGTCATTCCTCCAACACAAAGTTTTGTTACTACAACAACTACAGCTTAACACAACCTCGCTACTTCTGCAAGTCTTGTAGAAGGTATTGGACCAAAGGTGGTTCCCTCCGTGACGTCCCCATCGGAGGCGGCTGTAGGAAGAACCGGAGAGCAAAGTCTGTACCTATATCGACGGGAAATTCACGTCCATCAAACAACCCCTACGCAAAGTCCCCGGATCCAAACTCCATGAATTCATCCAATAATCCAACCTTGTCTGACTCTGCTACTATTGATCTAGCACTAGTTTACGCCAAATTTTTGGAACAGCGACCGAATCCGGATCAAGGAAATGCGGTTCAGGAATTGCCTAGGGAATTAGAATTACCGCAGAATTTTGATTCTCATATTGAATTCTCCTCGCATGAACTTGTTGGGTGTGTTTCTGATCCGTCTCCGGATACCCAGTTGAGTGAAGGGCATCAACAAGTGTTGTTCAGTGAATTTGGTTCCTTGGAGGACACAAACAGCTATGAGTTGCAACCATTGCCTCAGTCAGATGACATGGCGATGAACGGAATGTTTTGGTCGAATTCCCCTGTTGTTGGGTCTAATTTTTCATGGCAACAAACACCGGCGACACCGCAATTACAAGGGTTTGAACCTACAGTCCATGATGATCACTCAAATATTCCATTGGATGATAATTGGAACTCCTTTGATCTACCAAGTTTTGAAGCTTTTTCTAAGCCTTAATTTGATATTTACATGTATTTTTAATGGCTCTGTTGTATTTTCTTATCGAATTCATGTAAAAAAACAAGAACATATATTACCATATCTCCACGAAATGATCTATTGGATGTACTGTGGAGATTTACATCAATTTTAGAATAATATCACAATTTGTCCAACTTTTACCCTTTTGGTCTTCATTAGTTTTGTCTGCCATATTATTAAGAAGACGCCTTTTATTGCATTGTTGAGAAATAAAAGTTAGCATATTTCTGTTTTCTCAAAGAATTTTTGTTCAAAAAATATTCCTTTTGTTTAAAGTCTATTCCAATAATTAAGGAAATTACTTCACTCCCAATTGTATTCATAGTTTTATTCTCATATCATCATCATCAAAGCCCATTTCCGAGATTTTCGGGGTCGGCTACATGAATTTTGGTTCTCCAAGCAATGCGATCTTCCCACATTTCCTCACCTAATCCAAGCTCAATGATATCTTCATTCACCGTCTTCATCCAAGTTTTCAACGGCCGTCCCCTCTATCTACACCGTATTCATAGTTTTATTGTTTCAGTAAAAAACATTCTCACATACAAGCAGATAACGGTAAGGCAAGTTTGGGAAACACCAAAAATTTACTACTCATTTGTAAATTTTATTAAGAAATGTTTTTTTTTTCTTTTGAATTATTAGTAAGTTAGCATTTGGAGTAGCTAGTGCCACACTTAATTATTTCTCTCGTGTATTTAATACACACTCTCTTTTAATATGTACCCAAGGTCCCAAACTAATTGCAATCAAGGATTGTGATTTCGTTTTTCCAGTTCATTTCGGTATCATGATTTTAAGAAATAATTTGGTGTGTAAAAATTTCGAGGATACATAAAAATAAATATAATGAATTTCAAGGGTATTTCAAAATGTGAAAAAAATAGATGTAACTAAATAAATCTATTAAATAGATTAAATTAAGCCTAACTATCAGGAAATGAAACAAACATGAAATCAATATATAATTAGAAAATTAGGGAGTGATTTCAAAATCAATATATAAGTAGAAGAATAGATAATTAGAAAATTAGGGGATGGTTTTAAAAATCAATAAATAATTAAAAGAATTCATAATACGAAAAAAACTCAGAATTTTTTTGAAAAAAACCCTAAAAAATGTAGTTTTTGGTAGCTGTGTTTTGTACTTTTACGGAGAAAACGAAATTTAAGAAGTTTTTTTGAAATTAATGAAAAAATCTCCAAACTTTTCGAAAAAAACCCTCGAAAAAATGTAACTTTTAATTTCACCATTTTTCCTTTCACAATTTAAAAAAAAAAAAAATTTTTGTTGAAATTTCGCGAAATCGCATTCCTTGATTGCAACTTAAACCACCCACTTTTGCACTAAAAGTACTCCAGGAGTAGATGTTTTACTAGGGGTGGGCAATGTAGGTTCGGTTTTGAGCCCTAAATCGGTTTCGAATCAATTTCATTCGGTTTGTCCAAAATTCAAACCGAAATCGAATTTTGTATTTGTGAACCGATGAAATCGGTTGAACCGAATTTCGGATCGATTCGGTTCGGTTGGATCGAAAGTTTGGGCTCAAGTACTTGAAAGGCTTCCATTAAAACATACCCAATTTTTTTACAGATCCAATTTTAGCGCAAATTGAAAACTGAGAGAGAAGAGAGTGATTCAGTGCAACAGGGTGCACTGCAGTGCATTTGTTGCACTAATCAGGTATTGACACCTACCTGTTATTTATGTATTTATATATATATATATATAAATAATTAATCTGTAGGTTCAAAATCGTAGACTGATTTTGAACCGTTTATAACCAATTCGATTCGATTAAATTTTTTTTTTCTACTCATATTTCGGTTCAATTACCAAACCAAATTTGAAAATTGATTCAGTCAATTAACCAAATTTAAATCATTTTTTTCCTACCCCTATGTTTTACTTCATACACACTCTCTTGTCTCGAGTAAATGATACTCAATCAAAGTAATTACAAAAATTACTACCTATTCAGGAGTAGATGCTTTACTTCATACACACTCTCTCTTATCTCGAGTAAATGGTATTCAATCAAAATAATTACAAAAATTATTACCTATTTGTAGCATAAATCCTACTGCAAGAGTATAAGTCCTAATGATTTTGGTTGCTACATGCACTCACAATGACCCAGTGCAATCTTTCCTCCACATAAGTCTTATAAACTATGTTACAGGTCTCACAATGAGTACTAAGACACCTCAATTTTCAATTTGAAAAGAGTGCATGAAAATTTTCAATATGATGAGTTGGAAGAGAGATCGAGGTGTAGATTATTGGTAATGAGTTAGGTGTGGGCATATGGGTCGAGGTATCGTGGATCCAAACTGAATCGGATCGTTTTGTTTTAAACGGTTCAATTTTATTGTATAAATTAAGAAACGGTTTGGATCAGCCCGGATCCGTTGTAGAATGGTTCGAGTCCAATTCCAAATATATGTATTCAAATGGTTCGATTCCAACCCGTTTGTATAACACCTATACATGTGTCTTAATCTGATTGGGGTAACAAAATTTTATTTGAACCCTAAAAACCCCAAATCCTTCATCTCTTCTCTCTCACTCAGTCTCACCAGACGACTCCCATATCTTTCTCTTCATTTTCTCGAAATCAACTATCTGCTACCATTTTATCCAATCTTCATCTGACTAACAGATCCCCCGTCCTTTACCCCCCCCCCCCCCCCCATCAGCTACATATTTTCATCGCAACATATCTACGAATCTAGCTTGTTTTCTTGGTAATAAAAGTTCAATCTTCCACAAATAATCCGAATCTCCATCAGCAGTTAGGTTCTGTTCATTTATTGAGATTGAGTTTCAGTTTATGATAATTTGATTAGCTTTATCTACCAATTTTTAACTTTCCGTTTCGGATCTTGTTGATTTTGCTGCGTCATTTCGAATCTCTGAATCAAAGTTTTGAAGAGTTAATTGAATAGAGAAATATTTCTTAGAGCTGGAATTATAATTAAGTCTATTTAGCCATGTTTGCTAGCATTTTTTTTGACATTTTTTGTGTTTTTACACTTTTACCCATTCACTATAAAACATAATCACAAACACTATCTATAGAAGGGGTAGAAGTATAAAAAAATCTAAAAAATACAAAAAAAAAGCTAGCAAACATGGCTGGCTAGAATAGAGTTAATTTACAACTGGTAGCCTACCTTTCTATGACTAAAGCCAGTAGCTGAAGGTAGGGGTGGGCATCCCATCCCGCGACCCCATTCCCGTCCCGATCCGATCCCGTCCCGTCCCGTCCCGATTTTTTCGGGTCTTAATGGGATTGAATAATTTCATCCCGATCCCGTCCCATCCCGATCTAGAATGGGATGGGATGGGATGGAGATTTTCAATCCCGCCAATCCCGTCCCGTCCCGAACTAATTTATTAATATTAATTATTAATATTTTTATTTAATTTTTTATTTTAGAATTGTGGATGCCCTTACAAATATACTAATGTATATAACATATTTAATTTTTTAGCATCTCCATAAATATGTTACACATCTCCATGAATATCTCGCAGTTCTCATTCTCACTCACTCTCTCAAGTCTCCTCTCTCTGTGAAAACATATCTCCATCTAACAAACACAAATGAATGAAGCATGTCGATTTTAGGGTTATATCTCTAACAAACAAAAGCAGAGAAGACCAAAGAGTGAAGAGGTTCTTCTCATCGCACTGTCGCACACGTTCATCAGTTCATCCGACTTCATCTCCTTTCAGTCTCTCATCAGTCGTCATCTGATTCATCTATTCCCCTTCACCGATTTCAGGTAAAAATATAAATCTCTTTGAAATCCGCAAAGATCGAAGCTTTGTAATATTGATTTGAGCCGATTTACCCAATTTTCTTCATCTTTAAGGAGGATCTTGATGAATCTTTTGGTTCGATTTTAGGGTTATAGCAAATGAACAACAAACAAAAGCAGAGAAGAGGTTGTTCTCACTCGCACACGCTTCATCCGACTTCATCTCTTTGCATCTGATCTCACTCTCTCATCATCTCTTCCCCTTCACCGATTTCAGGTAAAAAAGAAAACCCTATATGCTTTGAATCTCTGCTTTTTTAAGTTTTTACAGTATTGATGTTTCTATTATTCTATATGCTTTTTTATTTGCTTGATTCTGTTGCTAGATGCGAGAAAAACACCTTTCTCGTTTCGGTTGATGATTGAAAATCTTGGGTGTTTGTGGTTTTCTTAGGGTTGTAGTCTTAGGGTTGATCAGATGAAAAGAGTGAGATGAAAATTGTTTGATAGGGTCCTAATTTTGTTAGGTTTTTAGCTTTTTATGAGATCTTCTTTAGGTCTTTGTTTAAAGAAAATTGATTGACAGGGTCCTAATTTTGTTAGGTTTTTAGATTTCAATGAGATCTTCTTTAGGTCTTTGTTTAAAGAAAATTGTTTTACAGTGCTCTAATTTTGTTTGGTTTTAAGCTTTCAATGACATCTTATTTAGGTCTTTGTTTTTAGCTTTGAATGAGATAGGCGTGATTTGTTTGATCAAATTTGTTTAAAGAAAATTTCACCTTGTTCTTTTTGTTTTGTAGGAGCCCTTACACAGTTACACTGATCAAGAAGCAGAACAACTAGGAATCTGGTGATGTTAAATAAATATTTGCTGCTTTTGATTGGGTCTAATTATAAATTATAAGTTTATAACCCACGATGAACAATTTTCCACCAAGATCTCTGAGGGTCTGACCAATTTACTAGCTAAAGCTAATAGCTTGATAACAATTAATAGTTAATGTTATCTGAAATATGGAATTCAAGTTTTAGAATCTTCACACAATTAGACCTTTCCAAAGCCAGATTTTACTAAGTTATTTTGTTTGTCATGTTGAAGGCAAGTGATGATAAACAAGACAGGGACATCAGCACTCATTTGGAGAATGTTGACTCGTCTATGGGAATCTCTCTGATGCACGAGATCATAAGCTTAGGTTGTGTTTGATTTTTGGTTAATGCACAATTCTAGACAGCGTGGTTAGCCACTTTGGTTGGTTTTTTTAGAATTCCACCCCTTTTATCATGATGTTTTTGGTTAATGCACAATTTTAGAATCAGTTTATGAAAATATTATGCAAATCATGTGGAATTCAGAATATATACATATTATGCAAATCATGTGGAATCAGTTTATGAAAATATTATATACACATACCTTAAACTATCTCCTCTTTGATTATTACTTGTTTTTCCTTGTTAATTCAGCACTAATAGTTACCACAGTTCAATTTAATGAATTTATTCAGAACAGAAATGGCATAGATACATTTGAGAGGGCTAATAAAATGAACTATATTCATCATTGTTTACACTTTTGATCATCTGACAAATTAGTTTGTGCTACTACACAGAGAACCCTGCAAATGAGCTTGTCATTATCATCAACACAAACCGAACACAGCAAAAACTTCCAAGACTGACAACAAGAATTTCTTTTTGATTTTGAAGTTGTTGTATTCTGTTTAGGTACTGTGTTTGTATCTTATTTTGGTCTTATGTTTGTATTCTATTTGTTACTGGAATGTATTCTAGAAATTCTAATTTCAACTACTCTTATGTTTGTATTTCTTCAAGTGTTCATATTTACATAAAGAATGCATTTATGTTTTATGATACTGCAGTGAAAGTGTAGAATGTACATTGAATATATCAGTGAAATGAATATGTTTTATGATTGCATTTATGTATTGCTTGAAATGAGTTTAGAATGTACATTGAATATATCAGTGAAAGTGTATTGCTTGATGCTACCAACGCCTCCATCTCCAGAAAGCAGAAACAATGGCAGCACTCTTTGTATCCAAATTCCAGCTGATACTGCATAATGAAGTGTTCTATTCTATGTCTATGATACTGCATAACGAATTGACAATAAAGCAGAAACAATGGCAGCACTCTTTGGATGCCGCTGATCCCGTCCCGTCCCGATCCCATTTGGGATGGGACGAGGTCGGGATGGGGTTTTTCCCATCCCGTCCCGTCCCGATCCCGTATGAACGGGATGGGATAGGGATGGGTATATCTCGTCCCATCCCGTCCCGTGCCCACCCCTAGCTGAAGGTGGTTGTTCTTTGAAGAAGAACGAAGATCAATTGTTCCTGTGTATACCACATAAACACTTTTATTGATCTCCTCATCATGTGTATTTGCTACACTTTCCATCATAAATGAGAGGCTGAGCAGAAGAAACAATGGCAGCAAGTGATGAATATAGGAAAAACCTCTCATATTGGTGACTAAAAGAGTGCAATTCGGTTGAAATGTTACTCAAGTTTATTAATTATGATAGTTGATGATGCATCAAAATAGACCGTCATCAACCATACACGTGACAAAAAACATCTATCATGAGGATCTGTCATCCCAACTACTGGGCCAGCTTGTAAAATTTAAATCCAATCATAAAGGCCCAAACATGGTCCATTAAAGGAAGATGTAATCGAAGCCCAAATCCAAGTCTGCATGAACCAAAACCCAAATCCAGGCCTGACACGAGTTCT
Organism: Berberis vulgaris; assembly: GCA_963556465.1. Classification (NCBI taxonomy): domain Eukaryota; kingdom Viridiplantae; phylum Streptophyta; class Magnoliopsida; order Ranunculales; family Berberidaceae; genus Berberis; species Berberis vulgaris. The sequence continues at coordinate 80,614,940 of OY747129.1, read as the reverse complement.
CTCATAAAGAGGAGGAACGTTGCACATAAAAGAGTTGTGGAGGGAGTTACGCCTCCATGGACGCGTCTCCATAAAGGAGGAGACTGTTACGAGAAACATCTCCTTTCGTTGCGCCTCATATGCTTAAGTCACACAGAGAATGAACCGCGACCATTATAAAATGTAAAGGGAACATTCGACAAAGGTATGCAACTTTAACTGAGTTTTGTCTAGATTTATTTCATTCTTTAAACATAGTCGCTGACTTAAGCATCGGAGTGCCTTTGGCCACCAAAAAGGTGGTATTTGGCAGTTTAACATCTGTTTTGCAGGTCAAACTCTCAGGAGGACGAGATTTGGAGGCATCAGTTTGGTGTTGTTTGAGGGAAACGACGAGTTTACTTTCTAAAAAGAAGATCTACAGTGACGAAGTTTACCAAAATCTGATAAACGATCAATGAGCTGTCATAACAAATGACACACACTACTGTTCCTCAACCTAGCGATCATCACAATAACCCTCCTACTGGCAACAATGTATCATAAGCAGCTCGCGAACAAGACGTAGCTCAGACAATCAGGCCAATTTCACCCGATAATTGAGATCCACAACATGTAATAACTCAGACAACCCAAACATTTGACGACACTGCCACAGATCCTCCGGTAGACCTGCTTATGGTTCAGATGAACCACATGATGAAGATGCTAGAAAAATCATCCAGGAGCGCATTCAGTTAGCTGATCCTATCTAAGCACCGCCCCAGCAAAACTCTACCAACCGAATTCGAGAAAGCGACGAAGTTCCAGCAGAACCTCAACAGGGAAACCTCGAGAGCAATGAACTTCCCCAGGGTAAGACTCCATAGAATGACGGAATGCTTGCTGAAATCCCGTTCATAATCAGAGTCACTGATCCCAGCGTATTGTACGAACTAGCCAAGTCGCCATTCTCTGACGCCCTCATGATAACTCTCATGCCAAAAAAGTTCACTCCACCAAAGTTTGAAGTATATGATGGCACCACCAACCCAACAGATCACTTGAGGCACTTCCACCACATGATGGCGTTGAAGGAGACTATGGAGTCAATCTTGTGCAGAACATTCCGACTAGTCTTACCTCCACAACAATTAATTGGTTCAACATCCTACCACTAAAATCAATAGACTCCTTCCAGGCGTTAGCCACCGCCTTTATTACGAGATTCATCGGAAGTCATTGAATGAGAAAATGACCACATTACCTCCTCCATATCAAACAAAAGCCCGATGAAATGATAAGAGAATATGTCACTCGTTTCACTAACGAGCTGACAATTATTGATGAATGCAGCGATGTCACAGTCGCCGCTACTTTCACTGCCAGGCTGAAAAGATGCCCCTTATTTGATGCTCTCAACCTGAAATCCCAAAAAAGCATGGCGATCCTGTTGAAACGGCCCAAAAGCACATTTCTCTCGAGGAGTTGAAAGTTGCTAGGAGGAAAAATGACCAAGAAAGGGAGAATCATTCAAGAAAATGGGAAAAAAATGGAGGAAAAAAACGAGATGATGGACCTCGGGAGGATAACATTCATTCAAAGAGGCATCGGAATAGCGGAAGAATCGAATCTAACCAGCAAGAGTCCGAGAAGCTGCAGTCAACATGACTACGACACGAGCGAGTAACAAGTGTGATGAAAAAGACATAAAAACCATATATGGCCTTGAAAACGAGTCGCCCCTCAATATACTGAAGCATATAGCGAAATGGGAAGACATCAACTAGCCACTCAGGATAAGAGGAGACCCGGAAGGAATAGACAAAAATAATATTATTCCTTTCATAAGGACAATGGGCATGATACCGAAGACTGCTACAATCTAAAAGATGAAATTGAGCACTGGGTTCAGAAAGGACGACTCGACGAATTCATCGGAATGCCAGACAAGCAGCTCAAGGGAAAATAAAAAACAGATACCACTGCGGGATCAAAAGAAAGCCCAGAAAACTAATATACACCCTACACTTCATGGCCGGAGGAAACAAAATGATCAACCCAACTGAAGAAGCAGCCAAAAATACCTCCCACTCGAGCTGATTTATATCGAAGTAGGAGTACTAAGGAAACTAGACAAACCAATTTACCAATGCATAGAACATGGAAAAGTTTGCACCGATCAACTAACACGATTCAAGGACCTTACTAACGAATGCAAGCCCAACCCGAATTACCAACGACGAAATTAACGATAATAGACTCGACCAAACCTTGGAAATTGGTGTCGAACCCGGTGCTAATTAGAACATGATTGGACAATTTGGCACTGATGTGAGCATGATTGGACAGTTTGGTGCTGATGTGAGCATGATTAGATAGTTTGGCGCTGATGTGAGCACGATCAAACAAATCAATACTCCTTAGCTACCAGATCAGAAAACACCCCGAGTCCGTTAGCTACGATAACATATACGACGAACAAGCGAATCATAACCAATAGCAAATACGGCGAATGAAGACATAGGCTATACGAGACAAAGCAACAAAAACATAAATCTTTAGCACGAGGATCGACATCAACCAAACAATGATTAGGAGGACAAAGCAAATCACTCTTCAATCTAGCATAACTGCTCAAGAAAAACAACCGTTAGGATTGGTCAGAATATCCAGAAGGGAATATCAATAAAATTGCAAATTCGGAATCCCTATCTTATGCGTGGACAACATGATAAATGTATAAAAAATTAGCCATACAGAGCAATCGACATACCAAAAGAAATCAGGACACAAGTCGGATATATATAATAAACTTCTGGTCTGCACGAAGTAAGAGTTGGACAAACGAGTCAACTTAATTAAAAAAACTTTGAGTCGACCGATGCATCGAACAAACGAAATAAAAGTTGGACAAACGAGTCAACTTAAGTAAAAAGCAACTTCAGGCTGACTAGTATGTCAAACCAACGAAGAGTTGGACGAACGAGTCAAGTCAACAATTGCTAGTAAGAGTGTTTTTAGCACCGGAGGTCGAGTGATTGATCCCTTAATTAGATCATCTCTCACTCCGAAATTTGTGGAGGCATTGATATGTCTCCAAAATTGGATAAAAAGTGAGGACAATAACAACATTGAGTATGAAGCAAGTGCAAATGAAATTGAGTTCTATATAAAGTGTGAAAAAGGTAATACTTGTTGATGATACATAAAAACGGTCATATCCCTAAGCCTTGCATGTGTCATGATGGTCTTGAGGAAATACGGGCCCCAGCGTCTGTCCAACACTGATCGGGCCCAAGCGATTTCAAGCCCGCCTAATCTAAGCCACCAGACGGACCCAAACTCTTACAACATGCTAGGCCCACATGTCTCACAACTATTCTCAATACCTGTAAGTCTTACTAAGGCAAGTATCTCGAAGATCAACTTCGAACGGGCAACTAAAGTGGCTCTTTGCTTCCAACTAGGAAGCAAATACCAGAGTACATTCCACACAGGGAAACTCATTTTATAGATTGTTCTTGGATTGAGAACTATCTCTCACATATCTAGGAGCATAGGGCTAACAAGGAACTTCCCTCCTATAGCACGACTCCTAATTAAAGAATGATCTTCACAAAATCTTCTTCCTAAACTACGCTTACGATGGCCTGACATATGTACCCGTGATATTAATTTGGAAAACAGGTAGGGATATGCAAGAACAAACCATATTTATTGGAAACATTCCTCTAATGAATTCCCTGGGAACCTTTATAGTAAATGGAATATACAGAATAGTGATCAATCAAATATTGCAAAGTTCCCGGTATTTATTACCGTTCAGAATTGGACCATAGGGGAATTTCGGTCTATACCGGTACCATAATATCACTTTTTTGGAGGAAAAAAAATGTACAAAATGAAAACTTCATTCTTGATTCTACGATAATTTTTATGAAAGCGTTTCATTTGCTTATCTTCCATGGAAGTTTTATTTTCCCAGAATTTATCCTAATTTTTGGCCTAATTCTTCTTCTGATCGATTCAACCTCTAATAAAAAAGATATAACTTGGTTATATTTCATCTCTTCAACAAGTTTAGTAATGAGCACGGCGACCTTATTGTTCCGATGGAGAGAAGAACCTATGATTAGCTTTTCGGCCAGAACTTCTGCACTATAAATAAGACATGAGGTTGGTAAGCTAAGGTACGCTACAAATTTCATGTTTACAACATTACGCCTTCCTTAAATTCCTGTCTGACTTTAGCATCGGAGTGTCATCGGCCACCACAGCGATGGTTTGTGGCTCACGTGCATTACTTGTGCAGGTCAGCAAGACTAGGTCAAAGCAGGGAGCAGAAAATGACTGCATCAATTTGGCGCAGTCCGTGGGGAAAATAAAGTTCTTAACTTTTCACTAGCGTCGTCTAGGGGTGGGCATCCCATCCCGCGATCCCGAACTTGTCTCATCTCAGATTTTTTGGGTTCTTTTGAGATTGATCAAACTCATCCCGATCCCGTCCCGTCCCGAATTTATTTATTTAATAATAATTATTATTAATTTTAATCGAGATACTCTTCTAAATTAAAGTTTAGGATGTGTTGAAATTAAATCAATGTAAGATGAAGTTTTATATGAAATCTAAATGAATTGAATCATTAATTTTAAATGAGATTTAATATTTATTTGCCTTCCAAAAAAAAGTTTAATATTTATTTATTTAATATCTATTATTATTTATGATGTAAGTTATATGTATATAAATTTGACATTATTGATGTGTGAGTAATGTGAGATAAAACTCTTTTTGTAATTTTTTATTAGAGGACTATTTATTATGTGTTCATCCCGTCCCGTCCCGATCTTGTTTGAGATGGGACGAGGTCGGGATGAGGTCTATCACGTCCCGATCCCGAATGAACGGGATGGGTCCATCTCGTCTCATCCCGTCCCATGCCCACCCCTAGCGTCGTCTCCCTTCAAAACCGAGAGAGAACGGATAACAAGGGGACACGTCAAATGCTCAAGCCATCATAACACCGCCGCTTTCAGTGGCTCCGGTCATGCACGGGCAGCAGACTTACGCCCCCGCGCCGACAACAGCAACGATGGACCCCATAATCGATATGTTGTCTTCTTAAATACAATAGATTACCAAGGCGGTGGAGGCTCTCACGTGACAAAATTCGCCACCTGCTAATGGAGACCCGGAGCAGCACGGGCCTCCGTCTCTGGAGGATGGCATAGAGCATGCACAGGAAAGCCAAGCCACCGCTAGTTCTCATTGGACTAGGGGAGGCTGCGCGACTAACACTAAGCCCGCTGCTAGGGCAGAGAGGCTCGACCCTCAGAACCCTTCCGCAAAGAGGCGCACGCCCAGATGTACTGTACCGCCTCTCCGTCCCACCATTTGTGGACCAGATCATGAATGAGGCCCTTCCGAGGAAGTTCACTCCCCCGAAGCTCAACTTTTACGACGAAACCACCGATCCATTCGACCACCTGCGCCATTACCAGCATGTAATGGCCCTAAAAGAAGGATTCGAATCGGTGATGTGCATAACTTTTCCCACTAGCCTGAAGAAGCCAGCATTGACGTGGTTCCACATCCTTCTGCCGAGGTTGATTGACTCCTTTAAGACACTGGCAAAGAAGTTCCTGACACGTTTCGTTGGGAGCCAGCATTTTCGAAAAGTCCCACACTATGTGCTCTCTCTAAAGTAGAGGTCCCTGCACGAGGCTCTCAGAGAGTATGTCAGACGCTTCAACAACGAGTTGACTCTCATTGACGGATGCAGCGACGACACGGTCGAGACAGCCTTCACTGTGGGTCTTAAGGAGGGAAAGCTCTACGGAGACCCCACCTCAGAGTCCCTTCTAGACATGACAGAGCTCCTCAAGAATGCTCAGAAGCATATTACCTTGGAGGAGCTAAGAACCGTGAAGAGGGAAACCGAAGAGAACAAGCCCTCCGCTCTTAAGGATAAGAATGAGGGAAAGAGATGCGAGGACGAAAAATGGAGCAAGAGAAAACACAATGACAACAGGTTAGACCCTAGTCGGTCCAGGCTCGAGAAAGCATTTAACTACGTTGGATCCAAAACTATAACACCTCTTAATTTCAGTCTGTCGGACATACTAAACTCCATGAAAAATTGGAAAGATCTGAAGTGGCCCCCGAAAAGTACTACGCATACCATAAGTAGGGTGGCCATGATACCAACAACTGCAAGAATCTGAGGTATGAAGTTGAGTATTGGATCCGCAAAGGCAAACTGAAAGAATTCCTGAATTCTGATAAGCGACCAGAACGAACCAAGGATCGGGAATAGTCAGTTAAAAACATAGAGAAGGAGACTCCAGAGATAATCTATGTCCTTCATGGAGTCAGACCAAATGAAGACCAGTCGTACATGTCTCGCAAGCGGACATTATTAGAGATGCAAACACAACCTGCGGATGATGACAAAAGCATCTGCCACTCGAGGATTCAGAACCCCATTCCCACTTTGACCTTTACGGACAAAGACCTCGAAGGTGTTCGAGCGCCGCACAACGACGCCCTAGTCATCTCGGTCTCCGTTGCAAGGTAGGAGGTGAAGAGAGCTCTGGTGGACACAGAAAGCTCGCTCAACGTCCTGTTCTACAGTGCGTACTGCAATATGGACTTCAAAGAAGAAAACCTGACGCCCTCGAATCACCTGCTAATTGGATTCAATGGGGAGAAACGCTTCCCCCTCGGAAAGATAAGGTTAGCAACAGTGGCAGGGGAGCCGCAGCTAAGAAAGGTCATGTTTCTGGGCTTCATGGTAGTAGATGCGCCATCGACCTACAACCTTATCTTGGGAAGACCATGGTTCCACCATATGGAAGCAGTAGTTTCCGCCCTTCACTAGTGCGTTAAGTATACCGTTAACCACTCCAAAGGGATAATACGTGGAAACCAACCTACGACACGAGGCTGCCATTACATTGCACTGAAAAAAATAGAGTGCTCCCAAATCCAATCGAGTCTTACGGAGCAGCCTGAACTAGTGTCAGGCCGAGTGACAGCGGAGGCACAACAATCAAGCCATACAGGAAATGTTGAGGCAAATGGGAACACAACCTCCCGACCTTCTGTCAGTGCGAAGATTAACCCCTCTACAAGGTTTACTTTTCAGTAACCTTTGTAACACCAGCAAGTCTCGACAGTCCGCTAGAGAATGCTAACTATCCGCAAGGGCCATCCGAGTTCACATCAGGGCCAAGATCAATCTCTCTTAGTCAACAATTAGTTTTTTTCTGATTGTTTATTTCCCTTTCTGTAGTCAAAGTAGAGTTTTAGTTCTTAAAGGCTTATGTGATTTACAATCATTCAAGAAGTAAATAAAGGATTACGAAAATAAACTCTATTGATTACTCGAAAGATGTAACAACAATCGCCTTGAGGCGGATACAAAATACTACATACTACAAGCACATGAAATCAGTGCGACATGAAGTAAAACTCGCTTAGACGATCTAACCACGTAAAGGTATTCGAGAAGACTGGATAGGGCAAGAGCAGGATGAAAATGTCACGATCAACGCTTCCGCGAACATACTCCTCAAATATGGTCTGAGGTGGTACCAAATCGACAATTAGGAGTACCGCGAAAGTTTAATGCCAACTCACAAGCTTGATCCGATCAACTAGATGAACTTGGGATAAGTATCAGGTGGACTCAAAACGCATACGCCCTCCCACACAAGGAAGACATGAATATTTGGGAATCAATGGCCCATTCTGACAGGCCATGTCCAGCTCCACCCCAACTCGGATGCCGATTTCTAGTGCATGGCGAGGCGACGAAGCTAACCGAGAAGTGGTGGAGGCAGGCGCTCGGACAATGGTTGCTAACGCTATCTCTAGAATTAAACATTCAGGAACAACGATAGGGCACCAACACATGAACGGCAGACTCTTCCCTTGGGAGGAAACTCGTACTACTTCTCCACAATATGATAAGAATTTACAAGATCTCAACAGATCAACTACGTGCCCACCCAGAATAGGTGACCACGCATAACAACAACTATCGTCTTGCCTGATCGGTTCAAATGTTAAAACATTCGAAGACTCCATTGCTAGAGATCTCCCTTCAATCTTTGGAAAACCCAAAGCATTTTCTTCAAACAAGAACATTACAAGAGATAAGCTTTGCGAAAGATAGTGCCTACAAATATTGGAAAACACCATTATATAGGCATAATGGTTCATCAAACGGGCGCCCCTGCATTAATTGCCACACATTGAATACAATATCGGGAGTGAAGAGACGGTGGCTCCCGAGGAAATCACGCATACCACGTTCGTTCAATTAATGTCGCTGCACGCAACCCCATCAATTGAGGGGAAGTAATTGATACTCAACCGTTCCGCAGTTTACGCTGTACACGTGTCACCGTGCGATCTATGACGTACACATAGCGCAACCATACATGAAATCCTAAATATTCCTCTGCGGGCCCAAATGCTCGACCCATCATTCAAACAATATTCTGCTACATGCTTGGCACGAGCACAAATCCAAATCAGCCTTGACGCACGGATCGCTGTTTATTTTAAGGTAATGTTGTCCACACAGTGAGCGACACTAGCGGGCATGGGTTCACACGCCTTCAAACGGGCAAACCCCTTTCCAACTGGGAAAGCTTAGTCCGCCAAAGCTGATGTCGATGGTTTCTGGTACGTCCCGACACCTAGTTCACCCAGCGCTAATCCCGATAGTCTAGGAGTGGGAGTCTAATCAGTGTTATCACGCCTGGTGACAATGACTTGTCAGGGATCATTGCCCCCTTCGCGGTCAATGATTGTCGAACCTGATCAGGTAAGCCTAGCTGGTGACAACTAACAACAAAAGCTTCTAATCAAAGCCCAGACCTATAGCCCCCATTGCGCAGGCGTAGATGGTCTAGAAGGTGGGAGCCTAGTCAGTCGCGAACTGATTTTGACGACTCGCCATGGGACAATTGCTTTTCAGCGTGGCCGCCGAATCACCAACCCTGGACTTGTAGCCCCCACTGTGGGGTGGGGAGGGAAGGGGGACAAGTTCCCCATGTCGTATATGTGGCTCCATCACTTTTAGTAGACCTCCATGTGATAGTTAAGCTGAGGATGATCTCCATGTAGTATTCCAAAAGGACATTAGTTAAACTACTGAATGAATGAAAAAAAAATACCATCGACGGCTGAAGTAAATGCAATGCATATGTGCCAGAGTACTTCCCAGAAGAGCCTTGCTAGGGAGCAAGGGAGGGCCCAACACCGCCCATCCTCCTTGAGATGTGCATCACTGCGCATCTCAAGGAGGACTGGCGGTGTTAGGCCCTCCCTTGCTCCCTAGAATCAGGGCTTCCTAGAAATAGCTCATTGGAAATTTGTGGAGGTGCCTAATACATCAAAAAAAAAAAAAAAAACAAAAAAACAAAAAAAAAAAAACAACAACAACTTTGTCTTGAAATTTCTTTAGATGGTCGAGCATTTGGAGCGAATTTGAAAATAAGATACGAGTCTTTTTCGCATATCCTATTTGGTAATACATACTTCTTTATATGGCGAAAATAGACATACTTCCACAAACTTCCACAAAAATGCATAGATTTCGAGAAGGGCCTTAATAAGGTAAGGGGACCTACATGAAACATAATTTAGAAAACTAATTAACTTATGTTTTGAATTAAATTACATACCTGAATCATATTTAATTATGGTTTCAATCTATAATCATTGTATCTATGACCTTTTTTTTTTTAAAAAGAAATTTTTGGCCAAACACGAAGATGTTTATTAAAGATAAGAAAGAAAACAAAGGACAAAGGGAATCATTCCTACATCAAGAAATGTCAAGACACCATGAAGATGTCAAAAACCAAGTCCCTGAACAAATTACAAGCCGAACTCATCCTCCACAACAATTCCCTAATCTCGATAGAAATAGAATGCTCTGATCTGTTGAGCCCTTCAAAAACCCTTCTATTCTCTCTTTCCACACACGCCACATGAGAAAGTGAGGAACCCTACGCCATAACCACTCCGCCCGCCGGAAAGGATTAGTTTGGGACCACCAACTTAGCCAATCCAAAATGGAACCTTGAAACATCAAACTCAAACCAAATTCTAACAAGAAACTGCTCCAAATGGATTTGGAGAATCTGCAGTGAAGCATCAAATGATCCAGCGTCTCGTCAAACTCATTACAAAGCACACAAAGACTTCCAGTGTGGATTCCTCTTTTCCTTAACCTATTTTTAGTCAAGATTCTCTCATGCAACACTGACCAACTAAAGAAATTAATTCGAGAAAAAATGTTTTTCACCCAAACCAAATTCTTGTGAGAGGAAATGAAGGGGTTAGAATGAGTTTCATAATGAGAGGCAGCCAATATATCAGAAAATTCTTTTACCGAGAAGCCCACACCTTTACCCTTCCACACCAAACTATCAGAGCCCTCCGAGAGCATCTAACTATCCAACAAATGCGTAATTTGACCACCTCCTCTAGTTTCCCAGTATTTAGGGGTCTTCGAAAGGAAAGATCCCAAGAATCGCCATTAAACCAAAAATTGCTAACTCTCCCATGTTTTTGGTTGTTAATGATAAACAACATTGAAAACGGATTCTTTAGAGGTTGGTTGTTACACCAAGAATCATGCCAGAAAGAGATGAGATCACCATTGCCACGTCGAAGAGAGGTGTGGGGGTAGAAAACACTTGCACACTGAGAGATGGACTTCCACAAAGAGCATCCATAGAAAAAGTACTTAGTTCTCTTATCCCACTCCCATCTATTGCACCCATCTAAGACCTATCAAAAACAAATTTATAAATAGCAAAAGAACTAACACCATCCTTGCAACTATCCATGCATGGATCAAACCAATTCCAAACCCTATGAGTTTGGCTTTGCTAGGCTTTCCTAATTAATGTGTAATTGAGAAATTTTTCTTGAGAGTATTCATTCATTGATAATGATATTGATAGGTGGAACCATAGAGAGCTTTCTCTAGTGTGGTCCAAGAGAATCCGACGATGAAATTGTTGGAGTGTACTTAACATAGCTATTTCTGGAACCACCCGATCGTGCATGCGCTTGATGTTCCGCTTGTCTCCCCATTTTATGACCGGTTTGGGGACCATATAGGATGAGATGACACCCACCATGTGAAGTCCGCTTCTCCACTTTAAAGTGTAGAGTAAGTTTTTTTTTATTGGATTCCAAAACCATTTAAATGCATTTTGCAAAGCTCAAACCTACACTTGTGTAAAACCTAAGTGGGCGTGTCCTTTAGTTTCAGGCCGTGGCCTCATGTGCTTGTGTTGTGATGATGGCTCTTATAACATAATTGCTCCACAATTTTTTCAATTTTATTTGTGATTTTAGATGTTTAGGTGGTAGCTCTAATCTAAGCATCCAATTCCATTATCACTTGAAGGTCGACAACTCAATGTGGCTAAAGTATGCGTAGCCCAGAGGGCTACCAAGATATAGGAAGTAGGATTAGGCAACGGAAAACAATGAAATGTATGGACATTGCTTGACAATAAGTTGGCTAAGAGTGATCATTTGTTTTGGTATCCTCCTACGCGTGTATTTAGCCACTGTAGCTTGTCAATGTATCATCAAAAGTAACCTAATAGTATGCCAGGGACAAAGCCACATGCATAAATTGTATCTATGGGAGGCCAATTAAAGAAGCTAGGTATCACAAATTTTGATCTAAGATAACATACCATAGACATCGAATGATTGGGGAAAGTTGAATTAGCTTACAGACCTGTAAAATTCCAGCTACTACCTAGACAATAACATGAAATTCAGTTCATTGAGTGATCCAAGAGCAAAAGGCCCATGATCCAAGAAAGCCTCAAAATCCTCCTAAACAACAAAAATACTGTATAATAATACGATCACACACACGCAAATAAGGTATTATAATATGTAGGAAGTCATGAAACAATACAATGTATGTTTGTATCCACATACTCGGTGTATGTATAATTGTTATCGATTTATTGGGCGGTTACTTTAATTTTTCTATTGTCAATCTTGTAACGCGGTTAGTTGTTGTGTTTAATGAGGTCAATTTGTTGCAACAATCCATACACATGAACATATTGGTGTTTTGTTTTTGTTATTTCGATGGATATACGTAAAGCGAATTGAGAACATGTAAGCCTTTGATCTGCGCCGGAGGAGAAGGTATTGAACACTTCATCACCACAACAACATGAATTGTGTGCTAGTCATGATGCACCATGGATCTTTAAAAAGTTTCATGCTGCAAGGAGTCACAACAAAGCCATAAGTTTACTTTTTGCTAGGCTTGGAGGCCTGGGCCCAAAATAGTGAAGTTCATGGTACTTATAGGCCCAGTAAATACATTGCCCAAGAAGTCCATCTATCAGACTTTATGCATCAGGTTATGCCTCTAAATACTGTCAACACTTTTGATATTAGGGTGTGTTTGGTTGCATGAAATTCTATGCCATGGGAATCTATGAGGGGACTTCTATATTTTAGGCTAAATTAATATATTACTTCACATCCACCATTTGATTTTGTGATCAATGGTGGGAATGAAAGTCCCATAAACATGAAAATCACATGCCTTTAGGAACATTTCCTTACAAGTTACAATGTGTGCCACTTCTAAGAAATTAGAGGAGATTCATGAGGACACAATCGTTACTTCATTGATAAATTCTTAACCCAAAAGGCCACTTAAGAGATCCTTTCTCACATAATTAGTAGTTAAGACCAGAGTGGATCCTTTCTTCACACATTAACTGCTAATTCATCTCAAAAGACCCGGTAGTAGTAGTATTTTGTTCAAAGCATGAAATGGCATTAGCTGTCTGTCAAAGTTACTGTGTCATCTATCACTAATTCTAGATATTTGACCTGATATGATCTCACATCTCAGTAACAAAATTTTAGACTAAGAAGGCTGCTGTATATTGACTGTTGAGTTGGTAAACCACTTGCATCCACAACATTATTTCTAGGATATTGTGAATGAAGTATAAAACTCAATCGCGTTTGATGCGATAATACTCTGGGGGTGGACATTGTCTCCCGGCTTCAATAATTAAGATTTTACCAGATAACTATCCAATCTAATTACGTCACTCATGGAACTTTCATGCCACGTACTAATGATGTGTGTCTAAAGATTCATGAAATATCATATTGCATGCAGCGGATGATGATGGAAGGATGGAACTGCGTGGATCAAGACTCTCGTAGTTTAGTATCACGAGTTATATATAAACCCTGGTATTAGGGTTTTTTTTTTTTTTTTTTTTTTTTTTTTTTTTTTTTTAATATTCTTCCTCTTCCTTTCTCCAAATCTTCGCTCTTCTTACTGATTCTACTTAATTTCTCATCCTTCCTTTGTTTATTCTTCTTCTTTCTTAATTTTTCTTCTGATTTAAACAAAACTAACAAACACAAAAGATTGCAAATGAAATTAAACAAAATTGTAAGCTTGACTTGGCAGGGTTTGGCTAAGTACGTAGGAATGACCTGACCCGGCAAATTAATGCCAAGGCAGCTTGTGATTTATTTATGGGCCTGTTAGGTACTTGCAGCAAAGATTTTGGAATGGGACTATTAACATTAGACAACTGAGTTACTTCAAGCACACTCGACATGTACCCGAATATGTAATGGTTTTTTTTTAAGATGTTTGGAAAGCTCTTCTAATGCCACAGGAACTATCAAACCATAATTTAGAGAGAGTTCTCAAGAAATAATATTATATGACTTCCACAAGAGTTCAATCCAACTTGTAGGCCCAAGTACAATCTATGATCAAGTCCAAGCCTAAGAAAAGTGAGGCATGGCCCATGTGCAATTATAAGTACTTCCGAGTTGTTGAGAACTTATTTTCTTTTCAAATGTTTCTAGTCCTGAATATGCTAGTACGTACTATCGATGGAGTTTCTCACTCTCTACATTGTCTTTCATCCAATTTACTAATGATTTTTTTTATAAAGCAAATTAGAATTTAAGTCGCCTAAGGGTTTCCGATTTCACCAAAAAGCAATCAACTTATCAAACTAGCTAGGGTTTCTTTTCTAAGGTCATAAACATTGATGCAAGCTTCTTACTTATGAATTTGTTAAAAAGCAAATTTTCAAGAAACTTATGACACTAATTACAATTAGACTTGTAACCATTTTAAGAATTTTCAATGCCAATTAAAATTAGACTTCTCACTGGTTAATGAAGGCAAGCACGACCTTAATTTTCCAAACTATAGTAGTTCAAATACACGTTTGGTAATAATGATGAATCATAATTTACAATTCTATATAAATTTTCTAAACGACTATGAACTACCTTTTTCAATTATAAAAAATTTAATTAGGTGCCTAAGTTTACTTACATTGTTCAATATATTTTTAAATCCAATAATACAAATTTCGACTAGTCTATCCCTTTTATCTCATTTTTCATTTTTATTTTATTTTAGTCAAACTAGTTAAATAACACTAACAAATTTGTATCGTATTGGAATAGTTATCACATTATTAGATTCTTTTTTTTTTGCTCGTACGCCAAATTGCTTAGTAAGCTCTAATTAATCTTCTCATACAATACTTGTGGTCTCAAATGGGAGGAATATGAAGTTATAGTTATTTTGAGTTGTTATAAATTTTTTTTTTTTTTTTTTTTGAAGGTCTCTTATTTGACTCGAATATACTCATGTACTTGTCAACGACGTATCCTAATTTATATACTCACTTAAATACAATGTTTGGTGGTTGTAAACTAAACAATACATTGTGATGAGTTTTGTAACAGTTATCTAACACCCCACCACCACAATGGGTTCTTGTGGTTGTGTGTTTAGGGTTGAAAGGTCTCATTTTGACTTTGATGATTACTTATATTTTCTTCAAATGTGTATAACATGTTACTCCATTTATTTATCAGCTTTTCTAAAGTCTACTATTTATAGATAAATAAAAAAAAAGTCTATATTTATAGATCAAAAAAGTCTACTATTCTCTTCTCCTGAACAGATCCAACTTGCACTCTGACAAATTTAATTGACCCATGTGGCACTTCAATCCTCTTCCATCAACCAATTAGAGCCTGACATGTGGATGTTAAGAGAAGGGTTGACCAATTGTAACAGTTGTTTACAATTTTGGCACGCGCGTTAATGCCGCTTCCCACTAATTTGCGCCAGTTGTTTTACACAGCTCACAACGGCTAAATTGGGGCCATTCGATGCCATACATACCGTGGCTAAAATGCACGTTGACGTGGCGTAGTACGCGCACTCACTAGAAGTGGGTGCGGGGTCAGACACTTAATAGACACGATGTTGAATTTTTTGGGGGGTGAAAGTGTAAATTCGCCCCCCGGCAAAACCTCCCAGCTAGAATTTCGGCTGAGGATGATGTTAAGCTACATCCCACCATACTCTACAGAGTTACGTACGTAGTAGTGTGCCTGCAGCCAAGGTTTAGTATTTGTGATTATTTGATTTTTCAAACTGAAAAGTTTTTTGTTGGTTTTGACTTTTGGTTTCACCTTGCTCTTTTCTAATCTTCCTAGTGGAATAGGAATGGATTCATTCTTATTTTCTAAGGATCTCCAATTGTGGAGTGAAAATAAAATGAAAAATGAATTAAAAATATAGATATTATTATTATTATTATTAAAATTTGTTTGAGTAGAGGTAGAGATCATAAATAAATAAATAACATAATAGCACACGCAAAAGAAAACCTTATGCAATGGCGAATTCAGTTTCACTGCCCGCATTTTCACTGTTGGGAGATAGAAATGAAAACTTACCAGAAAATATTGATATATCGCGCTCATCTGCAGTATGAATGAAAAATGTTAGTTTTTATCCTCTGACCTTTGCTTCAAGGATAAAGATAAAATAAAATAATCACTTTCATTCTGTCGCTTAGGCAATCTGATTAAGCCTAGCGTAAGATGAAAAAACAGTTTTAATATCTAAAAGTCCTTTATAGAATCTATATGATGTTCACACTAAAAATTATATTTCTTTATAATAATTAAAATCTTAGATCATCCACAATAGAAACCTCTACTTGGACTTTTAATATGAAGTTAAAAAATAAAAATCAACAATAGTGGTCTTTCTCCAATTTGTGTACTCATCGTAGTTGAATCTAGTATATACGAACTTGTTGCATTTGCGCGCCTCTTTATAGCGTGTTTTGTTGGCTTGATATTTTTCTCTTTTTTTACACTTGTTTCAAAACATTAATTTTCTCCTACATTTCTTTCAAGTACACATAAAACCCACTTATGCACCTCAATATTGAATGTATTACTGACTTGCATCGTTTTAAAGTTTGATCTACTTGTAGATTCTACTAGGCATCGGTAAAAAAAAAATTAAATATGTTTTACAGAGAATTATAATTTTTCCTAGGAGGCTTCTTGGTATCAATCTTCCACGATGAAGTCAGGATTTCCTAGAAAATAAAAACCAAATGCAAATGTAATGCTATGTAGGCGAAATGAAGCTTTCTCAATATCTCTTTCTGCCTTTTTACATGTGGGGAGTCATTTTTTAAACTTTTCGATCGAGGCGCATGATTTAAGGTGGACGATATGTAAAGGGTGTGGTTTTCACCTCAGGCGCTCCCTGACCAAGACCTATGTTCGACATGGCCTTTTAGTTTCTGGTTGGCATGTTCAAACATAACTCAAAGTTAAGGGGCGTTTGGTAACAAAAAGCATAATCACTTCTACTTATTTTAGAAACATTTATGAGAATGGAATTTGTATGAATTTGGTAACAATAAGTTTGGTAAATGAATTTGTATGAGAATGGAAAGGTGGAGAACAAGTGATGGGTAGTTATTTTAGAAGTCAAATTACTTAATAAGTCAAAACAAAAAAAATATGAGTTACAAATTTTAGCAAAAAAATAACTAGCTAAAAGTAGAAAACGTTGCCAATGGCATGACAGCTCAACGGTTAGAGCTTGACGGATGGTATCACTAGGTCATGAATTCAAACCCAAAACTTACAAGGCCCTTGTGTGTAATCCAGAGGTGGATGACGGTAAAATTGAACAACATATTAAACTTCTGGCCAGGAGATCGAAAACCATACACCAACAACCTACCCTATCACTCGAGCATTGTGGGCGTAGCCCAAAAAAATAATTGCGATTTTACCAAAACGAAACAGGAACCAAGAAACACATGATCCCTTCATGCGTTAAATGTCGGCATGCAATAAAAGAAAAATAATAAATCATTAAATTAGTAGAGAGAGAAATAAACAATTTAGAGAGAGAAAGTCAAAAGGGAGAAATAAAGAAATGGATCACCGTCTGGCAGTCATAATAACGAAGAGCCTCAAAACGACTAAGTATAGAAAAGTTGTCACATTTGAGCGTTTATATCTTCTCTTCTTCTATCCTCAATCCACCCCTTTACTTTGAAAAGTCCTCTTTGCCATCTCTCTCGCTCTCTTAAAAACTCCGTGTTTTGACTTTCTCTCATTTCTATATATATACCAACTCTCCTCTTCTCTTCAAACTCATTACAACTTCTATCATACAATATACATTCAACCATCCCTTCTTCCTTCTATATTTATTCTTCAATTCTTTGAGCTCTTGATACATTTGTTCGTGACGAATGGACGGAATCGATATTCCTCCTTACTTTCTTTGCCCGATTTCGCTGGAAATCATGAAGGATCCGGTCATAGTATCGACCGGGATCACTTACGATAGGGAGACCATCGAGAAATGGATGTTTTCAAGCAAGAAAGATACATGCCCGGTGACTAAGCAAGTCTTGGATGCGGATCTTACACCAAACCATACGCTCCGTAGGTTGATCCAAGCATGGTGTACTCTCAATACTTCGTATGGGATTGAACGGATACCAACACCAAAACTACCAGTGGATGCGACTCAGATCATGAACATTATTAGTAGCAATAAGGTTATGAGCACAGCTGCGCAGCTGAAGGCTCTCAGGAGGCTGAAATCGATTGCGGCCGAGAGTGACAGGAACAAGAAGTGTATAGAGTCAGCTGGTGGAGTCGAGTTCTTGGTATCAATTATAAAGAGTAATAGTTCGTCATCTGAAGATGATGGAGGACTTGATCAGAGCACGAGAGCAAGTGATGAAGCTCTTAACATTCTATATAACCTTCAAATGTCGGAAGCGAGTTCAAAGAGTTTAGTGGGAAGAAATGGCGAGTTTCTTGAATCTTTGGTGCAAGTTCTACGTAACGGAAGCTATCAGTCTCGAGCTTATGCAGTAATGATCTTGAGACGAATGCTAGAAGTTGCCGATCCGATAAAGTTGATAAATTTGAAGGCTGAGATAGTTACCGAGGTTGTTCATGTTTTGCGTGATCATATCTCACTCCAAGCTTTTAAATCTGCTTTGCATATATTGATCGAAGTCTGTCCTTGGGGACGTAACAGGATCAAGGCTGTACACGCAGGTGCTGTTCCAATATTGATTGCAGCTCTTCTTGACAACTCAGACAAGCGAGTGAATGAGATGATGATGGTGGTCTTGGACTTGATATGTGGGTGCGCCGAAGGGAGATCAGAGCTTTTAAAGCACGGTGCGGGGCTCGCCGTTGTGTCCAAGAAGATCTTAAGGGTTTCACATGTTGTCAGTGAAAGAGCAGTGAGGATTCTATCATCCATTTCTAGGTTTTCTGCAACATCAAGTGTTGTTCAGGAAATGTTGCAAGTTGGTGTGGTGACTAAGCTGTGTCTGGTGATTCAAGTTGAGTGCACCATGAAGACCAAAGAGAAGGCCAAAGAGATCCTTAAGTTGCACTCTAGGGCTTGGAGAAACTCTCCTTGTATTCCTTGTCATTTACTCACTTCATACCCATCTTGATTGTTACAAGAGAAAAAAAATCTCCTTGTTCTTTTTTATTCCTAATAATTCTGTGCAGATTATTGGATAATATCATTATATTGGGCATAAAATTGTGGCCAAAATGATATTCTTGTTTTCCTCCTCCTCAAGTTTAATATGTAAATGAAAATGATATTGATCAAATGAGTTTCGTAGTTCACACAGCCCTTCTAATAATCTGCATAAGAAACTGATTATATAAATAAGTTGCATGGTTTCGCGATACTTGGGTCATATTTTTTCTATATCTACTTACCTAGATGAAATTATATATTGCTTATTTTGATTCAACCAGAGTTTTGTATCTCTAGTGAGGGACCATCTCTTCGATCGGGTTGCAATTAGATCTGTGAGGAATTACATGTTGTGTCAGGGCTAGACCCATATTGGCTCTGCAATCCAAGGGGATGCTGCTCTCAAGAAGATAACAATTTAATTTTAATTTAAATCATTTTCTTTCTTCCTTTAGGATACCTTAATTTGGTTAATTAAAAGTTGAGATTTCAGAATAAATAAATAAAATTTCATTAAATAGCACATACAAATCGACTGTTAACATCACATTTGGTTTCTTACATCAATGAGAAATTATTTTTAATCGACTGTTAGCATCAACATTGCTTTCTTTCATCGATAAGCAATTATTTATTTTAAATAGGGGATAGGGTATGCATGCTTCCATGTAAATTTGCAAACTGTAGTTGATTCAATCATGTGATCTTTTCTTATAAAAATTTCCGGCTTCCACCGAATACGGTAATTAATTTCAAATTTATTTAGTTAGCTTTTCTCCATTTTCAATTTGTTTTTTCCAGAAGAATCAAAAGGCACAGTTATAGGTATCTTGCCCATTTATTTCATTATACTAATTCCATTCAAAATTTATATGTAAGAACTTATTTTTCTCGTTCACATGGCATTTATTCTTGGGTTGGTATGCTACTACCTAGAAAAAATTTCTCTTCAAAGAAAGGATGATGGATGGTTGTGCCCTAATGAAGGAATCTGATTGAAATCTAAATTCCGGAGTCCTCTGTTTGACAATCATCTCCATCTATATGCATGGTTGTTCACAATGAAGGAATGTTACAATTTATTTCTCTAGCTACTTCTCTAACTTAGTAGTTAATGAAGTTTGTCTACTGGTTGGTAGAATCTTACTTCTTCAAGTTTGACCATAGGGTCATGGAGATGGGTATTACTAATATTTCTTTTCCACAATTGCCCATATTGTTTCGTTTAGTGTCAGATTGTTTTCATGCGCATTTTTCTCATCTTCAAAGTTTTACATTCGAACTCCCATTTCTTCTTCTTGAAAACCCTAATCTTTCAGCCATCATGTACATTTACAATTGATTCTCGTCTTGTTAATTTGCTTTACATCTTCACTTAGTTTTCTTCAGTCTAAAGTCCAAAATGAGAATGGATAGATGCCGATATGGTCCCCTAGCCTATTTAACAATTGGATATTGCTAACAATTGGATATTGGACCACCAGTCACCACCTGAATTAATAACATCCATTATTGTTACATTATGTCATACATGACCCCACTTTATAATCATGAAAAAAAAAACACATTGCTCGTCCCAATACACCATCAACCATTGCGATTTAGACAACAAATCTTTGATCAATGAATCGAGGTCAAGAGAAAACTTTTCTCTTTCTTCTCAATTTTCAACGTGTATGTGTTTAATATATTACTAATAATTATTTCTCAACAAGAAACAAATCAAGGTTTTGTACTTTATTTAGTTTTCATCTTTCTTTGTTTCTCCTTTGGTGGGTTTTCTCTGTTCCTATGATGTAATGGTTGAGTGTGGACAAGAAAACTACCACTAATGAAAACATAACACACCACACTACTAGAACACGCAGTCGAAAGTTACAAAAACTTTCTCTTTTGGATGCATTGACTAATAATAATTCATCCATGTTGAGGCTTTCGGTTGAGTTTGAATTAGTGTTCTATCTAGTATCTACTACTACTACTACTACTACAAATCAAGAAATTGCCCAGGTTGGTTGCTTGACAATTTCCATATGTCCCATTCAATGGACAAAAGCACACCATTTTGGTTTCTAATTATAAGTCTACAATGGAGTGCGCGTTCTGGTCTACTTAATTTATTGCATAGATGCCAGTTAGGACGGTTGCATTTCTAGTTGCTACATGCTAGCTCAAATATATTTCTCAGAAATTTATAAGCTAAACGGCCATCCGATTCGCTATCCTATTGAAATCATCTTTGAAAAAGCATTTGGATTTTGTCAAAACATATGCTTAACTAAGAAACTGCAAGAATTTATTATCATATATCTCTTTCCGCATCCATTGTAGATCCTTTCAAGTTTCATAGGTCTTGACTTCCATCCCCGCTGATGAGGGAAGACCTTTTATTTTGGAGTAAGGCTAGGGAACCAGGTTTTGCAACCTGGTTGACGTGGTATCATTAGAGGAAGTTTTTTACAACCTCGAGATATACATAAACACTTTGGGGATTTCATTATTCTTTTAAGATCATGTCACGTCACCCTGATTACAAAATATGATTGCAAAAACATAGTTTCCTAACATTTTCGTTTATTTTGTGAGATAAAAATCCTAGTAATTAAGTAATATACAAAAAAAAATTCATTTTTTTTTAAAACTATTTGGATCGATTGCAACCATCTTGTCGTTTTAGCTGTTTGGATTTGCAACTTTGAAATAAAGGTTTGGAATTCGTATATCTTTGAATCGACACTAAATACTTAAGAAAATATAAAAGTCTGCAAGGAATGTTCAAATCTCATGTTGTTGAGAATATAAATGCTAGACTACAAGAGGTTCAAAACCCGGGAAATCTTGAATATTCACTTCAATAAAAACCTATAAAATATATTTTCGTTTTATTACCACAGAAAATATAATACCAAACAAACTTTGAATACAAACCTTTTGGATTCTCATATATACACCTTAGCTCAAGAGGACTACAAGGGAATAGTGGGTGGGTTTCAAGAGCAAAGTCCAACCCATAAGACTTTGTTATGGGCCAAAAATGGCAGGAATTTGTTGTACGCTATGACCCAAGCTCGTATCCAAGTCCAAACCTAGAGCCATTGTGGGCTTCACTTGTAGATTTTAGTTGCAAAGTTTGTGATCTACATATTAATGTTTGTGGGAAGCACATCGATATTTTTAAATGTTGAGCTAGGGTCACTGGCAATCTAAAGCTTAAGAGTGTGGATATGTTTCTTGCACCATTTCGTGTGAATGTTTATAAATGTCCAAAGATTTAAAAGGGGTGGTTTAAGTTGGACTTCGCCGGGGTAAGTCAAGCTCGGTTGGGCTGAGGAACGTTCGGCATAGACGAAGTTGAGATTGGGCAAACTTTAAAGCTACAATCCTAAACCTTTGTGTTTTAGACTCCGCTTGGTACACCGTAAAACTTTGCATTTGCATTAGTTTGCATATGCATTATTTGCAGTGCATTGCTTTACAACTGCTTGGTAATTATTAATGAAAAATAATGCATACACTTAATGTTTACTTGGTTGGCCTGGATATTGCATTTATGCAAACATCAACTACATAAAAATTGAAAAACACTTATAATTAACTCATTGTTCCCCACTACTATTATTCATTAATTTTATAAAAAGAGTTCTTAAATAATAATAATAATAATAATATACAAATGTACATACATAATTTTTTATTATCAACAATAACTATTAATTTAATGTCAAAATATGTTATCAAACACCAATGAAAATCTAATCAAAGAGTAATTGTTTGCTGAAAACAAAACAAAAACAGAGCAAGAGAATAAGAGTTAACAAAACCGAAGGATACACAATATCTGAAAACCATGATGAGAGAAAGGAAAAATAAAGGAAATACGTGAGTTACCTGATTCACAGTTTCCATACAAGCTAAGAATTCTAAAAAAGACTTGTTTCCTTATAAAGTTGGACTGTCTAAATAGAAGTTGAAGGAAAGAGAGAGATTTGCAAAGTTTTACGAGAGATTTTAACCCGTAAAGATTTAGGGGACCACTTAACTACAAGATACGTAGGTGTGGAATTAGAATTCCACAAACTATATTTTGCAAATCATACCAAGCGCCTATATTTGTGTAACCGTCCGCAAAAAAATGCAAAAGCATTACTTTACGGTATACCAAGCGGAGCCTT
The DNA here is from genome assembly GCA_963556465.1 of Berberis vulgaris. Lineage (NCBI taxonomy): Eukaryota > Viridiplantae > Streptophyta > Magnoliopsida > Ranunculales > Berberidaceae > Berberis > Berberis vulgaris. Next base: position 80,591,881 of record OY747129.1, on the reverse strand, counting down.
AGTTACGTTGATTTTCCAATGAGAAATTCATTTTTCAACACCCCAAAAAGAAAGAAGTTGTATTCAGTTTTTACTTTTTAGGATGGAACTAAAAGGTCACTGAGTGTTAAGAAAATTGACAATTTTAAGAGAAGGTAATTGCAACAAAGTTTCATTTTGGATTGTTAATTGATAATGAGGTACTAGCTCGGCTCAGCGGGTTGTCTTAGTATTTGGAGTGGAGGGGTTTAGGGATAAAAATAAATAAATAAATAAAACCTAGATGGTTTAAGGAATGGATTGTACCTTGGGCAGGCCTAACTGAAGCCCAATAACATCAACCACATTTATGGATTTGGTCTAGCAATGAGCCAGTCACTGAACAGGTGCAAAAAATGTCTCAGCTTCCACCATTTCTAGTTTGAAATTCGTGGCGACTTTTTTTTATAACATATGTGTCACTTTGCAAAACTAGATATAGGTTTTATTGGCATTACTTTAGACATTATTATTAGACCATAAAATGACCGAGTACCATATCCTTGTTTTAATTTGGACCTCAACAGGAGGATTTGGGGGATTTGTCATGGATCTTGCTTTGCACCTAGGTACTGATGATCAAATCCTAGTATATGCTTCGCGCATTATTTGTGAATGACACAAGGAAGAATGACCAAAATAATGAGAATTGTCGTCTCGAGTTCAGGTTCTGAAGCTTAACATGTTATAGCATAGCACATGTCTTCCTAGTTTAAATTTGGACTTCTTTCTGTGCAAACAAGGGGTTTTGGGGAACACTTTCATGCTCTGAACCATTGGAAGGCACTGATAATGATCGGAATTCCAAACATACTATGTGGTTAATTGCATATGCAATTACATTTTGAACAATGCAAGGAAGCAATCATAATAATCAGAATTATGTTAGTCTAGGATTCAGTAAGTGCATAGTAAGTTGATTTCACAGTACGTTGTAGCATAGTAAGTTGATTTTATTACTTTTTGACTGATATAATTAGCGCTTCTTTTTTTGTATTGGTGACAAAAAGCGTTACTATTCAATCTGACTGAGGTATGTGATTGCAGTTAATAAGTTTATTGTTTGATGCATTGGCCTCATTTAGCTGAAAAAAAAAGAAGGATAAGCGTTTTTCTTTTTCTTTTTGGGAGGGGGGAATTGAGCTGGAGTTTGTTTAAGATCCCCTAACCTGAATTAAAAAAGGGAGATTACATCGTACATATGCTTTGCCTATTCTATCTTCAGACACAATCTTCTTGAGATCCTCAGCAAATGAGCTAGGTACAAACAAAACAAATTCAGAGTTCGGGTATAACCCAGCTTAGTCTCCCTAGTTAGTCTAGTTAGTCTCCCTGAAATGATGTTCCACTCGATGCTCTTCTAACATGCTTAACTGCCTCTTAATCCTGTAAACAATATGTTGTTCCCATGGCAGTCCCACTGTGTTGGTATGAATACACAGTTTGAGAATCCGTGCAAACAAAGTTGCCCCTATACCCTGTAATCGAGCTGCCCATAACTCAGCTTCAACTCCATCTATCTCATGCTTTATAACTGAGTGGCCTATGGTAGAGCCGGAGCATGCAATAACTGCTTCTCAGCTATCGTTTCTAATAATAGCACCATAACCTCCACGAACACCTTTCAATGAGCCATCAGAGTTCAACTTGAACCAACCGGCTGTTGGCTTCATCCATGTGCACCTAACTACTTGTTTTTGCACATACTCAATAACAACTCTCCACCTACTAAACAGGTCATGTTCCTTGCACTGTCACCATTCCTGCTATCTTGATACGAACATCTTCATAGATCCTGTGAACAAGTTCGATCCCAAACTGAAATGCTTGATCATGTAACCAAGGATGCATGGATGTGGACATGACACGCCGACTTGACAATTTTCAAAAATAGAACTTAAGAATTGTCGATACGTCATTTTTTTAATGTCATATAAATAATAATCTAATAAAGTGTCTTGAAGAATATGACATTGTTGCAAGAAAAATAAAATAGAGAAGAAGTAGAGGAGTAAAAAGCAAATTAGAGAAGAAAAAGAAAAAACAAAGATTAAGAAGAAACATAGACTACCTCTATGCTTTAGTGGTTTTTTGCCCTATTTGTCTTAAATCGCAATTGAAAGAGTCATGCACCTCAGATGGATCAACCATTAAATTATGTGATTATTTGCAAACACTTAAAAGTAAAAAATAAAACAAAATTGGTTTTCGAGTCTTGACTGTGTCCTAACCGAATTTCAGGTGTATCAGAGGCGTGTCCGACACATTGACCATGTGTCTGACACTTGCCGATAGAAGTGTTAATTTGTTCATGTAAACCGACCGAATTAACTGAACCGAGTCGAAAAGACCCCAAACCGAACAAAAACCGAAACCAAATTGCCAAAATCAAATCAAACCGAGTTACTTCAGTTCGGTTCGGTTCGGTTTCGATTTGAGTTTTTTTCAGCCCCAAATAAATCGAACTGAAACGTATCAATTTTTTTATCTGTTTTTTTAACTCCTAGCCCCACCACAAACAACTCAATTCCCACCCCAAATCTCAACCCCCACCCACCCATATTTAATTCTCAAATCACAACCCCACCAACTCAGTTCCCAATCCACCCACCCCCATTTAATTCTTACCTACCCCATTTAGTTCAGCTAAAGTGAATATATAGAGATTAGATCCAACTAGAGAAATAGAGAGGTCCTCCATGGATATCATAGGTATAGGTGAGCTTAATGTGCTAAGATCCACTATTAATAATCTTGTAAATGAGCTTTGTTTCGAGACTTTCTTCGGCTTTGTTGTTGAAAGGAGTTTATGTTGTTTTATAACAACTGGATACAAATGATCTCCATGTGATCTTGGTCATCTTGTTGTAGAGTTGTTGTATAGATGTCAAAAACCTCCCAACAACGTCTGTTGAGAAACAGAACTAATGAACTAAGTGCTCTGTATTTCATATCTAATACATGTACATATTACATTCTTTATATAGGCAACATAGTAATGCTCTCTGCCAGTCAATGCCTAGGTGGCAAATCATTAACAACCTAACAAACATACTAACAAACTAATGTAGGAACTAATATCCTAACAGACAGTGAACTAATAACCTAACAGACAGTCTAACAGACACTCTGATATTACAAACTGAAATATCTCACTTAACATTCCCCCTCAAACTAAGCTTGGAGGCATCAACGACGCTTAGTTTGTCTTTGAGCAATAAGAACCTGGATCTACCAAGGGCTTTAGTAAGTATATCTGCAATCTGATCGATCAGCTGCTGAAATATGATGCACATGAATAATCTTTCGAGCAACTTTCTCACGCACAAAATAAGTATCTATCTCAATATGTTTGGTCCTAGAATGCAAAACTGGATTCGCACTAAGCATGACTGTGCTTTTGTTATCACACCAGATAATGGGAGTGGGATAACTGATTTTAAGTTCAGAAAGAAGGGACTGCAACCAAGTGAGTTCAGCTGTAATTGCTGCAAGGCATCTATACTCGGCTTCAGTGCTACTTCTAGAGACAATACTCTGTTTCTTTAATGACCAAGAGATAATGTTTGCACCTAAGAAGACACAATAACCAGATGTGGACCTCCTATCAGATGCCCAATCAGCATCACAATATCCAGTCATTTTGAAAGACTGAATTGGAAGTATATGTAGGCCAAAACCACTAGTTGCTTTGAGATAGCGTAGGATACGTTTAACCACTCTCCAATGGGATTCAAGAGGTCTCTGCATGAACTGGCATACTCTATTGACAGAATATGCAATTTCTGGTCTTGTGATTGTAACGTATTGTAATGCCCCAACTAAACTTCTATACTGCTGGACATTTAGAACTGGATCACTGCCAATATCATATAGCTTCTCCCCACCACACATAGGAGTAGGTAAACCATTTGCAAACTGCATTTTGGCACGGCATAGTAGATCACTGATGTACTTAGACTGAGATAAGAACAAACCACTGTCAGTCTTCCGAACTTGAATACCCAGGAAGTAGTGAGCAGGTCCCAAATCCTTCAAAGAGAACTGGTCATTGAGTTGATGAATCAACTGAGATACATCCTGTGAATTGGCTCCAGTTACAAGAATATCATCCACATAGACCAAAAGAAATATGGGAGAAGGAGAATGTCGAATGAAGAGAGAAGAATCAGACTTGGTAGAGGCAAAACCAAGCATGCGTAGGGTATGTTTTAGTTTGTCAAACCAGGCACGAGGAGCTTGCTTCAAACCATACAATGCCTTATTGAGTTTGCACACTGCATTGGGACGAGAAGGATCAATGAAACCAGGGGGTTGCATGATGTATACTTCTTCTTGAAGATCTCCATTCAGGAAAGCATTGTTGACATCTAGTTGAGACACTGCCCATCCATATGTGACAGCTAATGACAATACAATTCTGATAGTGGTAGGTTTCACAACGGGGCTGAAGGTCTCAGCATAGTCAAAACCAGCTCTCTGTTGAAACCCTCTAGCAACCAGTCTGGCTTTATATCTGTGGACAGATCCATCAGTATTCTCCTTGACCTTAAATAGCCATTTACACCCTACTATAGATCTATCATGTGGAAGATCAACCAATGACCATGTATTGTTCCTTATCAAAGCCAAGTATTCATCTTGCATAACAGCAAACCAATGAGGAGTAGATAAGGCCTCCTGCAAACTAGTCGGTTCAGCCTGAGCTAGGTACACCTTAGGTTTGTACACACCCACTTTAGATCTAGTTATCATCGGGTGTCCAGGTCCAGGAAGAGTCTGAACACGATCCTGATCAGTATGCTAAGCACCAATTTCAGTAGGCAGAGCATCAGTACGCAGATCATCAGTAGGCAGAGCATCAGTATGCTGAGTGGTTTCATGACCAGTATGCTGAGTACCAGTCCTAGATGAACCAGTATGCTGAGTACCAGTCCTAGGAGATCCAGAATGCTGAGTACCAGTCTGAGTAGGTCCAGTATGCTGAGTACCAGTCTGATTAGGTTCAGTAGAAGTATCATCAGTAACACCAGTAGTTACATTTGTAGGTCCATTCAAATTCCCAGTCATAGTTCCATTCTTGACACCAGAGATAGCATCATTTGAAATCATAATGGTAGGAACAAGATGACTCAAAACATTAGTAACTACACCAGTTGGATTAGTAGTACTTGTAGGAAACAAAGTAGGTAAGAATGAACTCGGATGAGCAATAGAACTGATAGGTATGTCACTTGTTGTGCTGAGACTGGTATTAGAAGACTGTGAAGAAGTGGAACCCAATTTGGAATATGGAAAAGAATTCTCATTAAAAAGAACATCTCTTGAGATATAAATCCGTCCATTTGAAGCCAAGCATTTATATCCTTTATGTTGCAAACTATAACCAAGGAAAGTACACTCCACAGATCTGAATTGCAATTTGTGAGGGTTATATGGTCTAATGTTTGGAAAGCAAGAGCAACCGAATGTTTTGAGAAAATGATAATCAGGAAGTTTGTGATAGAGTATCTCAAACGGAGAAGAACCATGTAAGGTAGAAGAAGGGACCCTATTAATTAGATAAACTGAAGTTCGGACTGCCTCATCCCAGAACCTCAAGGGAAGATAAGCATGCGCAAGAAGGGTCAGAGCAGATTCAATAACATGCCTGTGCTTCCTCTCAGCAACCCCATTCTGTTGATGGGTAGTAGGACAAGCCAACCTGTGATGAATACCATGTGTAGCTAGAAACTTGGAAAAGGACCGATACTCCCCACCCCAATAAGATTGAACACACTTGATGGGGAGCCCAAACTCTAACTCAACTTGTGCTTTAAACGTAGTGAAAGTATGAAAAGCATCAGATTTGTTCTTTAACAAGTAAACCCAAGTAAACTTGCTGTAAGCATCAATAAAATGAATATAGTATCTATAGCCAAAAGAAGAAACACAAGAAGATGGTCCCCAAAGATCGGTATGAATTAACTCCAATGGCTTATGGTATAAAGTAGAAGAACTAGAAAATGGAAATTTATGGATTTTACCTAAACAACAGGAAGTACACAAATCAATCTTGTTTTTATTGGACACTGAAATATGACATTTGTTAAGAATCTTGGTCACAATAGGTAAAGCAGGATGTCCTAGACGTGCATGCCAAAGTTGCAATGCTGAAGAAGAATTGGTTGTAGTAGTGTGGACTGATGTAGAGCCTGCAGTAGAAGCAGTAGAAACTGAAGGAGAGTTGCTGGTAAGTTTGGTAGCAGGAGATAGAGAAGGAAACACATAAAGACCCTTGCTAAGTTGCCCTTCCAGGAGGACTTGACTGGTGACCTGATCCTTGACAAAACAAATTGTAGGATGAAACTCAAAATAGACTCTATTATCTCTAGCAAATTGAGAAACACTAAGCAAATTCTTGGTTAGTTTAGGTACTTGCAGAATATTATTAAGAATAAGAGGTCTGCAAGAATTGGAAGTATGTAAAATGGACTGACCAATGTTTTGAATTTGCAGGGCAGATCCATCACCAACATGAAGATGATCATTACCATTATAAGGTACCGAGGAAGTCAAATTTTGAGTAAACGGAGTACAATGGTCAGTTGCACCAGAGTCAGTGTACCATCTATAGTCAACTGCTGATGAAGTACCACTAGTCTGAGAATTAGCACCCCAGTTTTGGATAAGAAGACTGATTAGAAGCAGCATTGTCATATGAAGAAGTAGCAGAGTATGCATGTCGAGGCGCCAAATGAGTTGCCTGAGACTGAGTGCTGAAAGTCTGACTAGAGGGCCAAGCACTTGCCACATTATCATCAAACCGATGGAAACATTTGAAAGCGAGGTGACCAAGCTTACCACATATCTGACACTGTGGTTTTCCTTGCCCAGATGGATAACCTGAGTGCTTAAATTCACGGCCTGATCCAAACCTACCTCCTCCTCTAGATGATTGAGATTGGGAGTTATATGGTGGCCGAGTACCTCTAGGTGAATTAGAAACAAATGATCTTGGAGATGGCCTGAATGAAGATTGAGCAATATTGATAGAGCTTGAGATGTCAAGATCTTTAAAGTGACGTTCAATTCTAGTCTCTTGAGCAAGTAACAAAGATTCAACTTCAGCAACACTATAGCTATCAGATTTTGAACTGACAGAGACGATAAACGTATCATATGATTGAGGTAAGCCATCAAATATTGCATTAATATGATCTCTGGAGGACGGAGGATGCCCCACTGAAGCCAATTGATCAACAATAGACTTTAACTTCAACAAGTAATCATTAATAGAAAGATCACCTTTCTTGAATCTCTGCAACTGAGTTCTGAATTGAGAGATCTTAGCCACTGTTTGAGAGTTGAAATAAGTTTTAAGTGTATGCCAAACATGACCAGAAGATTCACAGCCTACCAACCTTACAAGCAATGGCTGAGTCATTGATGAAAGAAGCCATGAAAAGAGGAGTTGATCTTGTTGTTCCCAGAAGATGAACTCAGGATTAATAAATCCATTGGATTGATCTTCAGTTGATAGAAACATTGTTGGAGATGAATCTTTGTCAAGAAATTTCTGAAGTTTGTGACCTCTAATGGTTGCCAACACTTGTTGTTTCCACAATAGATAGTTTTGTTCATCAAGCTTCACTGACAGAACATGAGTAAAGACTACTGGTTTAGACTCTGATGTTGCTGAAGTTGTAAGAATGGCAGCATTAGAAGATGATGAATCCGCCATTGATACACCTATGCAAACTTGAAAACAAGTAGAAGGATGAACAGACAGAAGAAAGAAAATGAAATCAGAGAGTGCTCTGATACCATGTTGAGAAACAGAACTAATGAACTAAGTGCTCTGTATTTCATATCTAATACATGTACATATTACATTCTTTATATAGGCAACATAGTAATGCTCTCTGCCAGTCAATGCCTAGGTGGCAAATCATTAACAACCTAACAAACATACTAACAAACTAATGTAGGAACTAATATCCTAACAGACAGTGAACTAATAACCTAACAGACAGTCTAACAGACACTCTGATATTACAAACTGAAATATCTCACTTAACAGCGTCAGAGTTCCTCTTCGCCGAAGAAGTTACCGCGCAGCGCCGCACATGGTTGGAGAACATCAGCTACTACAAAGGCAACGGGTACCTCTCCGGCACCATCCTTGTAGCCACCAAGGGTTCCATAGAGGGATAAAATCGGCCGAGAAAGGTGACTCTTTGAAGCTCATGCTAAATCGGATCTTGAATTCCGGCGGCCAAGCTGGGCAGAGGTTTAGGAACTCGTTGGGCACCGTGTGTCTAAGCTTGTTTTTCTTTTTGTTTGACTAATTTCCTTTGCATTAGCACTATTGGGGGGGGGGGGGGGGTGAATTCTATAGTCATTCGAGTTTGTTCAATTAAAATGCAATAATGCTAATCTCTTTTATCATAATAGAAAAACTGGTATAATCATGTTTTTTTGTTTTGGATAATATAATCTTGTTGAGGTTCAAATTTTATTTGAAATCTGTATGTGTGAAAAAGTTTTATCTTTGTGTTTAGGTCTAGCTGTAAGGTAATGACAACGCATAATTGTTTCAGTAAAAAATAGAAATAAGATGGAAAAAATAGAAAATTAACAGAAAAATCGAAACAAACCGAAATCGAACCGAATTGGTTGGTTCGGTTCGGTTACAGCTTTCTATTTGAAAAATCTTAAAACCAAATCCCATGTTCGTTTCGATTTTGATCCAATTTCAAACTGATTGAACCGATTAACACTCCTACTTGCTGACATGTGTACCAAGTGTTCGAGCATGTTGGAGGCATGTCGAGCGAGTGTCGAATACAGATACGACAAATTTTCGAAGAGTTGGTGCTTCCTTGCATGTCACCTTCTAGTTCTTTCAGCCCACAAATGGTATATAGCTGCATTGAACGCTATCTTCTTCAGCTTTGCACGTGAGTCATTACCGGTGAATGCTTGAACACACCAATCCAGCTCTTGATCACATGCAAATATCTGTCAACTGTAGCAAAGGTGGTGCAATTTATATGACCATAGAAATCTTGAATAGACAGCAAAAAAACCATTATGGTTCTTTGTCTCTGGTTCAACCGAGCAAAACAAACATAAATCATTACCTGCTATTCCCTATCTCTTCATCTTTGACATGGTTTTGAGCGCCGTATGAATGGTTAGCCAGGTGATGAAACTGTGTCTGGGCATATTGCCTTTAAACCAAATTAATTTAGCACAATCCACTATTCTATCTCTTGGTCTGATGGCTTCGTAAGTAAACACGAGGTTGTAGTTCCCATCAGTCCCTGCACTCCACACAACTTCATCTTATTTGCTGCAATCAATCTCCACATCTTTAAAATAGCTTCCAATCTCAGCTATTGAGGCCATAATATGCTAAACATTCCACTTGCCATCTCTTAAAATACACTTACTTTCTCACCTCTATGCAGTAGTGAATCATACATCAGCTCTTAAGGGAACCAGTTCATAAGCACTCCCATGGGATGCCAAGTGTCTTTCTAGAAATAAGTTCTTTCCCCATTGCCAATTAAATGTAATACCAACCCTGATTGTTTTGTTCTACAGCCGAGTATTCTCTTCCAGCACCATGAAGCTTCATTCGGAGAGTTCATGAACCAGAAATCACGTGCTTGATTAAATTCTTCTTGACCCATTCGACCCAAAGTGAATTCGTATTTGAGACTATGCTCCATATATGTCTCATACTTGCTGCGTCATTGCTCAATTCAATGTTCCTTATTCCCAATTCTCCTTCTTGGTGGGGGAGACAAATTTTCTTCCAGCTTACCATGGCTTCTTTTTATGAACATCATCTCTAGACCACAAGAAACTTCTAAATATGGCATTGATTATAGTTTTCTTAGGTAAACTATAACATGAAGTCAGTATACCTGCATGCTACACAAGACTGATTTTTATCAGCACAACCCTTCCTGCATATGTTAGAAATTTGTTCTTCCAAGCATTTATTCTCTTCCTATCTTAGAAATCTGTTCTTCCAAGCATTTATTCTCTCTTCCTGATCTTCTCAATAATGGGCGTACAATGATGACGAGACAAACTTGATATCACGGGCATCCCTAAATACTTCACAGGGAGTTGTCCCACTGGAAACTGCAACTGATTTGTGATGTGAACCAGGTTACCTGTGGGAACTCCCGCTACAAACAGAGAGCTCTTATTGCAATTAACTCATGCCAGTACAAACTTTGAATTCTTGAAGAGTATTGTATAACGCTTTACCCGAACCAATATCACCATGAAAGAAAGCAATTAAATCATCTGCAAAGCTCAAATGTGTTATTTCTACGGTCAGTACACCTGTAATGCAATTTGTATACCCATCTTGCACCTTCTTCTTGAGTAACATTGTCAAAATTTCCCTAACCATGACAAATAAATAGGGAGACATTGGGTACCCTTGTCATATTGATGTTGTTGCTTTAATGTAACCTTTAGGTGTACGTGTACCATTTAAGTTAATAGAGAATTTCGGAGTAGTAATGCGTTTACTACACCCATTGGATTAATTGCATTGGGAACTTAAATCTTTCAAATAAAATGCAAATTGTCTCCCATCTCTCCATATCATACGCTTTTTTCAGCCAATTTTAGTTGCACACGTTGGAGGTCATTGATTTCTATGATAGTTCCTGACCAATTCATGAGCCATCATTGTGTTGTGCCGTATAAACCTACCTTTGATGAAGGCAGATTGGTTACTATTCACTTGAAACTGAACTGCATCCTTCATTCTATTAGTGAGTATTTTGGTTATGCATTTATACAGAACATTGCAGCAAGCAATAGGCTGATAGTCACTGAAATAAGACGCCTTTGTAGTTTTAGGCACTACAGCAACCAAAGTAAACACCTGCCCAAGAAGTTTAGACCTTTTGAAAATGTTCCCAATGGCCTCTATGAAGTCCTCACCTGTAATTCTCCATGTAACTTTGAAGAAGTTGTTGCGGACAACGCTGCTCTGATACCAATTTGTTGCGGGCGAAAGCGTTACAAATGTCGAAATGCAAAGCTACAAACAAAATACTAACAAATACTGGAGACGACCAATTTAACGTGGTTCGGCAAACACGCCTGCGTCCACGACAAATACCAACTTTACTAATGAGATAAACAGATTACAAATGGAGAGAGCTACAAAACGTCAGGGACGTTACAAATACAAGTGTCTAAACGACACCACACAAATACGCAGGCTGCGTATAACACAAACAAAACAAATAAAACAAAACCAAAAACCAACACTCTCTCTCCTCACTTTCTCTCCTTCCTCACAAAACACAAACAGAGGGTTTGAGAAACCCTAAGTTTCTCTCACAATCTCTCAATCTTTCAAGCTTCTCAAATTGGAAGAAGATATCTTCTGAAGAGGAGGGGGTTCCTCTTTATAGCCGCTTGAGGCGGTGGAGGGTGGCGGTGATGGAGGTTTCCATCACCTTCCACCAACTTCTTCTTCTTCCTCCAGCTGTTCTTGAAGATTCAACTCAGATCCAGCATTCACAACTCAAATCCAGCTCATATGGGTTGTTCTCCATGCCGACATGCCGCAATCCATTGCCGACATGCCACAAGCCATTGCCGACAAGCCGTCTCTTTGAGCATTCACAATCACAGGTACGTTTCTGGTTCTTCCCTGTTTTCTGTTCTGTTTATTTCAACAATTCTCCACCTCGGTGAAGATTTCACTGAGCCGACAACAACAACCACGAACAAGCAACTGACTTCCAACAAACAGAATCAAACCAATACTAATTGAGGGTCTCACCCCTCCAAACGCGTTCATAGGCGCCATACACCCGAAGGTGCCTTATATCAAAGCATGCTCAAACTAACAAACCAACTCCACCTTGACTAGGATGGAGTCTCGAACCAGATTTTTCAGAAACATAATGTGCACAAACCTTCATACTGCACATCTTCATATCTTCTACCAATTTTTTCTTCGACAACTTGTGCAGAACTTTCTCACCTTTACTGCATGCACGCAAATGTCAAACCCTCGAGGTTTCCTTGCAAACATCTTTGGAGCTATCAGTAACTCCACCAGAAGCAACATCCATAGGGCCTTCAATAACACAAGTTGCTCCACCAGATTCAACTTTTTCATTCCTTGTAACTGTACTCCCCTGCAAGAAGTACAAGTTACCCTTCCGAACTGCTTTCAGAATCACCAGTGCACCAGAAACAATCTTTAGAGCTCCACCATTTACTGAAACCTTGTAACCTTTGGACTCTAAAGCACTAACGGAGATGAGATTCTTCTTCAAATCGGGTACATACCGTACATCATTCAAGACCCAAACAAGTCCATTATGCAACTTCAACTTGATTTTACCTATCCCTGCAATTTTGCATTCATCATTGTTGCCCATATAGACAACACCACCATCCATCTCTCTGAAGTTAGAGAACCAGTCCCTACGAGGACACATATGATAGGTAGAACCTGAATCAAGCAGCCACTCATTAGAATGACTCACCAATGTTGAAGTTGCAGACAACGAATACGCATCATCCTCATCTTCATCTTCATCCAGATTGTGCACTACATTCACATCTGACATTTTCTTTTCTATTGCAGCTTTCAATATCTCACAGTCAATCTTCCAATGGCCCTTCTTATGACAGTAGGCACATTCATCCTTCGGCAAAAACCTTCTGTCTACAGATTTTCCTCTTGACTGTGATCTTCCTCTATTACCAACATACATTTTTTCAGATCTTCCCCTCGCTACCAATACTTCTGACTTTGCATCCCGATGGATCTTGAGATCCTTCCTCCTGAATTCATAATTGAGCAACGCCATAGCCACCTCATCATAATTCAATTCTTCTTTTCCCGTTAGCAAAGTCGTAACGAGATGTTCATATTCTTCAGGAAGGGAATTCAAAAGGCACAAAGCCTTGTAATTTTCTGGAAAATTTTCTTTTAAATTCAATAGGTCGGCAATAAGCCTATTGAACTCATCCAAATGCTCAGACAGAGTAATCTCGGGTCTCATATTCATCCGAAAAAGTTGTTTCGTGAGGAAGAGCTTATTTTGAATGCTCTTCGTCATGTACTTATCTTCCATCTTTTTCCACAATACTTTAGCGGAGGTTTCCTTCATTACAAAGTATTTTTGCTCCTTCGCTAAACACAATCTTATTGACCCGCAAGCTTGCCGATTCAACTTGTTCCATTCTTCTTCACTCATTTTTTCCGGCTTGTCTCCCAAAACATCATCCAAATTTTCTTTTGCTAACACATCCAGAACTTCGCATTGCCACATGCCGAAGTTGTTCTTGCCATTGAACTTTTCGACATCAAATTTACCGACTGTAGCGGTAACCATCTTTGATCCAGAAGTTGATGGGTGTGACATACTCTTAATCAACCACTGGTCCACGCAGCTTCAAACGAACCCAAAGAACTAACCTTCGGCTCTGATACCAATTTGTTGCGGACAACGCTGCTCTGATACCAATTTGTTGCGGGCGGAAGCGTTACAAATGTCGAAATGCAAAGCTACAAACAAAATACTAACAAATACTGGAGACAACCAATTTAACGTGGTTCGGCAAACACGCCTACGTCCACGACAAATACCAACTTTACTAATGAGATAAACAGATTACAAATGGAGAGAGCTACAAAACGTCAGGGACGTTACAAATACAAGTGTCTAAACGACACCACACAAATATGCAGGCTGCGTATAACACAAACAAAACAAATAAAACAAAACCAAAAACCAACACTCTCTCTCCTCACTTTCTCTCCTTCACAAAACACAAACAGAGGATTTGAGAAACCCTAAGTTTCTCTCACAATCTCTCAATCTTTCAAGCTTCTCAAATTGGAAGAAGATATCTTCTGAAGAGGAGGGGGTTCCTCTTTATAGCCGCTTGAGGCAGTGGAGGGTGGCGGTGATGGAGGTTTCCATCACCTTCCACCAACTTCTTCTTCTTCCTCCAGCTGTTCTTGAAGATTCAACTCAGATCCAGCATTCACAACTCAAATCCAGCTCATATGGGTTGTCCTCCATGCCGACATGCCGCAATCCATTGCCGACATGCCGCAAGCCATTGCCGACAAGCCGTCTCTTTGAGCATTCACAATCATAGGTACGTTTCTGGTTCTTCCCTGTTTTCTGTTCTGTTTATTTCAACAGAAGTAAGAAGAAAACCCATCTGGACCTGGAGCTTTACTGGAATCAATGTTAGCTAACGCCTCAGTAATCTCATTCTTACTAACTTATTTGGCCATTTCCTTTGTCAGGGTATTAACTACATCCATATCATCAAAGGTAGCACGTACATACTCTGAACCATGGTTCCTAGTATGCTCTCAAAATAATTCATACATTCTTCTTCTATCTCCTTTGTTCGTTCTAATTTCTCTCCTTGAGCATTATAGATACAAGAAATCTTATTCTGAGCTCCTCTCCTTCACCACACTGTGATAATATGCAAAGCACTGATCACTTAAGCATGTTAGACCCAGCTCTTTGTTTAATTTCAGATTCTTCACTCCTGGCTGGCCACCCTAGCTTGTGGCATCTTAATGGGTTTTGGGATCCTATAAAAACCATGTTTGCCTTTCAAAAAAAAAAAAGCATAATGTTTAGCTGCCTCCCTTTCCTCCTGGATATCTTGCACTGTGACATTTTGTTGTTGCAGAGTTTGTTCGGCTTTAGTCACCCGTTGTCTAGTTACCTGCATTTGAAAACTTGTTCTAAGAAAGTTCTCCTTCCTCCATATTGTCAAGGTTCTCCTTCTGTATAAATTAAAACATTGGATTCCCTTGAATAGGAGTGTTCCACGCTCCTTCAACTATCTTGAGAAAATCTCTCTCATGGGCCCAATAATTAAAACTTTTGAAAGGTTTGGGACGTGTCTTAGTTTGCTCATGCATAGTGAGTACCATGGGGGTGTGATCAGATTTTCCACAATGCTGAAACTCCACTTCAGCATCTGGCAGCATTTGCATCCTAACCCCATTCACCATTACCCTGTCTATTTTCGAATAAACACGATTAACTCCAACCTCATTATTTCTCCATGTAAAGTGATTCCCCTTATGTCTACAATCATAGATATCAGCTTGCACAACACAGTTAAGAAGGTCAATCTCATCTACGTTGGTAGCCTTTTCCCTCAATTCTCTCATGTACATGCATTATCGCATTGAAATTACCTAACAACAACCTAGAATCAACATTGGTGCTCGAGAATTGGACTATTTCAGCCCATAACTGCTGCCTAACAGTAATATTATTGCTGCCATATACCATCATAATGACACACTGCAATCCATCTGGCCAAGTTGCATGTATAAAGATAGCTTGAGTTGTTCGAGATATGATCGTAACTGAAACAAGAAAAGGGCCTATCCTAAACATATTTTCCCACCTATAACCAAGTCATTATTGTCCGCCCACTGCCAATCAATCATTAGTTTCCTCTGTACTTTTTTTTTTTTTTTGATAAAGCTTATAGCATTATATTAATATAAGGTGGAAGAACAAAATAGTTGCCCGACTAGTTTAGCAAGTTAGTGAGCTTCGTCGTTAAGCTCACGTGGAATATAATTACAAAACCAATTACAATGAGCAGAAAGTAAATATTTAATGTTGATAAGAAGAGGTTGCCACATCCAGGATTCGTTTAGATCGCCCGTCTGATCCCGGGTTTGAAGAAGCGTGATCAACGAGCACAAATCTCTCAGCAAGAAACCTGAATCCCAGTGACGAGTCTGAATCAGCAAAAGGGTTGCCTCTGTTGCAAAACCTTCCGCCATTGTACTGTCAAAAACTTTGCCTGAGATGGGGGAGGCAATCTGCGCTAGAATCCTGCCACTAGCATCAGTTGCCACAACACCCACTGCCCCTCTATGTGAAGAAGCAAAAAAGCATGCATCAAATGTAACCATGATCAAAAGCTTTTACTCGCATCATTTACTCTCTTGTTATTGTTTTAAGGGAAATACTTGTTAATGCAAATAATTCTACCACAAGTCTTGGACCTAGGTGGTGATAGTGAATGGCTAAAAAATGCTATGCAAGTAATAACAAACAACAAGCAATATGCAAAAAATAAAGATGACACCGAGATTTATGTGGTTCAGCTTTGCCTGCTCCACGGACGACGACTCTGTAACTATTTTATTGATATGGAAACAATTACTTGAAGATTACAACGTTGTCAAATAACGATCCTTGAGATTACCCAATCTCAAGCAAACAATATCACCAATAGTTTGATGAAACTCGCAAACGAATAACACTCGAAATCACTCGATTTCAATCCTTGTACTTGGCTACTATGCACACACACCGAATCACGCCGAACTTGCAACCTGTTTCACACCCTTATCGCAGCCCGTTTCACGCTTAGTTCGCAACCTCTTTCACGCTGCGTATGTTGCCTTGTTTCAGCTGTGTGTGTGTTGTTGTTGCTGCTGCGTCGTGTGTGTGTTGTTGTTGCTGCTGCGTTGTGTGTGTGTTGCTGCTGCTGCGTTGTATTCTCTTTGCACACGTTGATTTGAGTCTCACTTAAACTGTGAGCCAATTATACAATTACACACAAGGACTATGAGTCATTCTCTATCTCTGTTTGACAATCTCCACCTTGGCGAACAATTTCAGGCCACCACATAAACATCACAAACAATCACATAAGCATCTCCACCTTGGCATGAAAAACCGCCAAGACCTACTTCTCGGTCACGAGAATCGTCGTCATGCCCCTAAGGGCCTTGCCCCCTTGGGGCGTCAACACTGAGAGAGCCTGATCAAGTTGAGACAATGCTCAAACTTGATCCTTGGAACCACTTTTGTCAACATATCAGCTGGATTGTCTTGAGTACTCACTTTCTCCAAGAAAACATCGTCATCTTCGATGACATCCCTCATAAAATGATACTGCACATCAATGTGTTTCGTCTGTGCATGATGAACCTGGTTCTTCGCCAAATGGATAACACTCTGACTCTCACATAACACGGTCACATCATCCTGAGTAACACCCAAATCACTAACCAAGCCTCGAAGCCAAATGGCTTCCTTCACCACCTTGATAGAGCCATGTACTCTGCTTCAGTTGTAGACAAAGCAACTGTAGACTGTAACTGATACTTCCAACTCACCGATCCCATCGCCAATGTAAAACAATAACTTGTAGTCGATCGGCGCCTATTAAGATCACCAGCATAATCCAAATCAACATAACCTCGGATCATATTTGACACATCACCTCTCTCATATACTAAACCAACATCCAGCGTACCCCGAAGATATCTCAATATCCACTTCACTGCCTGCCAATGTTTTTTTCCCGGATTTGACATAAACCTACTAACCAGATTGATTGCATGAGCGATATTCGGAAGTGTGCAGATCATGACATACAT
The DNA here is from genome assembly GCA_963556465.1 of Berberis vulgaris. Taxonomy (NCBI): domain Eukaryota; kingdom Viridiplantae; phylum Streptophyta; class Magnoliopsida; order Ranunculales; family Berberidaceae; genus Berberis; species Berberis vulgaris. Next base: position 80,574,423 of record OY747129.1, on the reverse strand, counting down.
AAGACTACCAACTGCACTAGCATAGGGAACCTGCGACATGTATTCTCTCTCATCCTCTGTGCTAGGAGACAACTTACCTGAGAGCTTAAAGTGAGCAGTCAAAGGAGTACTTACCGGCTTAGACATATCCATGTCAAAACGGTGAATAACCTTATCTAAGTATTGTCTTTATGTCAATGTCAGTCTGACCTTCTTCCTATCTCTCACTATCTCCATCCCAAATATCTTATTCGCCGAACCAAGATCTTTCATCTCAAACTCGATGCTAAGTTTCAACTTCAATTTATCAATTTCTTTCATGTCTTTCGCAGCAATGAGCATGTCATCAACATAAAGTAAGAGAAACACGAAAGACCCATCCTTGAGCTTTTGTGTGAATACGCAAGGATTATACTGACTCCTCGCATATCCATGCTCAATCATAAAAGTATCAAACATCTTGTACCACTGCCTCGAAGATTGCTTCAACCCATACAGTGACTTCTTCAGTTTTCATACCTTTTCTTCTTTTTTTTTTTTTTTTTTTTTTTTTTTGAAAGACAAGCCGGTTTTTGAGCATAGGATCCGTAACCTAGTCCCGAGATGCGACCTACGGGTCGAACACCACCCCGAAATAAAGATGCCTCCAGTGGGTCTCGAAGCAAGGATTTGTGGATCAAGTCCACAACGCCTTAACCAATCGACCACAGCCCCTTTGGCAATATACCTTTTCTTCCTTACCAACAACAGCATATCCATCGGGCTAAGACATGTATATGTCCTCCTCCAAATCTTCATGCAAAAAAGTAGTCTTGACATCAAGTTGCTCGAGCTCTAAGTCAAACTGCGCTGCTAAAGCCAAAAGGACTCGGATAAAAGTTTTTTTTACCACCGGAAAGAATACTTCATTGTAGTCCACACCTTCTTGTTGTGCATATTCTTTAGCCACCAATCTTGCCTTGTATCGTATACCTGCACAAGTACCCCTAGAATCTGGAATCCCATCTTTCACTGTGAAAACCCACTTACACCCAATTGGCTTCTTCCCTTTAGGAAGTGTCACAAGCTCCCATGTATGATTCTTCTGAAGAGATAACATTTCATCACCCAAAGCTTCCTTCCACTCATCTTTCTGAACACTTCGCAAAGCCTGCGTATATGTGGTAGAAACATCATCATACCCATCAAGAACTGAGAATGTGCAAGCTGCGCCATCCTCATAGCCAAATCTAAGTGGTGCATGTCTGACTCTAGGTTCTCTGCCTGCTGCTAAAGACGGTGTTTGTAATTGTTGAACCTGTTGTTGTGTAGAATCCATGTCCCCATCAGTAGAAACCTCATCTTCTGCCACTGTCTCATCAGACATCATATCTGTATCGCCCCTTCCCTCAATAGAAGGAACATCATGTTCTGTATGAGATCTAGGAGCTCCAAGCTCCACCTGCAAAGAATCTCCAGCATCCTCATTTTCATCACAGTGTTCTAAAAATCGCTAGGCGCTGGGCGGGTGACGAGCAGGTGCCTAGCGCCCAGGGGCCTAGGCGGCGCCTAGGCGGTCTTAGGTTTTGTATTATTACTTTAATAATTTACAAAAGTTAAGCATAATACATTATCAATTACATCCAATTTAATGCCAATATACATATGCAAAATTTAAAAACATGAAAAATTAACAATCGTGAACAAAATTTATTAAAACTCAAATGACTGAAGTTGGTCATGATGGGTACTTTATATAAATTTGAATTTGTGTACTCTTTTTGTCACGCCCCGATTTTCGAGAAAAAAAAAATCCTAAAATCCACGTAGGATTATCCGTTTTCCCAAAACTCGGGACGTGAAATTCAATAACAACAAAAACATTTAGCACCAAGGACAAAAATATAGTTCAAAAAAAATAGGAACAAATTAAAATTTATAACAAAACTCTAACCAGGAAAAACTGACGTCGCTAGCCCCACTAGCGGAACTCCCGTAACGCTGCTCAACAGTTTCTGAACCTGAAAAGTTAATCGGCTACATTCCCAAAAGAATGTACCCAAGAAGCAAAAGCTCACTTGGGTCAGCAATAAAGCTGGTGTGAGAAATCTTCATCCCAAAATCAATAAAATCGCACGTGATACACATCAAGCTAAACACAAACAATACACAAACACACCGACAGGTAGTTCCTCAACGAGGCAATCACATTTAGTTCCTCAACGAGGCAATCATATCATCATTCCAACTAAGTAAAATTGCATTTACTTATACGTACCTGGTAGAAGTTGACTATGGCAAGTCTGACCTGCAGAAATATTAGTAGACTTGCCATCCTGCATAAAAAGGATTAGAAACAATGCAACGTAATTTATTCATTTTTATTTGAATTAGGTTCATCTTTTTAATGGATTGATCACTTAGACGATACCACATTCGCACCACCTCCGTGCCAAACATACATGCCCGTATGCCTCTCTCATATAAAGGAGGACTACTCCGTCATCCATGCCTAAGTGGGGACATCACATACAGGCATGCATCGCGGATACTCCTAACTATATGAGTACCAAAAGCCACCCTTGGGCTATCAATGCGCATAAACTCACGTCACATTTTCGACGGATAAATATCAAAGCCTATTTTAGGCATACAAATTCACCACATTTTCGCAAAACTAATCCGAAGGTTATTTTAGTTTCTCTAGTAAGAAATGGGTGCCCCAACTCCGCAAGACGACCCACTGGTCATTTAGTTTCTCTAGTAAGAGAGGGAAAATAATAAACAAAAGAGGTGTGGTAGTTCTAAGTGATACAAGCCCAAGTGGTTTATATTTTCAGAAATCAAGGTTTACCAATATCATTTATTTTTGATAATTCAAAATTCCTCCACAATGACATTTTGTCATACATAAATCGATTCACAATCGTATCCACCCACATTTTTGGGGAAACATAGCATTTTCATTATTCATGCTCTATAACAACATGGCGATCAAGTGACATTTTGTCATATATAAATAAATCAATCCACCCATTATTTTTGGGAAAATGGAATCATTCCAAATGCATACATTTAGAGGAACACCATTAATTAATAACATTGTCATCTATATAAAAGCCAACATAGGTATATATGAAACCATACTCAAATTCTCATAATCATACCTTACCACATGTAGCAAATGAATTCAAAATGCACGCAATGACATTTACTAAGTTGCATTTATACCCACACAGATGATAAAATAAGCAAACAAAATGCAGCAGTATCACAAAGGGTTTGGCATATCAGATCAACCAAATTATACACCAATCAAAGTAATGAAACCATTAGAAAAATCTCTAAACTCAGCAAGGCAACCCCTTATTTAAAACAACCACTTGTATCATCTAGCCCGACCAGAAATGTCTTAAACTCATTTTAGATGTATCCTAAACCCAACCAAAACTCAACTTAAATCCATCCAAAACCTGCTCTAAAACTCTACCAAAACTTGTCCCAAATCCGGCCAAAACATGCACTAAAATCCTAGCCAAAGCATGTCCTAACTTCAACCAAAACATACTCTAAAGACTCAACCAAAATATGGTATAACTTCAGCCAAAAACGTGCTCTCAATTCAGCCTCAAAAACAACCCTACAGACTGGCCATATTTGGCCACAAAATACAACTCGATTCAGCCATGAAACAACTTGGCCAATAGTCTACACAGAACCCCATTAGACAGATACACTAGACAAATAGCTTCCATAAAGTCGAACTTAGAACCAATACATAAAGCCATTTCATGCCTCAGAAGAAACCCATCTTAATGCTTACGAAGTAAATTACAACACAAACTGTCATACTTACCCAAATCTCCATTTCAACGCGTCAGATGAAACCCATCCTTATCTACTAATTCTCCAAACAAAGTCATATCCACCCAAAAAGTGATCTAGTGAAGATGTTATCACCTCGGCACTTGGATCACCATATTTTCAAAATTTCAAGGATACAAAGAGAAAATTGTTTCCTTTGAGGTACTAGGTTGATATATTTTAGGAACAAGTTTGCTAATACAACAATCAACTGCTTTCTAGCACCTCTGCAGTAATGAATAACTCTGTCAGAAGGCGAGAGAATCCATCAAAAAGAAGGGTGGTTGAAGGCAGTTTTTAAAAACATTTGCATGGGGAGAGATAAATTTCTCAGTAGTGGAACAAGAGTAATACTTCACACTGGAAGCAAGCACCACATAGAGAAATTGAAGCTAATACAGGAAAAAATAATAGAATGATGTGACCCATAAACTCGAAGAAGAATATGTCGAGAAAACAATTTTTATAGGGAAATGGCAATGACAGGGATGTTCAAGTGTTACGCAGTGACATGATGTCAAATTTCAGATTATTCCCTGGGCAGCATACACAGGTTAACTGTCTGCCATAAGTAATTATAAGGTTTTCATTCCTTAGAATGATCATTCTTCGTCGCTAATTCATAGTGTTCATCGAGATAATTTCAAAACAAATTCTCATTACCACTCTAAATTTTCACTTGTCTATCAGCCTATAACGACATTGATATTGTTAGAGGTCATTATTGATCGCTCACTTAAAATCAGTTCAGCTAACAGGATCCCATGGTGTCAATTCTATAATCGACCACAAACACACAGAAAACACTAAATTTTCCTGTTTACAAATTTCCTTAAACAACTATTTACAAAGTTCAGAAACAACCCCAACATCTAATTAACCACCTTCCCCAACCATTTAGACAACCCATATCTTCTTCACAACCATTACTTTCAAAATGGAGGCAAACCACAAACATTAAAACCCAAATCTCTTTCAGTACTTTTATCAAACACTTGGAGACAATCTCCTACACACAAAACACATAACTTTAATTAATTGTGTCTTCGATTACTCTAACTACTTCAACAAAAACATAACCAACCCAAAACAAAAAAATCAAAAGAGAAGAATAGTATGAGTCGAATTGCAAGTCAAAATCAAATCGGCCACTGGGCGATTCGAATTGGTTCATTGAATCGTGAAGCACTCAAATTGCTGGATTCATGATTTTGGACTCTTCGATTTATGATAAAAATCCCAGACCGTGATGCGATAAATTGGAGCAGCAGGTGAGGAAGACGAAGTAGGAGAGAAAGAAGAAAACTCGAAAGAAATGAAGAATGCTCACATGCTATGTCAAAATACTCAATCTAACAATAACCGAGATCAATACAAAAATTAAAAAGAAAGGGGATGAAAATAAACTCACTGGATCTTCCCCGCCAAATGCCTTTTTCCAATGTTGTTAAATCAATGCCTAATCCGACAAGAGCATGATCCACTTGGCCCATGACAGATCCATCGACATCATCCATTTCCTTTAAATCTCCATCATTTAGATCAACCACCCCTATAAGACCCACTGTCCCTTCTCTGGCTCACTGCAGGAAAATGTGAAGACGAAGAAGAGGCAGTCTGAGAAGGAGAAGCCAGGTTGGGGTGATGTTGTTTGAGTTCATTTGAGAGAAGAAGTGAAGAAGCAATTCGAATCTGCAGGTTTTGGAGACAGTGAAGCGAGGGGCTGAAATCGCCATTCCCCATCGCCGCCATCGAAAAAGAAAGAAAATAAGAAAAGAAAAAGAGGAAGAACTCTTCCTGTTGCACAAGAGAAGAAAAGAAGGAAGGGTTTTGTTTATATAGTGTGGGTGGCTATTTGCCCCCACTGGACTTTTGAAAGCACCCACCTTCTAAACTCACCAAATAAAACCCTAAATTTCGAAATTCACATTCAATTAAATGTAACCCTATTTTATTTAATTAAAATAAACTAAATTAGTCTTATGAAATTCAGGGGTGTTACATTATACACACGTTAAATGGAATCTCGTCCCGAGATTCGGATGGTAAGACAGTTAACTAAATTTCGAAAAAATACTAGTTGTCAAACAAAAGAAGATTTTAAAACACAAATTTCAATTGAATTTTAAGAACATGAATATTTATTGTTATTAGAAAAGTAGGGGTGTTACACTTTTATTTTTCTTCAAATTGCATGAATAACCTCAGTTATGTTTGATAAAATCTACATTAGTAAAATTGGTACCGGCAGATCCTTTGAGAATTCCATTAAGTAATCATCATTTGCTACATTTAGACATATACTGAATAAAAAACAATTAAATAGTTTATTTCTAAAAAATAGGAACACAATCAGCCTTATTAAAAAAAAAAAAAATTAAAAAAAAAAAAAAAAAAAAATCGCCCAGACCGCCTAGATCCCGCCCAGCCTGCCCAGAACCGTCCAGACAGCCCGCCCAGCCATTAATCTGGGCGGTTTTCCACCTTCTAGCGCCTAGGCGGCTTCCTCGGCCGATTTTTAGAACACTGCTTCATCATAGCTATCACCCCTCCAAATAGGAGAACCATCTTTGCATCTCTCACACTTTGCCTGTAACAAAGCCTCCTCATGGAACTTCACATCTCGACTGATCACAAACTTCTGCAAGTCAGGGCACCATAATCTATACCCTTTCACATTATTTGGATAACCCCAAAAATAGCTTTTCTGGCCCTTACTCCAATTTTATCTTCCCTAATATGAAAATATGTTGGACAACCAAATACTTTCAAGTTAGAATAATTTGAAGAAATACCAGACCGTACCTCCATAGGAATCTGAGACTCAATAGCTGATAAAGGAGAATGGTTAATGAGATAGCACGCCATGTTTACTGCTTCAGCCCACCATATTTTGCCCAAACTTGCATTGGACAACATGCATCGTGCTCTCTCCAACAAGGTACGGTTCATCCGCTATGCTACCCCGTTCTACTGTGGTGTCGACTTCACTGTGAAGTGTCTTCTAATACCATGTTTCAAACAAAACTGCTTCAAGGGATCCTCGGTATACTCACCACCATTGTCAGTTCTCACTACTTTGATCACCATTCCAGTTTGTTTCTCAATCATAGCTTTCCACTTCTTGAAGATATCGGTGACTTCATTTTTATGTTTTATAGTATACACCCATACTCTCCGGCCGAAGTCATCGATAAAAGACACAAAATACATGGAACCCCCTTGGATGCGACTCTAAAGAGTCCCCAAACATCAGTGTGGATGTAATCTACAACCCCCACAGTGCTATGAATAGCATCACTAAAACTGACTCTACACTGTTTCCCATAAATGCAATGTTCACAAAAATCCAGTTGTCATTTTATCAACGCCAAGCAAGCCCCTCTTGCTTAAAATTCTTAGTCCATTCTCACCTACATGCCCTAATCGCACGTGCCATAATTGTGTACATGTCAAGCTTTTCTCATCAACAACTGTACAAAATCATAATTCCACCTTCAACTATACTGTCTTGAAGGAAATACAATTTTGCATGCTTAACCACTGTCATAAGCAACATGTCACCAAAATAAACACTGCGATACCCATTCTCACCAATATACTTGTAGCCCTGAGCTTCAAGTACCCCAAGAGAAATCAGCCCCTTTGAAAGAGTTGGAACATGACGTACCTCGGTAAGCTGTCTACGTGACCCATCTCCCAACTGGAATTTGATTGTACCAACACCCATTGTCTTGCAAGGCCACGAGTTACTCATTTTAACTGAACTGCCCTTAACCTCGCGATAAGTGTTGAACCATTCCCTTACGGGACACATTTGATACGAAGCTCTCGTATCCAACATCCAACCGTCATACAAATGGTCATAAGATTTTTCCATCAGTGCATGTGCTAAGTCACCCCCGATTAGAATATCCTCTACCACATCCGGTGTCTCAACAACATTTACTACGCTCTTACTCTCATTCTCTTGCTTATTGTGATTATCCTTCCAGTCTGGACAATTTCTTATGTAATGGCCTTTGCACTTACATTTGTGACATTCAACCTAAGACATATCTCTGCCTTTTGATTTAGACTGGTTCCTTCTATAGTTGTTAATTTTGTAATTTCTTCTCCTTGTCACTGAAAGACCATGTGTTTGAACCTCCTCATTCGAAGCATTCTTTCTGGAAGCCTTTGCAAGTACAGCTTGAACAATATCATTATACACAAATTTCTCTTTCTTCAATGTTGTCATCTGATCAACAAATGGTTCCCATTCTGGTAACAAAGAGTGATGCTTCGAGTTAGGAACTCCATTCAATGAGTGATGCTCCGAGTTAGGAACTTCATTCTTGTTTCCCTTCTATGGGTCCCTTCCCCTTTTCTCCAAACTAATCATCTTCAAGTGTTTTGAAGAGTTGTTTGAATCGATATTCGATTTACTTCTCTCCTGATTCTCTCGCTTGCACCTCCTTGGTGAATCCTTCAGCCAAAGTTAAGATTTGAGTTTCCAATTGTTCCATCTTTGTTCAACCCATCTTGCTAATTGTTCGACCTCCTTCAACTATGTTCCATCCACCCTTGCTGTTTTGATGTGAGGCTTTGTCAGCTCTGAGACTAATTGTTAATAACCAACTAATACTTTTCAAAAGCCCGAGTTGTCTAGAAGTGGAAAACCAATTACTTAACTAGGATCTTAATATTCCACCACGCTTCCAAAGCAAAAAGCCAGCCTACTTTATCGACACTAGTCCTATGGTAGCCCTTTCCCCTTTGGTAGATTCACTTACTACCAGTATTCAACAACTTAGCACTATGCTCATACATAGTACTAAATTATTTTAATCCAGCTTCTAGGTCGCCTCTGTCAAGATTCGTACCTTGGATGGAGCTACTTGTATTCAACAACTTAGGATTTTGGCTATACATAGTACTAAATTATTTTATTCCAGCCTCTAGGTTGACTCTATCGGGAATCATACCTTGGACGAGGGGTTTGGCTCTGATACCAACTGAGTTGCATCTTTTGAACCTTGGATAAGTTGCATCTTTTGCATGTAGAATAATGCAAGTAGGTGGATTGACAAAAGTGGTTGGATCTAACCTATTCAGAGTTTTTGTTTGGTCATCCATTGTGAGAAGTGGTAATTAAAAATAAAGTTGAAGATTAGCTAAAGGGATAAATGCGTAGACTTGACGGGGCTTGCATTGCAAGGAAAAACAAAACAACATAACTATTAATCTTATCTTAAATTAGTTTCAACTTTCAAGTAGCCAATTAAATGAGGTGAATAAGTTAACTATTTCAATATTTAGTTTTCATCTTATAGCTGAAGTTTTTATTATATTATCAATTTGAAACCCGAATACAAAACCAACTACATCTATCACATTACCTTAACTGAACTCAAATTTCGAATGGAGGGGGTGTAGGATTTATTTAAAAAACTTAAAATTACTTTATAATTATGCAAGATAAGAGTAATAACTGGGGCACAAAAAATAGTTTTGGTGGGTGCACGTAACACTGGTCCCTTGTTCGCCATTAAAAATGAGGGTTATCCATCATTTAATTAGAAACTTTCTTTAGTCGGTTGTCCAGCCAAGGTGGTTTCAAAATTATTTCTAATTCACAAGTCACAACCTACCTCCAAATTCCACAGTTTATATATATTTGAAACCAAACTTTTTTGAGCGATCACATTGGAGGAGAACACATCGATAAGGAGAATTGCATGGTGTTTATGGAGGTGTTTCGAGAGGAATTTGGGTTATTTGGATGCCTTGCTTGCATGTTTTCCAAGGAGATTGCACTCTTGAATTGTTGGAACAGAAGAGTACCTACTCCTTTGTGTCGGTTTCAATTGTCGATTGATTCTTCTTCTTATTCTTCTACTACTACTACTATTGATCATTAGGTTGTCATGTATTTACTTGTAAAGAAACAGTTTTTTTTTAATGAATTTGTTGCTTTTGTATTTTAATTTGTGCACCTAGTTTTTAAATTAACACAAAGCAAGTATTGATCACATCTCAATCTTATTGAAAAAAAAATACATTTATGTTAGTTTTAGATTTTCAAATTCAAAACGCAGTAACGAGCAAAATTTCATTTCTACTCTTAGCTAAAACAAAGTATCTTAAAAACACAACACAAGATCAATAGTTGGCATGGGGTTTGGAGAAACTAGGGTTTGGCATACTTGAATCACAACCTGATGATCCAATCGTTAGGTTGTGGATGATGACTACGCCTAACCAGAACATGGATTTCCCTACTTCCTCTCTTAGGAATGGATCTCAAGGCAAGAGGGTAACGAAAGTAAACTGTAACACGACCTCAAAGTATAATTCGACACCAGAGGTAGAGAAGATGATTAAATAAATGGATGAGAGACACGGTTCAGGAGAATTTGATGAAGAATATTTTGAAGCAAGGTGGGAAGGAGTGTTGAAGTATATACTCAAATAGCCGTTGTCTATTTGTTATAGAGGCTAATGTTTTAGATATTCACTTGTTTGAACCAGTCTTTGTTTGAATAAGTCTCAGTTGAGTGAGTCATTTACTTGACTCACAAGTTGAGAATAAATGCCAAGTTTGTAGGAGATAATTTGGGTTTGTTTTGATCAACTCTTCACTATTTCAACTGTTGTGACACTTATAAAAGGGATTGTAGTTTCATTGTAATCCATCAAATTTTTTATTCAGTAATTTTGCTCAATAAAGTTCTTGTTTGCTTCAGTATTTTCTGTTCTATTTTTCTGTCTTAGATTCAAACTCTAGTTTCTTTTATCACATTTGGTATCAGAGCCACAAGCTCTTGTTCATCTTTGTTAAGCAAATTTCAATGATGAACGGATCAATTTAGCCTCAGCTTTCGAGGTTTAGCGGAAAGAACTTTATCAATGGTGTATCCAGATGAAGGCTTTATTTGGCTTTCAAGAGTTGTCTGAGATCATCGAGAGTGGGTATGATGAACCAGAAAATCGGGCAGCAGTAGCAAATCTCTCTCAATTCAAGAAAGACAGATTGAGTGAGAATAAAAGGAAGGACAAGAAGGCCCTATTATTTCTTTACCAAGCCATAGATGAGGCTGTGTTCAAGAAGATTTCTAGTGCAAGAACGAAAAAGTCTGCGTGGGAGATGCTGCAAAAATCCTACAAAGGCGATGTGAAGGTCAAAAGTGTAAAGGTTGCAAACCTTGCGAGGTGAATTTGAAACTCTCTTATGGATGATTCTGAATTTGTTTTGGATTATTTTGCTCGAGTTCAATCTATTATTAATCAATTACGGGTTAACAGTGAGAAGTTGAATGACCTGTGTATACTTGAAAAAATTATGAGATCTTTAACAGGTCGGTTCGACTATGTTGTGGCTGCAATCGATGAGGGAAGGGATTTGTCAACGATAACGATTTAGGGGTTGTTGGATTCGTTGTGCTCCCACGAGCATAAAATGAATAAGAAATGCACAAATTTTGTTGAACGTGCCTTCGAAAGCAAAGTGTCTGTGACTGAAAACAATAGCTTCAACAATGGTTTAATGTCTAATCGCAACAAAGACGGTCATGTGGCTTCAAAGCATCATTTCTCCAATCAACAAGCTTCTCAAACTCAAAGGTATGATAAGTCCAAAATCTAATGTTTCCATTGTAAAAGGCATGGCCATTATCGATCAAAGTGCACGGTTAAATTGCCAATTTTTTTTAATGAAAATGCTAATTTTGTTGAGTTAGAAGAAGAAACGTTGTTGCTAGCTTGCAATGTTTCGGAAGAAGCCATCCTCTACACATGGTATTTGGATACGGGGTGCAGTAATCACATGTGTGGAAACAAGGAGTTGTTTTCTCATCTAGATGATTCCATACGAGGAGCTGTGAAATTTGGGAACAAAGCAATGGTTCCCATGATGGAAAAAGGTAGTATTCCCATTCGGTTAAAGGATGGCTTTCATGAGCTTTTTTATTCCTTTTTTTTTTGTTCCAAATTTGCACTGGAATTTGTTGAGTATAGGTCAATTATCTATAAATGGCCTTAGATTTATCATTAAGCATCAGCTTACAACAAGTTATTCACCTCGACAAAACGGTGTTTTCGAGAGAATTAATAGAACCATTGTTGAAATGGCTCGTAGTATGTTGAAGTACAAAAAATTGCCTAAGATATTTTGTGGCGGAAGTCGTTTTTTGTACTGTCTATATCTTAAACATGTGTCCCACCAAGAGTGTTCTTAATATGACACCCGAAGAAGCATGGAGTGGTCATAAACCGAATGTTGCAGCCCTACGTGTGTTTGGCTATGTTGCATATACTTATGTACCAGCCGAAAAACGAAAGAAGTTTGATAATAAAGAAGAGAAATGCATTTTCCTAGGCTATAGTGATCGTACTAAAGGTTATAAATTGTTCAATCCGGTAACCAATTCAGTCATTGTAGCAGGGATGTTGCATTTAGTGAAGATGACACTTGGCCTTGGATGGTTGATGAATCAAAGAATTAGCCAAAAGTTAGTATTGTTGAAGTATCAAATAACAGAGACGTTCAGTCTCATGTGCCTCTACAGAATAGCTCATCCCCATCTCCTCTTCCTATTCCAGCTACTTGGACCTCAACATGTACTCGTGTCTTACCCTCACGCTTACAGGACTATGTTCTAACTAATGATGGGGATTTGTCTGATGAAGAACTTGTTAATTTTGCCTTATTTGCAAATTGTGATCCTTTCATGTTTGTAGAGGCAGCTCAAGAGGATGGTTGGGTTTGTGCGATGGATGACGAAATTCACACCATAAAAAAGAATGATACTTGGGGGTTGACTTCTCTTCCTGAAGGGAAGAAATCTATTGGTGTTAAATGGGTTTACAAAACCAAGTACAAACCTGATGGTGAGGTGGACAGATTGAAGGCTCTGCTGGCTGTGAAAGGCTACAAACAAAAGTCAGGTATAGACTACTATGAAGTCTTTGCACCTGTAGCTAAACTTGACACTATACACATGGTTAATGCCATGGTAGCCCAAAACAGATGGAAGATTCATCAAATGGATGTTAAATCAACATTTCTAAATGGGTCTCTAGAAGAAGAGGTCTTCGTGGATCAGCCAGTCGGTTATGTGAAGGAAGGGTAGGAAGAAAAGGTAATCAAGCTAAAGAAAGCTCTATATGGGCTAAAACAAGCCCCTCGGGCATGGTACACTCGCATTGATTCCTATTTTCATGAAGTTGGTTTTCACAAGTGCCCCCATGAACCGTTATATGTCAAATCTAACTATCAAGGAGATATGCTCATTGTTTACTTGTATGTTGATGATTTGATAGTCACAAGAAACAATCCAAATATGTTTTCTAATTTCAGGGAAGCAATGACTAGCAATTTCGAGATGACCGATCTGGGGCTTATGTCATATTTTCTTGGTCTTGAGGTTATTCAAAGTGTTGATGGGATCTTCATCTCTCAAAACAAGTATGCAGCTGATTTGTTGAAGTGATTTAAGATGGAATCTTGTAATCCGATCAAAGACCTCATTGAAGTAATATCGCAATTAAACCGCCATCGTAATGATGAGCTTGTTCATCCAACATACTTTCGAAGTTTAGTTGGCAGCTTACGATACTTGGCATCAACCATACATGACATTGTCTTTGGAGTTAGTTTTGTCAGTCGGTTTATGGTGAAGGCTAGCCAAGTTCATATTCAAGCCGCCAAAAGAATTTTGCGTTATGTAAAAGGTATTCAAACTCATGGTATTCTTTACCAATCTGTTAGCAATTGTGCACTTGTTGGCTATACAGTTAGTGATTGGGCAGAGGACTTAGAAGAACGGAAGAACCTTCCGGATTTGTGTTTCTTATGGGATCAAGAGCTATATCTTGGTCTTCAAAAACTTGATGGAGATTTTATTAACCTAAATTAATAAGTTAATAAACCCTACTTGTAATACCGCAAGTGCACGACTGTCTAACTTGTAGACAGTGACAAATACGGGTCGATCCCACGGGATTGACGAGACAGTCGAATTCTAAGACTTATTTGAACTAATTTAGAGTTGGGGGTTACAGCAAATGTAAATTACTAAAATTAAGAGACTAAATTGACAACTAAAATTCAACTGATAGGATGATAAGAGAGGGGACCGAGACATCGAATCCACCACATGTTCTTCGAGATTTGTGTAATCCAAATTATTGTTTTCAATAATTAACATGACTAACCTAAAGATTAATCTAAGTTCGCAATTGATTTCAGCAAAAGTATAAACCCCTAGCATTGCGTGTCTTCTTACAGCACACACAATCACAAGTTTATTTTAACTAATTCTAAACCCCTAGCATTGCATGTCTTCTTACGGCACACACAATTACATATTCAGATTAATTGATTAAAGCAGGCTTTGAATATCAATAAAGGGTACTTCTAACTACCGACTAGTCTAGATAATTAATCCGAATATAATCGGTGAAAGCAAATTATTGAAACTCAGAAATCAAATGTGTTTAACGTTCAAGCATATATAAAACAATAAATTCAAATACAACAAACTCTAGGAAATCCTGTGGTTTCATCTTTGCCTCGACGCGGGGTCTAGAAGATCATGGTGGTGGTGGTCACACCATCAATGGAGGTGGATTTCATCTCTGCACGAATCCCGAGAAAATGTTACAAACGCTATGTGGCTGTTCTTACAGAATCTTGGGGTGCCAATAACCAACTATTTGAAAAACAGTTGGTTCCTGCCAGAAATCGCACGTCCTCTGCGCCTTCGTCTCCAGCGAGTCGCGCTCCTCGCGAGCTCCTTCGTCTTCGCTCCAAACGGCTTCGGTACCTGCAAGAAGACAAAGAGAGGGTGAGGAAACAACGAGAGAGAAAAATACGCGAAGGAGGAATAGGAATAGGGACGGTGAAACAGGGAGGCGCTCCATGTTTTCGCTACTCCTCGCGAGCTCTTTGTTCCTCCGACAAGCTCTGGTCTTTGCAAGAGAGAGAGAGAGGGACGGGAGAAGGATTAACAGAGAGAGAGACCGAAGAGGGCGAGAATGGAGGAGGGAGACATGGCAATGGAGCTCTATCGCACGGTGGCTGAGAAAGAGATAAACATGAAGGAGGAGGTGGTGGCGTCTAATGGTGGTGCTCGGCAGTGTGGATGCTGGACGGTGGCGAGGTGAAGAGAGAGACACGAAAACAGGGGAAGAAGAGAGGAACATGGGAGTCGTGGATGGTGGTTGTGCGTGGTTGTTTGCGACAGGGACAGGGTGTGGCGTCTGGTGTGGTGTCTCCCTAGCGAGCGAGGAATAGCGGGTAAGGGAGGAAGGCGAGGTGACGGCTGATGGTGGAGGACGAGGAGGAGATGGTGGTGGCGGGATGATCACACTGCCGGTTCTCCTATCGAGCGAGGATTGCTGACATGGTGGCTGGAAAAGAGAGGAGCAAAACACCCGTAGGACAAGAGAGAGACTCTAGAGAAGGGAAGAAAGAAACCTAAATATGGTTCTCCTATTTTCTTGGGTTTGGGTTCTCCAAAAGGCGTTGGGCTTGGGGTTTTAGGTTAGCTTTTTGGGTTTGGGCTTAGGTTAAATTAGGTGGACCTAGGTTTATTTGGGTTAGGTTTAGATATGTGACCCTCTACTTTGTACCAATGCTAAAATCAACCAATTGATTATTCCTTAAATTGTCGCCTTAATGCGATTTCATCGTTCACGCTCAAATTCCTACAAAGACATGAAAACGAAAAATTAGAATGAAATATAATAATCGAAACACTAACATATATAAATTAAGGGATATATTTTGTAATAATTACGTGACTATCAGCATCAACCAGACATGACATTGTCTTTGGAGTTAGTTTTGTCAGTCGGTTTACGGAGAAGCCCCTAGCCAAGTTCATATTCAAGCCGCCAAAAGAATTTTGCGTTATGTAAAAGGTACTCAAACTCATGGTATTCTTTACCAATCTGTTAGCAATTGTGCACTTGTTGGCTATACAGTTAGTGATTGGGCAGGGGACTTAGAAGAACGGAAGAACCTTCCGGATTTGTGTTTCTAATGGGGTCAGGAGCTATATCTTGGTCTTCAAAAAACCAGCAGGTTGTTGCTTTATCCACAGCTTAAGCAGAGTATGTAGCAGCTTCTACTAGTGCCTGTCAAGCTGTTTGGTTGCAGCGTTTTCTCATTGAATTGAATCGGAAACAACTATCTCATTCGAAGATTGACTGTGACAATAAATCAGCTATCGCTCTCACAAAAAATCTGGTGTTTCATGGGAAAAGCAAGCACATCAAAATCAAGTATCACCACATTCGTGATCTTGTTAAGGAATGAGAAATTTCATTGGAGTATTGCAAGTCTGAAAAGCAAATTTTGGATATTTTCACAAAACCGTTGAAAGTTGAATCATTTAACAAGTTGAAGGAGAAATTGGGAATTCGTAGTTCAGACAATTTGAGTTTAAGGGAGGCTGTTGAAGTTTAAACTCAAATAGCCATTGTCTATTTGTTATAGAGGTTAATGTTTTAGATGTTCACTTGTTTGGACCAGTCTTTGTTTGAATAAATCTCAGTTGAGCGAGTCATTTACTTGACTCACAAGTTGAGAATAAATGCCAAGTTTGTTTGATAAGCTCTCCACTCTTTCAACTATTGTAACACCTATAAAAGGGACAATAGTTTCTTTGTAATCCATCAAGTTTTTTATTCAGTAATTTTGCTCAATAAAGTTCTTGTTTGCTGCAATATTTTTTGTTTTGTTTTTCTATCTTGGATTTAAACTCTAAATTATTTTCTCACAAGGAGGCCTGCATGCAATCAAAAGCAATAAGGACAGTGGTAATGCAACTGCAGATAATGAGTAGTCTCATGACAACCCGAAGCTAAGTTGGGTGGATATACTCGCAAAAAATAGGGAAACAGGTGCTACAAGGCTTAACTTCAAGGCCCTTACGATTATAGAAGGAAAGAAAGTTGTTCAACTGCAATCCTCTGACTTTGAGGACGAACCTAAGGAGTATGAAGAACTCATTGGTAGGAATTTTGTATGGAGAAGATTGGCATTTGGGTATGTGATGAGGTGCTCACCAAGACCTGGAAACTGAGGGATAGGTTTAGTATGAAAACTCATGGCGACAACACATTTGTATTCAAGTTTTAGTTTAAGGAGAAAAAAGGAAGTTTAAGGAGGATTAAAAAAGGGCGTTGGAGATCGGGTCTCTTCATATAGCTAGTCGTTTATTCATTGTCAGACCTTGGAAACCATTTTAGAAGAGGATGCTAATTCGCTCAATACAATTCCTATATGGATTTGTTGGAGGAACATTCATCTCATGTTTTGGAATTCTAAAGGATAAGAAGCAATTGCAAGTGCAATAGGTATCCCCTGTTGCCAAACAAAACAACATAAGATAAGGTGAGAATGAATTTTGCTCGAGTATGCGTTGAGATCATTATTACCAACTCACTCCCTAACCAAATTTTGGTTGTAGTAGATGGTGAGAGGACATATTCGATTAATGTTGAATATGCATGAAGACCTGTGAAGTGCAAAGATTGTAATGTTTTTTGTCACGGTACGGAAGGGTGTGACAAAAATGGCACCAAGAAGCCTACTATTAAGGTTTATAAACCCGTTGACAAGAACAAGAGGGTGAAGCACAAATATGGGTGTCACACTTTCAAGATTATGAATCATGATGATGTTGCTGCAACAGGAGTGGAAGGTAATAACACGAGCAATGATGCGAGTAGTAATGAGGTTGTAGTTGAAATAGGGATGCCAATGGGGCGGATTTGAGCAAATTCATCCCTGCCCCATCAGGAATAGCGGATCCCCAAATCCGCCCCGCCAATCTGTTTATAAATTTATTTAAAAACCATAACCGCCCCGCCCCGCCAATCTGTTTACAGGTTTGCGATTCTACTGGTGGGTTGCTGGTTCCCCGCCCCACCATATTGTTTTGGGCCTAAAATTTTTTTGTATTAGAAAATTGTTTTCTTTTGGATACCTGAGAAGAGCATGGATTCTGCTCCATTACCTTTTTTTTTCAAACTTTAAACACGGGGCACCAAAAAAACCAAAAGCAACAAAAAAAAACATAACTAAAGAGAGACCATAAAGAACAACTTAAAAACATGTAACAAAACATGTTTCATCACTCTCCCTCAGTTCCTGCTGTTCTGAGGGCAGTCTCTTCCGAAGTGCCCTTCCTTGCCACAGGTGTAGCATCCACCTCCTCCGCCACCGAAGCGTCCACCTCCATCACCACCATATCATCCGCCTCCACCACCACCACTGGGTTGCTGAGAGCAATCTCAAGCAAAGTGTCCAGACTTTCCACAGTTGTAGCAGTTTCTATCTCGACTTCCACCACCACCACCACCTTCATATCTACCGCCGCCATAACCACCGCCTCCACTGCTTCTGGACCCACCATTAAATCCATTTCAACCACCTCCATAACCACCATCTCCGCCGCCATAGCCACGACCACCTCCACCACCAAAGTTATCCCTCTTCCTCTCAATATAGGCCCCATCGGGTCCGGTCACCTCGACCGCCTTAGTCCTCCCATCATCCCCTTGCTCAATCTGGAACTCGACAGCCTCTCCCTCCGCGAGGCTCCGAAACCCCTCGGATTTGATCGAGCTTTGATGAACGAAGAGGTCTCCACTACCATCATCCGGCGTGATGAAGCCGAACCCCTTGGTCCCATTGAACCACTTTACAGATCCAGTCAATCTGCTCCCTTGTGCCATTAGATCTCTCTCTCTCTATCTATCTCTCGATCAAACAAAAACCCTAATTCGAATTAGGGACGAAACCCTAACCCTAACCCTAGTTCTGCTCTATTAACATTATCTCTTATTTCTGGAATCAGATGCCCTTTTATATTGGAACTGTTATCTTTTGGAATTATTTTTTTGAAATGAGTAGTAATCTTCAATTTCCCACAACTAGAGTTGTGCATACATCCAGACCCACTGTTTTTCCAAGATACAATGACAATCCTCCATATTGGTTCAGTAGCTTCAACAATGAATTTTGAAGGGTTGACTGAGAGCAGGGTTGAGAGAGTGAGATGAGAGCCTTGAGAGGTGAGAGCCTGAAGCCGCACTGCCGCAGAGGTTGACAGAGTAAGATCACTGAGATGAGAGGGTTGAGAAGTGAGAGCCGCAGGGGGAGAGGGTTGAACTTGATAGTGAGATGAGGGATGAGAGATCGGATATTCTGATTTAGGGTATTCTTTCCTTTATATAGTCTAGGGGCATTTAAGTAATTTCATCGATTAAACGGATATCCGTGGGGCAGATATGGTCAAATCCGTATCCACCCCGAATAAGAAACAAATACATTTTGAATATCCGTATCCGCCCCAACCTCCATATAGCCTTAACCAAATTCGCCCCAAACGAGGCGAGTGGGGTGGATATCCGTGAAAATCCGCCCCACTGCTATCCCTAAGTTGAAATAAACCTTATATCGCAAGGAGATGGTGAATGTACTGTAGGATTGCAAGATAGAGAACGTGCAGTTGTTGAGCAGATTGTAAAAGGGAAAAAGATTTAGATGATTAAGGCAACTGGATTTGATCGGGCAAAGGGAGAGAGACCTAATAGTGAAGGGCATAAAGAAAAAACATAAGAGTGGGAGAGGTGTGAATACAGGCCAGCGACAACAAGACCAAGTAGCTGTTTTTGGGTAACAGAAGAAAGATAGCAAGTTAGTGGAAGGCAACACACAGGAGTCAGGCAACTCCTTAGCAAGAAAGTTACACAATTATGAACAAATTGGGATACACTGAAATATTAGGGGACTGAACGACCCCTTGAAACATAAGGAAGTAAGGGATTTTGTTAGGAAAAATAAGCTTTTGATAATGGGTATTGTAGAAATGAAGGTACACAATTGTGAGACAGAGATAGAGAAGGACTCAAAGTCCTTTGTAAATAATGACTCATAGTCCTTGTGTGTAATTGCACTATACCAAATTGGCATTTTTGTAACAACTCTCAAAATAGTATCACTTTTGAGATGTTACAATCCACCAAACAATTTCAAGTTAAAACTAAATTTAGTCAAAAAAATGAAAAACAGTAACACAAAAAAAATGATACAATAAGTTGGATCACCATGAATAGTATCACTTTTATAACCATACTCTTCATGGTGATACAATTATTATATCATTTTGTTTTGTGAAAATGTGCAAAATTGTTAGGTGGATTGTTACATTTCAAAAGTGATACTGTTTTGGGGGTTGTTACAAAAATGCCAATTTGGTGTAGTGTTGTATAATTGGCTCACAATTTAAGTGGGACTCAAGTCTTCTTTTTCTCTTTATAAACGACATATAACAACATGATATTAGAGGAAGCAATTCAACGTGTGTGCAAAGAGAATACAACACAGCAGCAATAGCAACACGCACACGACGTAGCAGTAGGAGCAACACGCACACGACGCAGCAGTAGTAGCAACACTCACATAGCTGAAACAGGGCAGCATACGTGGCGTGAAAGAGGCTGCGAACTCGGCATGAAACGAGCTGTTATAATGGCGTGAAACAGGCTGCGAGTTCGGCGTGATTCGGTGTGTGTGCAACATGAAACAATAGCCAAGTATAAGGATTGAAATCGGGTGGTGTTCTTCGTTTGCGAATTTTGTCAAACTTTTGGTGATATTGTTTGCTTGAGATTGGGTAGTCTCAAGGATCGTTGCTTGACAACGTTGTAATCTTCAAGTAAGTGTTTTCATATCAATAAAATAGTTACAGAGTCGTCATCCGTGGAGTAGGTAAAGCCGAACCACATAAATCTCGGTGTTATATTTATTTTTTGCATATTGCTTATTGTTTGTTATTACTTGCATAACATTTTTTTAACCATTCACTATCACCACCTAGGTCCAGGACTTGTGTTGGAATTATTTGCATTAGCAAGTATTTCCCTTACAAGTGGTATCATAGCGTCAGTTGGTTGATGTTTTGAAAGGATCAATTAAAATGGCTGAAATGTCTTCTTCATCCCGTGATGATGTCTATGTGAAAGTCCATGGATTCGACATTGTTCGATTCAATGGTATGAACAATTTTAAAGCTTGGCAGATGGATTGTAAAGATATTCTGGTTAGTTTGGATCAGATTGATGCACTAGATGATAAAAGGAAACCATCATCAGATAAGGCGATGGTTGAGGTTATCGAGAAGTGGAGTAAAATGGATCAGAAAGCATGTAGTACAATTCGTTTGTTTCTTTCTCGCAATGTGACTTACAACTTTGCTGATGAGATAACGGCTCAGGGTATTTGGGACAAGCTTTAGGCTATGTATCTTCAAAATGATCAGCTGTGTGTGATGTACCTACAGAAGAAGCTCTTCACTTTCAGGTTGCAACCAGGTAAACTCATGACTGATCACATAAATGAATTTAAATGTTTATGCTTAGATTGTGTTAGCTTGAGAGTTAAATTTGAAGATAATCAGAAAGCATTATTCTTGTTAATTTCTTTTTTATTAAAATGGGAATCATTTGTTGATCAGATGACAACATTAAAAAAAGGAAAATTTGTGTATAATGAAATTTGTGTCGAATCCACAATCATGCCAGTTGATTCCTCAAGTAAGTTTTTAATATTTGATTTTCCTCAATTTGATGGTAAATATCCTTGAAAATGGACTCATAAATGTAATAAATTCTTCCACATACACAAAATGGATGATGAATAAAGAGTGGATGTGGCTTCATTGTATTTAGATTATCAATTGGGGAGAACTTACATTGACTGGAAAAAGTTTTGTGAGGATTTATGTATGTGATTTGAAGAGATAGGGCAAGAGTTTCAATAAATTCATTCAAACCACTTTTGGGGAGGAGTATTACACTCAATTTAAAGAACTCAAATCTTTAATGGTTTTGAAAAACAACAATCTTAATGAAGAGTACTTCACTCTTAATTTTCTGAATGGTCTAAAAGAGGAGAATAAAAGTTCCAATTCAAATGTTCAAACCCTCAACTCTCTTACAAGCTTTCTATTTAGCCAAAATGCAAGAACAGAAATTCTAAATGGCCTGGGAAAACCAGCCTGGGTTGACTGCCGGGGGTGGGGGCGAATTTACACTATTGCCCCCCCCCCCCCCCCCTCTTTAACAACCTTTTGGAAAAGGTGTTTAAAAAGAAAGGGGCAAAAGTGTAAATTCACCCCCTCCCAGGCAGCAGCCTCGCTGGTTTTCCAGGCCAGCTAAGAATCGTGCTAGATACTCAAAATAAACATCACAAAGCTCCATTCAAACCAAATTCTAGCACCACTTCTTACTTCAAATATAACAAAACCTACACCAAACCCCTATCAAATTTCACCACTAACATCGGCACCAAACTTCCATTCCAAAACAAACCACCCATTACGACCATCACACACCAGTACACCTACCAATGTTAGAACCAGTCAGGACCAACCCTAGGATTTTTTGGGCCCTAGGCAAAGTCATAACTTGGGGTCCCATATTACATTATTGTTAAACAAAAAAAAGTAAAGTTTTTGTTTTTCATCATAGAAGTTCGTATTTTTATTTTATTTTATTTAGTCAACTATCTACAAGTTCTACAAGAACTTTTTCTACCCCGTACTAAATTAAAAATAAAATTGTAGTACTTTAAAAAATCATTGTAATAATAAAATGCATGAGGTGGGGTTCAAACAACTCAAATCAAAACAAAATCAACAACTAAACCACCAAGCTAATAACATTATATTTATAATGAAAAACTAAACCGTTGTAGTATTTTCTAAACTTAAAATATTAAAGCATTCAAAATGCATGAGTTGGGTTTCATCCATCAAATGAAAACAAAATCAATAACTAAACCACCAATCCAATAACAATATTCTTAAAACAAAAACATAAATAAAATAGTTAAATGTTTTTAATGGGGCCCCAAATTCTTGAAAATGGCCCTTAAATTCGACAAAAAACCAAGGGCCTTAGGCGACTGCCTAGTTGGCATACCTCAAGGTTGGGCCTGGAACCAATGGTATTCCCAATCAAGAGGTTGAAATGAGAAAAGAATGGAAAAGGGATTGTGCTACATGATGAACAATGGAGAAAAGGTTATCAATGTAAGTACCAACAATTGTTCCTGCTGGTAGCTGATGAGGAAGAGACACAAAGAGAAAATGAAAGGGAATAGAGGAAGAAGACTTACTACAACAAGTTGAGAATGATATGGAAATCTGTGTCCATGCTCTCACCGGGAACTTAGCAGAAAATACCATTAGAATACCTAGTCTTATTAAATAGGTTCCTATTTATCATTCTGGTTGATATTGGGAGCACTCTTAGGGTGTGTTTGGTTGCATGGAATCCTATGCCATGGGAATCCATGAGGGGACCCCTACATTTTAGGCTAAATTGATGTATCACTCCACATCCACCATTTGGTTTTGTGATCAATGGTGGGAATGAAAGTCCCATGAACATGGGAATCACATGCCTTGGGGGGACCAAGGAGTGGGATTCCCATGTTCATGGGACTTCCATTCCCACCATTGATCACAAAATCATATGGTGGTCAAATGGTAGATGTGGAGTGATATATCAATTTAGCCTAAAATGTAGGGATCCCCTCATGAATTTCCATGGCATATTATTCCATGCAACCAAACACACCCTTAAACCCCGTTGTTGCTAGAAAGGTGGGGTGTAAACTTAACCAACAACACATGATAGTGATAGTGGCAAATGGTGAACCTGTGAGTAAGGCACTATGTCATGAACTTAAATGGATTATGTAAGGCCATCAATTTGTCGCAGACATTGATTGTTACCATTAGGATCGGAGGGTGTGATATGGTCCTTGGAGGGGATTGGTTGAAGACTCTTCTTATGAATTTGGAGAAGTTACACCTGAGTTTCAAGATAAATGGAAAGTAAATCAGACTTAAATGAGGTGATGAGCATGGTTTCTTAAAGTCAATTTCTGGGCGGGCCATAAAAAAGTTCTTTCAAAAAAATACTCATGGTATTGTCGAACAAATTTTCCTTATTTTTACTATTACATCACCCATTTTACAACTTATACTCCTTGCCAAGGATCGTGTTTTTGAGAAATTTTTCGTTTTTTTTAATTATGAAAAGAAAAAAATTACATTTTTGAGAGATTTTCCAAAAAAAAGAAATTCAAGGTTTTTTTGTAAAAATACAAAAATCAGCTACCAACAATTACATTTTTCGAGGGTTTTTTCTGATTATCATTTCTTCTAATTATTTATTGATTTTTGAATCTATCCCCTTGATTTTCTAATTTTCATTTCTTTTACTTATATATTGATTTTTGAAACCACCCCCTATTTTCTAAGTATATATTGATTTCATGTTTGTTTCATTTCTTGATAGTTAAGTTTCATTTAATGTGTTTAATAGATTTATTTATTTGCATCTTATTATTTTCACATATCTCATATACCCTCGAACCATCTTCAAGAAGATGTACCTTGGTGCATGTTGTTTACAGATGATATTGTCTTAATTGATGAAACTAGTGAAATTTTAGGTCGAAAATTAGATAAGTAGCGGGAGACATTAGAGGGTAAGGGTTTTAGAATTAGTCGTTTGAAGATAGAATATCCAATGTGCAACTTTGGTTGTGAATCAAGAGGGAGAAACAATTCAATTGAATTGAAGGCGTGGAGGTTCCAGAGTGTGAGGTTTTTCGATATCGAGGATCCATGATTCAAAAGAATGAGGTTATTGAAGAAGATGTGTCACGCCCCGATTTTCGAAGGAAACGAAAAATCCCAAAAAGCCACGTAGGATTATCCGTTTCCCCCAAAACTCGGGACGTGAAAATTCAATAATAACAGAAACAAATAGCAGCAACAACTAAACAACTAAAACGAATAAAAAGTCTAACCCGGAGAAGACTGGCATGGCTAGCTCACTAGCGGAACTCCAGTAATGCAGCTCAAAATCTCTAAACCTGAAAGACTACTCGGCTACATTCCAAAAGGAATGTACCCAAGAAGCAAAAACTCACTCGGGTCAGCAATAAAGCTGGTGTGAGAAATCTTCATCCCAAAAATCAATAAACCCGCACATGATAAAAATAAACCAAACAATAAATAATCACACCATCAGGTAGTTCCTCAATGAGGCAATGGTGTTATCATCCTAATAAATAAATATGCATTCTTTATTACTAATAAATAAAATTTATGACTTATCAATCCTCATAAATGCAACAACACTACAATTCATAATCATATTAGACTATTATTGAAATATTAAACAAATACATTTTTCTACCTTTAGGAAGACGTGTAGTTCTCATTCAATGGTTGAATGAGCATTTAGTTTCTTCCCTCAAGGCTAACCTAGTATAAGCTAAATTAATCTATACACAATTTCATGGCATGCTCAATTCAATGGTTTAATTTAATTATTTATTTTGTTTTTTCTAATTCTTGGCTCCTTTTTCCACAATCGCACTCTCCTCCTGTGCCGAACACACCTCACCCAAATGTGCCTCCCTTGCCATCGAAGCCACTCGGAGCGTACATGACCCAAGTGGGGTGCCACCTCGAGTGTCATGTCATCTCACCCGAAGTTCGATCACTGACAAGCATTCTACACGTACAACCGAACTCACATGGAACGGTGCACTGATATGCAAGCAAGTCTGCATACCCATAATAATATCATACGTATACAAGCAAGTCTGTATACAAAATTCTCATTTCTTTTCACATTTTTTTTTTTCTGGAGTTGTGGAAAAAGAACATTTACCAAGTATTTTAATTGAGTCATTATTTTTCCAAATCAATTAACGTCACATCACATTCCCTTTACAAGAACCATATATACATAAAACATTACCAAGGTGATATTCACAACATGACAAAATCTATTTTGCCATCTCCTTCAGAAAAGAATGAAAAACAAGTGTGTCGCAAGCACAAACATTCTTTTAACATAGTCGCATACGCGTGACAAGAAAACAAGTTCCATTACTGGCTATACCTGACTATCCTTATGAAAATCCACCTTTTCTTTTGAAAACCACCTATCATAACCACATCTATTGATTAGACAGTGACAATCAATATAGAACATACACTGTCAACATACATATCCATACCCCTTCGCATAACAATACAAATACTCAAACTAAAAACAAGTGTTCAGTTATATACCAGCCAATATCTATTACTAGAATATTTTCTTCTATTTTATGTTATGCAATTTGGGATCAATCTCGTCAGTTATGTAAATAGGTCCAAAGAAATACTCCAAAGATGATGTTTAGGTCCCACATCAACTATGGGAAAGAAGGGACGTAAAAGGTGAAAACCAAAAGGTAATCAAGCTTCAACAAGAGTAAGGATAACAAGAATTCAATCTCTATGTGATCATGAATCAAGAACCATACAACTAAAATAATCAATTTGAAAAGAAAACAAGAACTCAATTTCCCAAAGATAAGGCGTCACTAATGCTTAAAATAACTAGTGACTTGGAGTAACATATAATCAAACAAGTGGATGGCATTTCCAGTTTCCAATTCACACAAAGTATATTTGATGTTCAATATACTAAATATTGAAATCAGTGAATGGGTTTTAGCTCTATTGATTTCATTCGTGTCTCCATTGACTTTATGTGTAAAGCTTGAACTCATACCTATAACTTAAATCAATTGAGGTGGAATTCCATGGAAGCAACAAAATGACGGAGGTACTCATACGTCTAAAATACTTTATGATGCATGGTCTAAAATGCATCAAACCAAAACTAGTCCAAAGTAAGGATGCAACTCAGGAAAGCTAATCCGACCCCAGAATGAACTAGTCCATTATCTGGACTACTCAAAGTCTATATAATTTTTTTTTTTAGATTAAAAAGAAAGCTAATTGTGTCCTTCTATAAGATTCCAGTGAAGATTCCAAGGAATGTCAGTTACTGTAATGATAACAGTACATTGATACTGACACAAACATATAGAAAAAAGTAGTAGAAGTCCCCAATTAAATCCTACTTATAAAGTTTATGTCAAAGCCAACAAACTCAAGAGCAAGAATAAGCTAATTGAGAAAATATATACAGTAAGTCGTAATCACCAAGACAGAAAATACTAACACACAAAATCCACAGCATTTCAATCTCTGTAAGAAACACAAAATACAGCACTAGTTCATAGCTCCCATTTTCCTATACACATTTTCATACAACAGAAACATTTTCTACAAAAATCCAGTGGTAAACCCATTAAACAAATGGTATGTGTGGACGACAATGGCTATCGAGATTGCATATAATAGAACATCTATGACAATGGTTATAGGCATAGTAGATGCATAAGGAGATGTCACGCCCCAAATTTTTAATCCCAAACCTCCCTAAGATGACAATACCAATCACAACATCAAACCCCTAAACACACTAAATCGCCAGTAACATCAAACACACCAAAATCAACAAACAAAGATATGGGTATTTCAAAAAGAGAAACTCATAAAGAGAATGAAAGAAGACTCACCATCGTCTCTGAAAACCAGACTCAATCAAAGACACCATCGCATGCTCCCTGCTGCGGCATCCTCATCATCCAAAGCTCGCCCGTCTTCCTCAGGCTGAAGATCATTCACTCAACACATCTCAGATCCTTCTTTTTCACCCACAACAACAACATCATCATCATCCAAACAAAAACAAAAAAAACAAAATGTTGTCTACTTCACAGATTCACACCTCAAGTTGCCCAAATGACCAATGTCTTCCTCTTCTTCTTCTTCATCTTCCATCAATCGAACAACCCCTTTCCCTCTTCACCTCAATTGGACACACAGTCCCTTCTCGCCAGCCACGACCACAACGCTCGCCTAATCGCAGGTCCAACACCACATTTCCAGCAGCCTCGCCTTCCATTTCTTCTTCGTCCGCCATTGATCGGGTTGATGGATTCTTCTTCTATTGGGTTGGGTTGAGCAAGGATCTGAAACCCTAACTCTATGTGAAGAACAAGAGAGGAAAATAAAACAAAGGGTTTTGTTTCTTTTATATGGTGGGTGGCTATTCGCCCCCACCGAACTTCCGAATGCGCCCACCCTATTTCACAAAATAAAAACCCTACTTATTAGTTTAATAAAAGCCCCAAAATCAAGCCCAAATACAACTTAGTAGCAACCCATCAACATTAGGGTTTACAAAAGAAATTTTTTTATATTTATTTAAATTAGGCGGGTATTACAAGATGTAAACCATGAGATTAAAGTTGGTTGGACAAAATGGAGAATGACTTCAAGAGTATTATGCGATAGAAGGATACATGCAAAGTTAAAAGGAAAATGTTATAAGACAATTGTTCGACCAACCATGTTCTACGGTTCAGAATATTGGGCTACTACAGGACAACATACGCATAGGATGGCAGGTAGCAGAAATGCATATGTTAAGATAGATGTGTACTAAAACCCGTAAGGATAAAATTTGGAATGAAAGAATTAGGAGATACTTAGGTGTAGCGTCCATAGAGGACAAAATTAAAGAAATGCGTTTAATGTGGTATGATCACGTGCGGAGGAGACCAAGCACGGCGCCAATTAGAAAAATGTCTAGATTGGCAAGTTAGTGGAGGGTGTAGACGGAGGGAAAGACCGTTGAAATTTTGGATGAAGGTGGTGAAAGAAGACATCCTTGAGTTTGAATCAGGCGAGTGGGAATACCGCATTGTTTGGAGAACCAAAATATATGTTGCCGACCCAGAGAGTATCAAGAATGGGCTTTGATGATGATGATTTCATATACCCTCGAAATTCATTATGTATATTTTATGTATCTTCAAAATTTTTACATTTTTTCTTTACACACCGACATATTTCTTTAATTAATTTTTTAAAAGGAACATGATGAGAAGCATCCAAATATGACCCTTGGTTGAACTGGCTGTGAAGATTCAATAAGAAAACAATAACAGGACGTGTAATAATAAGCTAAATTAGATGTTGAACAAGGTAGTGATAAAGCAACCATATTCAACACTTCTATTTGAACATTAATACATATCTGATGAACATTCTTATTGTGAAACAGGAAACCGAATTGTTTTGTGAAACAGGAAACTGTTTTTTGAACAGGAAACAAATTCAGGAAACTGTTTTTGAACAGGAAACAAATTCAGGAAACAAGAAACAGATTTTGCACAGGAACAGATTCAGAAAACAACAACTGTGAAACAAGAAATTGCTGTGAAAGAATTGTTGTGACGCTATATATACTAGGAACTATAGCTGTTTTTTGTACGTAGAAAAACTGTGAAGCACAGGGAATAAAGAAAGATAATTGCTGAAATTGTTTCATCTCTTGTTGAGAGATTGTGTGAGAATTGTCATCTTCTTGTACCTTGTTCTTGAATATAGTGGAATCACCTCACCGTGGACGTAGGCGCAATTCGTCGAACCACGTAAACTTTGTGTCTCTTGCGGTAGGCTCTTGGTTTTCTCTAATTACTTTCATTGCTAGTTGTTCTATTTAATTGATTGGATCCTTGTGGTACTTGTGTGCAATTGTTGGTGTCTACCCGCTTTCGCAATAAGCCGCAACAATTGGTATCAGAGCACTAAGGGAAATTGATCTTGAATTGTTCTACTCAAGATTGTGAAGATTCAAAAGTGCTAGGGTTTGTTTGTGCACAAGTTGTTTGAAGAAAAAAAAACCGCAGTGAAGCTTCCTATCTAGAAAGTCACAGGTTTTGTTTGCAATGGCATCCAAGGTGAGCAAGGCACATGTGGGGAAGTATGAAATCGAGAAATTTAATGGTAATAACGATTTCGGATATTGGAGAATACAAATGAGGAATTTGTTTATTTCTCAGAAATTACACAAGGCATTACTAGGGAAGGATAAAAAGGCTGAAACCATGTCAGATGATGAATGGGAAGAATTGGATTTCGAGGCTCGTGCTGCTATTTGCTTGTGTTTGGATAGCGACATAGTTTTTTTAGTTAATGAAGAGACTACAGCAGCTGATGTTTGGTTGAAGCTTGAGTCACAGTTTATGACTAAGACATTATCAAACAGGTTATACTTGAAAACCCAATTGTATAGACTAGCAATGGATGAGGGCACTCCAATTGGTGACCATATCGCCAAGTTTACATGGATTATCTCAAATTTGAGAGATGTGGATGTGAAGATTGAGGATGAAGACCAAGCAATTATATTGCTTTACTCCTTGCCACAGTCATATGAAAATCTTGTACAAACAATTTTGTTTGGGAAAGATGAACTTACATTTGATGAAACTACCGGTGCACTCTTATCCAATGAGATTCGGAAGAAAACTTCATCAAGTGGTAGTGGGAAAGATCAAGCTGAAGGGTTGGTTGCTAGAGGAATGTCTCAAGTGAAATCATCTTCAAAGAGTGGAAAATCTATATCAAAGTCTAGAGGTCCACAATGTCACAAATGTAGAGAGTGGGGGCATATTAGAAAAAATTGTCCAAATCAAGGTAAGAGTAATCATGATAACAGTTGGAATGGCAAGAAAAAGCAAGATAAGGGTGATACTAGTGAAGCAAGTTATGCATCTAGTACGGAAAAGGATGAAGAATGTTATTCAGTTGCGGGTGAAAACACAGAAATCTCTGGGAGATGGATCCTTGACTCTGGGTGTTCTTACCATATGTGCCCAAACAGGGAGTGGTTCACTACCTATGAGCACAATGATGGTGGTATTGTTCTGATGGGTAATGATTACGCTTGCAAGACAGTTGAAATTGGAACAATGAGGATTAAGATGTATGATGGTGTTGTGAGAACCTTAACTGGTGTGAGGCATGTCCCAGCCTTGAAAAAGAACCTTATCTCGCTTGGTGTTTTAGACTCCAATGGTTGTAAGTTTACAGCGGTAGGTGGAGTTTTAAAAGTTGTCCGTGGGTCTTTGGTTGTCATGAAAGGGATCAAACAAGGTAACTTGTACACCTTGATGGGTAACACGGTAACAGGAAATGTGGCAGTGGGAACTTCTTCATCAGAAAGCACTAGGTTATGGCACATGCGACTTGGGCATATGACAGAAAAAGGATTGTCTCTACTGAGTAAACAAGGGTTACTGAAGGGTATGCAAAAACCGACTATGGAGTTTTGCGAGCATTGTGTATATGGAAAACAATGTAGGGTAAAATTCAGTACAAGCAAGCACGGGAGCAGAGGTATTCTAGACTATGTGCATACAGATGTGTGGGGGCCAGCGAAGGTCGCCTCTAAGGGAGGTTCCAGGTACTTTGTCTCCTTCATTGATGATTATTCCCGTTACACATGGGTATATTTTTTTAAGTCCAAGAATGAAGTATTTGAGACATTTAAAAGGTGGAGAGCAATGGTTGAGAATAGAAGTGGAAGAAAGGTGAAGACTTTGAGGTCTGATAATGGTACCGAGTATACTGAGGGTACTTTCAAACAGTTTTGTGATCAGGAAGGAATTGTTCGACATTGGATTGTTAGAGACACGCCACAACAAAATGGAGTTGCTGAGAGATTGAACCGTACTATGCTTGAAAGAGCTAGGTGTATGCGCTCCAATGCTTGTCTTGGCAGAGAATGGTGGGCTGAATCAATAGCCACCGCATGTTTCTTTATTAATAGATCGCCACATTCTACATTAGACTGCAAAACACCTTATGAGGTGTGGTCAGGTGAACATGCTGATTACAGTATACTGAAAGTTTTCGGTTGTATTGCCTACTACCATGTGAAAGAAAATAAGTTTGATGCTAGGGCTAAGAATGCCATTTTCTTGGGGTATGCAAAAGGCGTGAAGGGTTATCGTCTATGGTGTTTAGAGGATAATAAATTTGTGATCAGTCGAGATGTTACATTTGATGAGAATTCCTTGTTAGCTTGTACTAAAGCTAAGGAGTTGGTTGATAGTGAGTAACACTCAGAAAGTGGAAGTTGAAGCGTCTGTGGATGCAGCAGATGAACAAGTGGTTGAAGCAGGCACACATGATCTGAATTATGAGCCTGAAGACCATGAGGAACAACAACCAGTTGAAAATAATCAATCCCAGCAGCAACCTTTGGCCTTAACTAGGTCAAAACGATCGGTTAAGCAAGTTCAAAAATTTGGCTTTGAAGAACCGTTGTAGCACTATGGTCAGTTGAATACAGTTGATTTGGTTGCATATGCACTCTCTATGGAAGATGATGAGTCAACTACTTACAAGCAGGTCGCTCGTCTTTCAGATAGTCAGAGTTGGTTAGTAGCTATGCAGGGTGAGATGGAGTCTCTCCAGAAGAACCATACTTGGGATCTAGTGTCGTTGCCTAATGGAAGGAAAGCAATTGGATGCAAGTGGGTGTTTAAGAAGAAACATGCTACTCTAGAGTCTGGTACTCAGTTCAAGGCAAGATTAGTAGCTAAGGGTTTTGCTCAGAGGGAAGGCGTTGACTATGATGAGATATTTTTGCCTGTGGTAAAACACACTTCTATATGTGTGTTGTTGAGCTTGGTAGCTCATGGTGACCTTGAACTTGAACAACTTGATGTGAAAACAGCTTTCTTGCATGGAGACTTAGAGGAGGAAATTTATATGCATCAGCCGGAAGGTTTTAAGGTTGTTGGAAAAGAAGACCATGTTTGTCGTTTGAGGAGATCACTTTATGGGTTAAAGCAGTCACCTAGGCAGTGGTACAAACGGTTTGACACTTTTATGTTGAAACATGGGTTCACACGAAGTCAGTATGATTGTTGTGTTTACTTGAAAAAACTTGGTAGTGGTGATTTTATTTATCTTTTGCTCTATGTTGACAATATGCTCATTGCCTGTAAGAGTATGGTGGAGATAAATAAATTGAAGTCTCAACTTGCATCTGAGTTTGAGATGAAGGATATGGGTGCTGCAAGGAAAATACTTGGTATGGAGATAAGAAGAGAAAGGGAGAATAAAAAATTATTTCTTTCACATAAGGGGTACCTTGAGAAGGTCATATCACGGTTTGGCATGGAAAACGCAAAGCCGATTATTACTCCTTTGGCTTCACATTTTAGACTTTCTCGAAAGTTATCTCCAGTCATAGTGGAATAAAAGGAATACATGTCGCATGTTCCTTATGCTAGTGCAGTTGGCAGTTTAATATATGTTATGGTGTGTACACGCCCTGACATTTCACAGGCTGTTAGTGTTGTGAGCAGGTATATGGAAAACCCTGGGAAGAAACATTGGGAGGCAGTGAAATGGATGCTTAGGTACTTAAAAGGTACCTTGGATGTGGGTTTGGACTAAGGTGGAGATTCATGTCAGGTTCGTGGGTTTGTTGATTCTGATTATGTTGGTGACCTAGACAGACGAAGATCTACTACTGG
The DNA here is from genome assembly GCA_963556465.1 of Berberis vulgaris. Lineage (NCBI taxonomy): Eukaryota > Viridiplantae > Streptophyta > Magnoliopsida > Ranunculales > Berberidaceae > Berberis > Berberis vulgaris. The sequence continues at coordinate 80,541,269 of OY747129.1, read as the reverse complement.
TTAAGTATTTCAGATATACGGTGCTCCGATTAGTTGGAGATCTATGCTTCAGGATACAGTGGCTCTCTCTACTACAGAGGCAGAGTATATGGCATTGACAGAAGCTATAAAAGAAGCATTGTGGCTTCAAGGTCTTGTAAATGACTTGGGTGTGGAACAAGATAGTGTTGAGGTTCTCTGTGACAGTCAGAGTGCCATCCACTTGGCTAAAAATCAGGTTCATCGCGCAAGGACTAAGCATATTGACGTCTGATATCACTTTGTTTGATATGTAATTGAGGATGGTAATGTGTCTTTGGTGAAAGTACACACAAAAGACAACTCTGCTGATATGCTGACAAAGGTTGTTCCTGGAGTTAAGTTCCAACATTGTTTGGACTTACTCCTCATTGACTCATGTTGATTGAGGACCCTTTGGGGCGTTGCCCTTCGGAGCGGTTTCGTGAGGTGACAAAGCTATGGTGGAATGTTGATCAGTTTATTCTTTTGCCTTGTTTCGGCTCATTTTTTCCTTTAAAAAAAATTCGCCGAGGTGGAGAATTGTGAAACAGGAAACCAAACTGTTTTGTGAAATAAGAAACTGTTTTTTGAATAGGAAACAAATTTAGGAAACAGGAAGCTATTTTTTAACAGGAAACAGGAAACAGATTTTGCACAGGAACAGATTCAGGAAACAACAACTGTGAAACATGAAATTGCTGTGAAAGAATTGTTGTGACGCTATATATACTAGGAACTGTAGCTGTTTTTTGTACGTAGAAAAATTGTGAAGCACAGTGAATAGAAAAAGATAATTGCTGGAATTGTTTCATCTCTTGTTGAGAGATTGTGTGAGAATTGTCATCTTCTTGTATCTTGTTCTTAAATATAGTGGAATCACCTCACCGTGGACGTAAGCGCAATTCGCCGAACCACGTAAACTTTGTGTCTCTTGTGGTAGGTTCTTTAATTACTTTCATTGCTAGTTGCTCTATTTAATTGATTGGATCCTTGTGATACTTGTATGCAATTGTTGGTGTCTACTCGCTTCCGCAATAAGCCGCAACACTTATTGTTGCTTGCAGACAAGAAGTGTTCTGGGTCGATCTTATTCGTCACGTTTAACTGAACAAACTGAAGTCTGGCCATCAGAAAGAGTGACCAAGGAGAGCATCCAGTCAGGGGCCGCACATTTTACTGTCTAAGGGCTCAGTTAGGTTGGAAATCTCACTCAATAACAGCAAATCAAAGATTGGATTTCAACCGGTGAGGAACCAACAAATCTCCAAATGGGATTGGGTATAGTGCATCGTTGTTGCTTTCGGAGTTTGTATAGCAAATAGTCTCATGAAAAGTGAGAAGTAAAAGTAATACTTTTAAAAGTATTATTAAATTATAAAGTAGCATTGGGCTTATTAGCTATTGAGGACAATGATTGTGCCTGATCAATACACTCATTCTACTTGTTCTCTATATATTGAAGAGAAAAACATGAAAAAAGTTCTTCATTCTTTCCTTGGAGAAAATATTCCGTTCTCCAACAATTGGTAGGGCGTTGGATTTGGTCGGTAACCTCATTTGCTACTGTTGATGAAACCAATTGACACTTTTTATTGACAACTAAGTTCAAGAATACTTTTTATCGACATTGTTAACGCACAATTGTGATGATTGATGAAGAAAAAGAAGAGTTGGAAGTTTACTAATGGATAACCCTAATTTTCAACGGCAAACACGAGACCATTGTTACATGCCCTTGCCCACAATCATTTTTGCTCCCCAAAATTGCCACTTATCTATTTTATTTTATTTAAACTCTTTTTTTTTTTTAAGTAAAACCCACATTTTCCCCCTAGCACACCATAACATGTCATTCCTATATTCTGGTAGACGCCCCATCCTTGTCTGCCTTCCTAGTATTTGCATCATAAAACCTTAATCGTTCACCTCAAACTGCAACCAGAAGCTGAAAGAAGTTGCCAGCAGCATAACAAGAGAACCACCATTCATATGATAATAAGTTTTACAGCCATGAGCTCTAGATTAAACCTACATGGCTATATCCATGATATGGCTCAAGGAAAACAGTAGAAAGAAGAAACTGGCAGATGTGCAAAGATAAATTATACAAAAGTACACCTAAAATCTCCAATTCCTTGTACCCCTTTTCCACATTGATAAAAACCACAACCAATGTTAATAATTTAACACACAGTTTTATCCACTATTAACAATTCTATCCACCCAAACATGGTCAACCATTTTGATTCACACAAAACAAAAGAAAAAATAACACTTCTGACGTGGCATCCCGCAGAGTACTTCTATCCTTCAATCGTCCTCAAGAAAAAGGCTACAATCTAGTGATTAGCAGATAAAGATCACATTACACAAGGTTTTGAGAGGCTCTGCACTAACTAAAACAGCTTCCCAAATCCAAAGTAAGGTCGATCAATGTTCAGATGGTGAAAATAAGAGTTAGAATCACCTAAAAGAAGCTCAACTCCATAAAGATCTTGAATCCATGCTAGTCATGGCAGGCAAAACACCCACTCGCAGCATGTCCATGACAATAAAAACCAGCAAGGGACAGCTCATTGAAAGGTCGCAGATGGGATAGATAAAGGTACGGTGGTCTGACAGAGAGCGTTCTGTGCCATCAAATTCTCCTCATCGGCGCTCTTGGATGATGCTGCATTGATCTTTACTTGTTCCAACAAGTGAACAAGTGACATAAATATTTCCATCCTTGTGACATCCCTGTTTGCCTGCAGATAACACACAGATGACAAATTATAAGTGCTGAAACTCAGGAAGCAGTGTTGGGGTTTTTTTAGTTATATTTCAAAGATACAAGTCTTATACAACAACTGAAAGGCAAACAAATTACAGCTCTGTGCAATCATAATGTGTTACGCGTGAAAAATGAATCTACCTTTAACATAATATTGTCGCACTTATTGTTGTCAGTGTTATTGTAGTCAATGTATGGATGGATACTGGGCGAAAGAGCCATACCAAAAATCACGACTCCAAAATTCAAGGATCCTCTATGTTCAAAAAATTTCGGTCTTTTTATACATGCAGGTCTTGCAAATATTAATTTTCCATGAATTAAGATCAAACTAGTGCATAACTCCTGGGATGCACGGACTCGGATACGCATATCGGACACGGATACGATACGGCGACTCGGCAATTTTTAAAAAACTAGGACTCGGCGACACGTCAAACCTTATTTTTATTTTTATATTTTATTAAAAAACTATTAACATAATGTCATAACTCATAAACAATAATTAATAATCTAAATATATAAAACATCTAAATAAAATGAGCTTAATTAATGAAATTATTTGAATGAATGAAAAGTTTGGGTATATAAGTGAAAATTAGGGTAATGGATTCTAATATGGGCCGGGCCTAACTTGGACCCTACCCAACACATCAATGTAATCCATATAGATAGCACACAATAATGGAAGTCAATCCATAAGAACACACCAATATCTCATAAATGATAATACAGAAGATGGGAAGCGCAGGAGGTTGAAGAAACGGGTAGCTGAACAAGAAAAGCAAATTGGGCTGAACAAGAAAAGCAAATTGGGAAAACCCTCCGAATTCTAGTAATAATTTGTCAAAAGAATTTGGAAACGGGTAGCTGAACAAGAAAAACAAATTGGGTCTTGGGTAAGTGGTAATTTGTCAAAAAATGAGAAAGAACGATACAAAAAAGTTAGGTGAAGTCTGATTAGATGATCTTACCTCCACTGTGAAGCGTACCCAGACCTTTTCATTACGAGCTTCCATCACCCCTTTCAAGATGGTCAAACCCATTCCTCTAATTATATCAGCTATCTCTAGAAAGAAACCCTGTTCTTCACATAGCATCTAAGAAAGAGGATAAAATAAGAAGAATCAGAAAATACTATCAAAAGAAAAAATAGTTCTGAACTATGTTTCCTTAAGGACCAGCAACTGAAACAAAGAGGCAGAGAACAAGATTACCTCTACAAGCATTTGACGAGGCGGATTCAGATCCTCAACAATGATTGGGCAAACCATGGCCTGTGAACCAACTTCAATTCCCCATGTTGCCCCACCCTCAAATTTGTCTTTCAGGAACAAGCCACCATCTTTGCTAATAAACTGGAAATAATGCATTAACAAACTGCCATCTTAGATTTCTAATAACCTATATTAAGAAGAGCATAGCAACTCTTGCTAGAAAATAGAAACACATGCATCAATACAATTAAAGTAGAAAATTATAAGCCCACCTTTGACTCCCCTGCATGTTTTAGCTTTTCTGCGTGCTTGGTCACACTCTGCAAGAACAGCATGTGCTTAATGGTCCTTTCCAGCAGTGCATCAATGCTGCACTGTTCCACCAAATTAGACAAATGATGCAATCAGGATCTGTTTAAGATAAAGATAAATAAAAATGAACAAGGAGAACAATAACTAAAGGAAGGTATCACCTTTGCCCCATTTGGTACAATTTCTCGTAACTCCTTCATGCGATCTTGGATCATCTGGCGATCCTTAGGCCTAGGTCTGGGATTTTCTCCAGGTCTAAGCCTTTTGCGATTTGATTTCCCTGTTTCATCAGGCTTCTTAGAATATGCAGTTGGAATACTGTTATCACACTTCATCGCTTGATCATCTTCACTCAACAAACTGATTTGAGATCTGCACACAGAATCAATTTGAGAAGCCCCTCCAAGCGAATCCTTGCTACTACCAGATCTAAAGGAGCTTGATCCTGTTATCTGTGATTGTGCACGAGGTGGAGGGAAACCACAAAATTTTACTTGCTTCTGATCTGACAGGTTCATTTGTCCACTTACTAGGGCGGAAGAGCTATTATTTGTTGACACTTTCCAGCAAGAAATATCCTCCCCCGAGTTTTGCTTTGCACTGGAATGAACCTTGGAAACAACTGCATCCAAGAGATGGTCAGACCCTGTTGAATTGAGAACACCACTCTCTGAGATTCCATCATCCACTGCATAAAACTGATGATTTGCATCTGTTTGAGTTATGCTTGTAGAGGCATCCATACTCATATTTGACATGTTGACATCTGCCCCATGCATGTTCCAAGTAGCATAACTATTTCTATTTTTGGAACCTAAACCCAAGATATCAAACAAGTCATCTCCAGGAGGTAGTGGTAGCTCGCAAGAATCTTCACTTATAACATTTGGGAGCCTTGGATTTTCTTTATCGTACTTCAAATTGCTCACAGGGCCATCACGAAGAAAATCATTCATGGGTGCACACCTTGGGATTTGATCATCTGATTGGGCATATGAGGTTTTAGGGGCCCGAAACATATCGTTCTCCATCACCTGTTTCCCTTTTGTTAATCCAATGTGAGCAGTATCATCATTGGTGGACATATAGCTTTGTTCTGGTATCAAAGGAAGCACAGAACTGTTATTTATCAGATCACCATAACTGGATACTTGAATCACACCAGTATTTGATGAACTGATTGGGAGCCCCGTTAAGGTTAAGCTAGCCGAACTACTCTCTTCTGACCCAAGTGAGATTGGACGAGAGGATGTTATTGAAGTTAGTGTTTGAACACCATGTCGATCATTAGGCGGCTGATTTCTACCAAGCAATGAAACAATAACAGAATCATTGACAAGGTTAGAAGTTGTGCCTCCACCTGTTCTTAGTTGAGATGTAAGTGTATTATTTATTGCAGGTAAAACACTATTAACTCGTTCCTGCAAACCAGCAGTGGACATAATCTGTTGTTCTATGAACTTCATGTTGGTCGAAGATGAACCTGATTGGACCAGTTGGTCATTAAACTTAGAGTTCGAATTGTATACTGATGCCCGTTGCTTTAATTGGGTTTCTGTTTTGGATAGAATCACTTGGGCAGCAACTGTTCCGCTTTCTAGATGTCCTCTGAGAGGAACGCCCGGATTTGTTACTGGATGAGAATTAATCTGGAAGAGGCTGCCAACAGATGAAAGGCTGGAAGTTTGTTGCGTTGCTGAATAAGCTGGCATGCAGTTCTGAGTTTGTGCAATTACAGAATCAGCAAGTTGACCCAAGGGCCCCGGGGCCTGAGTAGCGGAGATTTCTTTTTTACAGCTGCGACTGATAGAGGGCGTCACTGTTGCTGCTTGAGAACAGGAATTTCTGCATGTGTCTGTAGGGTTTGGTAAGACAATAGCTGACGATGCTCCACCCTTCTTTTCAGTAGTATAATTAGATGGGATAGAAGCAACCCCACCTCCTAATTGAGCAAACAAACTCTTCACATTATTCACAAACTCCATATTTTCCGCAATCTGAAGAAAAGGGAACAACCAAATCAATGTTCAAGTAGTAAGGAAGAGGTTAATAGACTTCATGTTCAATATGACCAAAGAAAGAATGGAGCAGATTGTTTAAATGAAATGCACCAATGGTTCACTCTGAGATATTCAAAATTAACACTGAAACGGCAGTGGAGGCACAAAAACTTGATTTAGGGGTGACACAAAGAACGACTCGCTAATGCTCCCTTGTTTTATTTATGTTATCTAAACAACCATGAGTTTCTATTTACAATTGGACAGAAAATGAGATTTTCACGATTGACGTAATTTTTACCAATTAAAAAAAAAAGGCAAAGAAAGGAAAAACAAAATATCAACATAAGATTAATTATTTGCCTTCCCTTCTTCTCATGTCCATTGTGCTTTTGTTCGCAATATTTCATCGAAAGCATTACTACAATTAGAACGGGACTGCTTCTTTATACAAAGCAGCATTTCTATTATTGGACAATAGAAAACACATATGAACAATATGAGTAGACTCAATATAAATACTGCCTAACAACTAAGAACTTGACAAACCATAATTCTTGAAACGCATAATTAACCCCCGCTCAATTTCTTTAATATGGTTTGGGGTCCATTATTAACCCCCGCTCAATTTCCAAAAAAAAAAGAACTTGACAAACCATAATTCTTGAAACGCAAAGTAACTTTACCGCAAGGGTGGAACCAAGTTGAACAACCCCATGTGGAAGCACAGGAATAGCAGTAACCGTCTGCAAACCAGATATCAATAATAATCAGGCAATCAAACAGAATATAAAGCTAAGAAAACAGTAGATTTTTTTAATTAAATTACGCAATTGAATAACTAAAGGCAAATAGAAGACAGAAAATATTTCAGACCTGCATGCCAGCCAAAAATTGGTGATGTACCTCAGTAAGAACCTGAAAAAATCAGGAAACAAGTGTCACATCAGATTCAAATTTGACATCAGATTCAGAAAGCGTGCTAACCCATTAAGATAATCTTGTCACGAGAGACTGCAGTGTTGAAACATGATAAAGCATGCTGTTTGATAAACTGAAAACAAAACAATGAGTGCATTTCGATTTTTCGCTTGACAACCTAAACTAACGACATTGAAATTTTCAGATCTGAAGGCGGTGGACGAAACAAACCAATATGTTCTGCTACAAATAAAAACTTTGGCTTTAGTGAGAAAGCCCGCAGTCATCATAATTTTGAAAGGATGAACGAAGATGTGGTTGTAGATTATAGTAATATAGATACCACTGAACCAGTGTGCAATAAGTCATAATCAGGGACAGCAAACTAAAGTAATTCAAGTTTAATGCCAAACATCAGAGATCATAAAGAAATCTTCTATCAGAGTGATTCCTAAAACATGCTCAAACTCATTGTTTTATATCTAGTCTGTAACGCAATTAAATTATGTCGACAGTGGGATATGGAATTGTCAGACACAAAATTAGAAACTATAAATTATACCTCTGATGGATAGCCTTTATCCATGCAATTTTGTTGAAGAATCCATTGATGATTACCAGTAAAAGCAGCACGCCCCACTATCCTGAAGCTCAAAAAATTAAAAGGTCAGTCTAACCCTACTAGCAAAAGCAAGGTGGGCAACAATTATGATTTTGAAAAAACAATAATAAAAAGGGGGAAACGCATACCCTTCTCCTACAACATGGACATGATTATTAAACATCATTCGGTTAATGAGCGAACAGACTTTGTTTTCAGGGTGACCACCAAGATGAGGAAAGCGACTTTCATGTGCACTCCAAAGCCCTTCCCACTCTTTGAGAAGCAGCTCTGTACTGTCAACTCTTGCAATTTCTGAAAGAATGGACTTCTGGGTGGGTTGGGTGGGTTGATAATGATAATCATCCCAAATCAAAAGCCTGAAAATTACAAACAACTTCTCAAAACTCAACAATGGCGTAATTCAATTACACATTCAAAAACAAGTTCCATCTATGCCTAACTTTTAGAATCAATTCCTTGAATCTTTGAATCTAATTTTTTTTGCTTTTTTAGCATAAAAAAGACTTCGATTTAAGCTTGATTAAGATAATTAGGAAAATTAAGTAAGATTAAGGAACAAAACCAAATCTGAAGTGTGAACTAGCCTGTAATGTAATGAGAATTTCAGTTTTTACCAAAAGATTCGGAAAGATGCTAAACACAACATTCCAAAAAGGAGAAAAGGACATTAGACATTTAGACTTGAAGGCTCTACCAACATCAACAGTAATCATAACACTTTACTCATTAATTAACCTAAAACGAAACAATGAATCTAACAAACATCACAAAACCTGAACCCTAAAAAACTGAACTTAAAATCCAAATCTCTAAGTGAAAGAAGAAACTCACGTCGGATTCTGGCAGCCAAACTTCCAGAAGACCGCATAGGACCACCGGTTGTCTCCGCAGAGAAGCTTCAAAGCTTCTTTCAGTAAACTCGGCATAATAGCTCAGATGATAAAATAACAACGGATCCGATAAACACAGGGAGCGAGAGAGATTATTTGACACAAAAGAACGGTAGAGAAAACTCAAAACCAATGATTTCTCAGTGCCGGATACAGTTACGCTGTCCGGCGGTGGGATCTGGTCTAACTTCCTCGGCAGGATGCTCTTCCAGCCTGTTTCGTTCGCAAACCTCCGCTCCTCTTCCTCGCTGGTTCCAAGTTTCCTGCTATCATCTTTCTGCATCCCATTGCAAGTGCGAGAAATTGAAGTGGCAGGAACGAAGACAAAGAACAAACAATAAATACGGACTGCTTGTTTGATGGAAACTACACTATACCACACACTCTGGTCTCGTATTCCACCATAACTTTCTCCATTTTTCAATCTTGAATAATCGAAAAAAAAAAAATCACTAATAATTTCAAGAAATCGAAAACACGAACAAACACTTTGGCTCTTGCTCTCTCTCTCTATCTTGCTCGCTCGTCTTCACTGCTTCGCTTCTTCGAGTGTTCGTTTTTGTGTTTAGCTGATTCTCTCTTCTTCTCTACTCACTCACTCTCTTTATGTCTGTCTCTGAGATGAGATGCTAAGATGATCACAAGTGACAAGACAAGCATCCCTTTCAAACTAAGACACGTAGTTCGTCACTAATTACAACTCCTACCACTGGTTTTGTCGAGTTTGGGGTCATGGATTGGAGTTTGCTTTTGGAATTGTTTCTTGCAGCTTTCGATGCCAAAGTCAGGAGTTAAAAAGACCAAAATGGGGTCATCCCATCCGTTCCGCTAGTGGAAGGTGACTGTCCTGCTTACGTCATCCGAACTTACCCCTCTCTGTGTGCTAAATTTACCAAAACTGCCATTTGCTTTTTCAGTCTGGTCTGATTTAATTAAACAAAGATAATTCTGATTAGTGTTTTTAATTACTTTCTGATTATGTGCTCTGCTCCGCTCTCTATTCTTTTGTTGTTGTACATTTAACATTACTACTACTACTACTGACATGCCAGGTTTTGTCTTTCCACATCTCTATTTTTATTTTATTTTTTTACTGATTTATTTATTTATTAAATGTTTTTTAAGTGGTTGTGATGCTTCTATTTCTATATACCTATTTTTTTATTATTCAATTTATGGTCGGTTGATGACCTGACTAAATTTGATGACTCCATGAGGACCACTCAAACACACATAAAACATGGATATATATATATATAGTTGGTTGATAATGTTGTAGTCTATTTTAGTTAGTTGATAATGATGTATGGTTTTAAGAGTAAACAGTGTACAATTTAGATTTTTGTTCCTTGACATAGACTAATTAGATGTGGTTTCAAGGCACAACCTCTTTACCTGCCATATATTGAGCCCACAATCTAATATTCTTTTACTCACTAATGCTCTACATCTATACATTTCCAAACATCCACTGTCCATTTTAGCCAAAAATTGGATATCGGCGGAAGGGGAGGCATCGTTATCATTAGTCGATCCAACGCACTAGTGAATATTTGGCATCATTAACTAGTTTAATGACATAATTTCTCTACATCTACATCTACATCTAATGGTTGTCATTGAAATGTGAAAAATACACATTAAACTAGTAGTAGTGTACAAATTATTATATGATCTATAAACTAGGGTTAATAATAAAAGCAAGTGTGAATTAAACAACACTCAACAAGTTGAAGACTGCGCACTGTTCAAGAGGGTAGGGTAATGTATAGTGTGTAAGAGGGCTTAAAAAGAAGGAACACATGAAGTTGGAGACACATGAGGCCTCTGTGTCTTTTGCACATTTTAAATTATTTTCATACTAAGTTTATTTGTTGGGAAAAGGAGCTAATTAAAGTGTTCATTCAAAATTCTCAGACACAATGTACGATGACCCTTTTGTATTTTTTTATTATACTAAAAAAAAAATGATACCAAACAATTTTAATTATGTTTATATGAGGTAGTAGTGAGATGGACAGATCCTCGTGGGACACTTATAAGTTATCACATCCCCAAAGATAAATAAACAAAAAGGATGTATGGTTTGAAATGTTTATATGATTAAGGGTGGGTTGTAGTCAAATTAATTTTCTTTCTTTTGGGACGTACTTTATATTAAATTAAATAACTACCTCTACCATAGATTATACATCATTGCTTGTTGAGATGGTCTTATCATTCCATAATAGAAAATTAAATATATAAGGATACATTGAATAAAGTTTTTGTATTGAAATTTCGTCAGAGGCACCATTGATCATCCAATTAACCGTGGTTTATTTTGAAGTAAGGTCAATCAAGCCTTGGAGCAATAGATTTCTTGTAAAAAAAAGTTACAAAGTGAAGATAATCAATTATACTACAGTTTGTACAGTTGATTTCAATATATATATATATATAGATATATATATATATATTTGGGTTGGGGGTAAATTTAAGATGAAAAAAGGACCTAAAGAGAGAATATCTCGTCCAGGGCGTATCTACAATCTCCCTTGAAAGATCATAAATTAGCAAATGTCATGTAAATCATGTGTATGATTTTGAGTGGCATCAAGGTAACAAGGCAAAGTTTATAAATAATTATAGGGAGTTGCTATGTGTACCTGATCGCTTGGCTTCATCGATGTTCCCAATTATATATTTTAGATTTAGCTTCTAAAAATTGATTGTTATACCCAAATCACAAATTGTTAATCCTAAAACAAAACACTGGAAGCATAAGATTGTTCATATTGTTGATTTGGGATTTTGTGTGAAGGATTTTTAATGTAAATCATTGGATGTTGAATTTTTTAGATTTTGAATACCATTTTTTCAAATATAATATAATAGTTGCAACAATTTTAAAATTGTTGTTTGATTTATATTTTTAAGTTGCTACATGTATCTAACTATTTGATTTAATATCTCCAACTTTATTTTTTACATTTAGCTTTTAAAATTGCTTAGTATACCTAATAACATTTTGTTAGTCCCAAAATAAAAGTAGTTATTGATTTAGGACTTTGAACAGGTAATTCTTATTGTAAATTTTGGATGTAGAGTTCTTGAATTTGAATGCAATATTTTAATAGTTGCTATCACTTATATTTCTTTTAGTTCATCTATTAATGCACTTAAAACGAGATAATGGTTAATGATCTTTTAATAGACAGTTAATGCTTCTAAATGAGAAATTTTCACCATCAACCAATTAATTTTTATAAAAAATGGAATCCTTTTAGCCGGCTTGGGAAACCCGCCTGGTTTGCCGGCTGGAGGAGGCAAATTTACATTTTTGCCCCTCATATTTAAACACACAAAAACACTTTTTGGATGACACAAAAAATGATAAGTAGGCGACACATGTTAAGTTGGTACAAAAAATTCAAAACAACTCAAATACCGGTGTAACAAATAATTTATGCAATTAAACCAAATAGATAAATATAGAAACTCCCATAATTACATCTCAATGAAAATGTCGGTAGCAATGAGCGATTTACATTGTCACTTGTTCTCCACAAATGTTTCTCCATAGTGGATTGTTGAATGTTGATTGACACTTTTCATACCAGTTTAGGCTAAGGTCCCAATCTATATGGGTAGGCATAAAATTTGTTTGTTCAACTAATGAATTTGTCTCCAAATTGGATTGGAGATTATCATACATATAATATTGAGTACTCTAGAATGTTTTTTGAATGATTGATAGCAATATCTCCTTGTCTAGTGCTCTTGCTCTCAAAATTGGACAGCTAAATCCCCACAATTCTAAATTTGGTTGACTGTATATGCTTTTGGTAACAAAATGTTTTCACCCTAAAAAACAAAATTTTAACTAGCTTCATTGATGCAAGTCTTACCGATCCACGTCAAATTAGGAGCATCATCCTAAATTTTTTGTGTTCGTGTGATGTCCCTTGCGATTGGTACGTGCCTGCTTTTTTCGGAATAACTTGTGAGACATATTTGGGCGTGCAGGTTTTTCTATCATAGTTTTCCAAAGGTAAATAAGGAGAAAGGGATCAAATTAAAGCTAGGTAGCTCTCTCTAATTTTTTCAGCTAGGGTTTACGCATTTACATTTGCATTGTTCTTTTTCAACTTGAAACCCACTTTGGAGCTTTGTTTCACTTCTTTTTTCACTTTAGCATTGAAAATTAACGTACCAGATGTGACTTAACTACACAATTAAGATACAAGTTTAAAGTCAGATTGTCACGTCTCAAATCATATAGTATAGTAGATCGTACACTTCTTCATCGAATCAAATCACTAGAAAGAGTGATCTACATATGATGGTTCACAGTCAGTTACTAGAAAAATATTGTTAAATGCATTGATTTGCATGGACAAGACCCAACTCTTGTCTGTCCAAAGATCAATGGGTCTATCTAAGAAGGTGATCGATCATAAAGTGTTAACAAATTAAAGTAAAACCACAAAAAGTAGGAAAAGTAGTGTGTTTCATCAACAGAGGTTTTCGTGGGTTGCTTTTGGGTTTTTAACTCCTAAAACAAACCGACCACCATGATGAATGAGAGAAGTGATGAAGACTCAAGATGAAAGAAAGGAATGTTATGTGCACACTCGGGTGTTACTGAGCAAAGTCGGTGGGGGTGAGGAGACTTCTTCATAGTCTCATCTTTATAACCCTCCCCCAACAAAAGTGGAACAAACATGAAAAGGTTTGAAGGGGTTAAGTGAAGAAGGGTTGGGGACTAAAGTGAGCCACCCCCACAATCATTCTTCATGATGTGGTGACGGAAAGAGAGATGTCGATGTGTGTATGTAGTATGAGAATCTTGACCTTGAGTTAATCAAAGATTTTATCCCCTTAAAAATCCCATTTGCCTCTCTTTCTCCTTTTTCTTTTATTATAAGAAAAACATATGGATTTCTTCTTCTTCTACACATCAGCACACATTAATCTCGCCATGTCCTCCTGTTCAATCCATTTAAACATGTATTGATCTAAATGAACTAATATACTTAAGTATGGCATTCCGGACATTGACAAAATTTTGAATTATTCGCGCTAATCGCTATGATGCTGCTTCTACTTTAGTTCCCATTCCTGTTCCTACTCACGTTCCATGCTCTGGTGACTAATGGCATGGCAAGTGCGACATCAGTGATATTTGATAAAGGTGACCCACAATAAAGATGTGAATGAGTAAATATGGTATTATGACATCTTTCATTTTGTTTTTTTGGAATAATTAGGCCTTGGATGATAAAAGTGTAAGCAATCAGTGGCCATATGTGAGTGAGTGCAACTGTGTCATACCCTTTACCCTTCTCGTGCTTAGCTCCCTCCTTGTTTTGACACACAAAAGCTGTGATGGACTCAGAACCACAGCAACCGAATGATGATGGACGTTGGGACCAAACTTTCTCTTCTTGGGTTTTCATTTCACTCATCAGGGGCTTATCGAAAGGCCCATTGCAGTCATTTTTTTTCTTTAAGAGCATCCACTTTTCATACATTTACGGTAGAATGCACTTTTAGAGGGTCTTTTTTTTTTCAAGTGCTTAGAAGCTAACTTTTAACTGGAATTAGAAGTTCTTAACGAGCTTCTGAATGAGCTGCTGATTAGAAACTGTATAATTAAAAGGTGTTTGTTTTTTAGATGCTGAATGGAAACTGTTTGACAATTTTGCCCTACTGAGCTGAAAATTTTATGATATAAATATTGTGCTTAAAATCATACCCAATAATTATTCAAATTCTAGAGAATGTTACAATACATTTCATTACAACAATATCGAAATATGACTAAAGATGAAGGAGAGTTGAAAATGTACATGAGAGGGAAAACTGGAGAGATGAAGAAAAACTTGAAAATACAGATAAAGAAAACAAATATTAAGGAGAGAAATGAGATAAGTTTCTTACCGAGTCCTTGTGAAGGTAGGTAGAACCACAATGCTTGGTGAAGAGAATGAATGTGTGCCTTCAAAATTTAGTCCTACTTATTTTTAAGAAGATGAGGGCAACAATTGCCATTATAAAATTATGTTAAAGTTATTATTTGAATAATTTTTACTCAGTGCTAAGTGGTCAGCACCTCATTGTTGCTTACTCCAATCAGAAATAGAACTTATAATCAGAACTAAAAACAAACACTCTAAACAAGGTAGTATAATTCTTACTAAGACTTCTGACTCCATTTAGAAGCAAAAACAAACACCCTCTTAGTTATTATTGTTAAACCAAGTTAAGAAGTTTATAAGGACTCTTGTGATCCTTAACAATTGTATTCGTCTCAAACTCCTGTAACATATGATTCCTTTGTAAACGCATAGCCACTCATACGGAAAGTGAACGAGTGATTAAACAAAATATTTGTTTCTTTACAATAACCATCCATCAATTTTAATGTGTTTAGCAAAAGATATTTAGATTACTACTAATAGTACAAGCTGATTTTACATTGTGTCCAAGACCTGCAAGCTCTTCATTTGATCGCTTAACGCCAAAAATCTCTCCTTCATATATTGTACACTATAAGAGACAACGTATGAACTTCCTTCATCAATACTGTGAGGTTTCTGGTCAAGCAATCAAGTTTGACAAATGATCAACATTTTTTAGCTCAAATATGCACCCTCAACGTGCTAAGATGATTAATAGAATACTGGGATCTAAACTCTTCAACCCCAAGGACAAATACCTCGGATCTATTCTGTTACTCTCTAAGCACAAAGTCAAAGATTTTCACTTCCTCTTCGATAATATCTCTAATCATCTGGCTTCTTAGAAATTGAAAGTCCTATCCCAGGTTGGCCGCACAATCATGATCAAAGCGGTCCTTAATTCTATCCCAGTTTACACAATGCACATTTTTCTTCTCCCCTTAGGCTTATCTCACAACATTGATGTACTCACCCACAACTTTTGGTGGAATGGCCAAGAGAACGGTAAAGCCAAACACTTGGGACAAAATCACCAAACTCCGTCACCTTGGGGGACTTAATATTCCGCAAACTAGGAATAAGAATTTTGCCCTGTTGCCAATGAATGTTTGGAACGCCTGGTCGGCTCCAAACTCTCTCAAGTCTCTGCTTCTCAAAAGCATTTATCATCCTTCCAGAACTTTATTCCAACTAGTCAAAGCTCCCTCACAAGCTTTTTTTGCTTGGCGAGGCACTTGTGCTCATGAAGAAACTGGTGCACTGGCAGGTGCTATCTGGGGACTAGATTGATCTATGGCTTGACGGGTAGGTCAAACCTAATCTTTTGTTGGTCGACTGTGTGCTGGATCCCCTAGCACCAAACTTCCCAATATGTCTACCTGACATTTGGATTGTTTCTGCTTCATCCTTGTTGTCTTGGAATGTACCTCTTTTCTCAACTCCTTGTTTCCTACGCCAGTGGTTCAGGATATCTCCAATATATGTATCAGGGCCACTTCCAGATCTGACAGTATCATATAGAATGAAGATAAAAAAAAGGCCTATTCTCTGTTAAAAGTGTCATTCGTGCCTTTTCTTCAATGGCAGATGCTAGTTCATCCTCGGGTCCTTTCTCTCCTGCCATAGGACCGAAAATCCTTTGTCATCTCTGGCACATCAAAGCTCCTCCCAGTGTCATTTTTTTCCTATGGAAAGTTAGTCAAAACATTATGCCTACCGCCACTAATTTGGTCAAAGTCCATGTTTCCATTGAAAATCAATGTGTTTTTTGTAATAACCACGAAGAAGATGCAATCCATTTTTTTTCCTATGCCCTTATCAGTCGACTTTGGCTTATCTCCCCTCTTCCGCTACACTGACACCACCCCTCAGTCCACCCCTCTTCCGTCTCTGAAGCCTTCCATTATTTGTGGAAATCGGCCAACTAACATCACTGTGCCACTGAAGAAATGTTGCCCCAATTTACTACAGTCTTTCTTTCCATCTGGAGGGTTCGGAATAGTATTGTTTTCAATAAAGCCAAGTTCCATACAAGGGTCTTTTCCTCGACTCTAAATGCAATCTGGTCTTCCTGATCCTCCCAGTGATCCAGGCCCCCAGCTGTTGCCCTGACTATGGTTCTCAACTCTATTCCACAGATTGTGAGTTTTGCCTGCATTGACAGCAAACCCCACCACTCCTCCCCTACCGCACCTCTGCATCATCTTGAGACTGGTCCCCCTTCTTCACTTATAGCTAGAAGAATTGTCTTTATCCAGGCTCAGTTCGAATTCGCCAAAACTCACTACCTCAACATCAATTTAGCATCTTCTCTTCAGTCTACCTTTCAATTGGACCAGGATTCAGTGACCGTTAATTTTTATGCATGCTTCTTTGCGCATTCTCAGCAGGGTGTTGTTTGGGTCATAGTAAAGGATCTGACTGGTAAAGTTCTTGCTACGGTGGCTAGTCCAATCCAGGGAAGGTCTTGGATAGCACAATGGCTGAGTTCTTAGTAGGAGAGACGACCCTTATGTTGATTCAAGTACAAAGGTGGAAAACTGGTCTTGTCTTTGGCGACTCTACCAATTTCATGGAGGTGATATCTTCTCAGGACACCGATTCATGTTTTGCTTTAGACTAGGCTTGGCATCCCCTTTTTTGTAATATTAATCGCCTTCTTTTTTTGTTTAGCAACTGTCACTGTATGTATATATGTAGGAACCTCAATTTTTAGGCCCATGACTTAGCTTCAATAGCAAGTAGCACTTTGTTAACTTCTAGTTCGTATTAATGCATAATGCTTTTTAAAATTTTAAAAAAAAAAAAAGAAAAAAGAAAAAAAAAAAAAGACAACATATGCATCGCATCCATCTCACTATCTTACACTGCCATATTAATGCTTAAAATGTTTATGAAAACCTATCAAGAAGAAATACACTTTTTTTTTATTGGGTCGTTGACCTTTTTTATTTATTTATTAATCAATGCCCGAAGGCTACATGACTGGCCCTATAGGGTTAACCAAATCAGGCCCGAAGGCTACAATATTGTTGCCACTTAATATCCTCGTCGCCTCCATCTCGCATAGAGACTTGCTTTCGCTTCGGTCCATCGCCTCCACCTTACATGAAGGCTCGATTTCGCTTCGCTCCGATCTAATCCATCTAAACAGCTGCATTCAATACCCAAACGCTTATCAACGGTAGAGCACATGTGCTCTTAATTAATAATCGAGCGAAAACTCACAAATCCTAACTGGTAAGTCTCAAATCCGCGACCTCTCACAAAGAGAATGGATGTCCGACCAACTGAACTACAATTGGTGAACTATCAAGAAGAAATACACACATTTGCAGGCAGCAGTAGCTCCAACGTTGATCCTCTCATAATTTTGTCAAACACTTGGATAATCTCCTCACCTAAAATAGAGATTCCATTTCCACCACCATTCATATCTATGATATATTTGACCCCACCCATCACTCAACTAATTTAGCAAAGTCATCAAATTCTGAATAACAAAACTAATTAGTACACAATAACTAATATACTTTGATAGTGATTGAATCAAATTGTGGGATTATTAAGTTGGGGTAGTGTACCACTTGTTGAACATCACCCCAACACATGGAGCTGTCTACTTACTCTTGATGTTTCACATCACCACTTAGACCTCCGAACCCAAATACTTGATATCAAATTTTGGGATCTTACCCAAAAACCAAAAACCCAAGTTTTGTTTGATATGTTGACAGCTGTGTCTAAATCTATCCAAATCTCAAGCCAAGACATTTATGGATCCTATGTATCTTACAAGAAGATTTTAGTGGCACAAAATTAACTATACTATACCATCACATTTGAAAAATCAAAACCCACTCAAGTCAAATCTTTCTGTCTGGTTCTATTGGAGAAGCATGAACACTGGATGATCTCATCACACTTGCATTTAGAAGCCTCCATTAGTTGTTTGATGTTTTTGGATTTGTTTTCAACATTTATATCATCTTTATCCACCTCCAGCCATTTCTCTATGTTCTTATCTTGTTGTCCGAAGGAAGATCTATAGAAAACATGGGAAATGCCAAAGTTTTTTTTTTTTACTCATAAATTCGCTTTATATGAAATCTGGTTCTCAAACAGATCTAAATTGTAAGATTTTATTGGTATCAAATTATGATACTTGGACTGTAATCAAATCAAATCACAACAATACAATATGCTGCAATGTTTAGGTGTGACTTTGACAAGCTGATATTGATGCAATAAATCAAAATTTAACTATTATATTTTTAAGTCCAGATTAGTTTCAATTGTTTGGCAATCTAATGATCACTAAACTTCTAATCTCCAAGATCAGCTTGTTTAAGATAATGTTAAATCCTCGTCTACACTAAGCTGTTAGACGTTACATTGACTGTGATGCCCATTTAAAAAATTATCATTACTTCCCACATTTGTATTAGGTTTTAATGATACTATTCATTTATGTAGGCAAAGAATTATAGACATTATATCAAAATCTTCATGAATAGAAAATGTCTGGATTCGAATCTTACTTCAAAACAAGTTAGTTTTGTCCTGATCTTAACATTAGATTATTGCAAAGTCTAAAGTCGTAGGAAACTTTATTTGCATGATTTTCAACTAGTGATGGATTTAGGTGATCTTCATTGGGAGGAGCAAGTCATATATGTGTATGAATCAGCCATGGAACTATATATGGACTAAGAAACAGTAGATAAGAGTGAGGCAGGTTTGTGAGTGAAACAAAGGACAGGAAAGAGGAAACAAACACCAGTGATTCAGGCCAGTCACTCACATGACAAAAAGGAGAAAAAGTTTGCATAAACCAAAAACTCAAAGTCTCTTTGTATGCTTAAAGTTTGACATTAAAGTGGTCTCCCTGGAAAAAAAAAACTGACCTCCCCCATCCCCATTGTTAAACTTCAAACCTGTGATCTCCTTGATATTGTTGTCAAGAAAAAAAAAAAAAAAAAAAAAGAACAAAGACAAATCTTAAATATTGCTTGCTAATGTATGTGACTTGCTACATATTTAGATTAGATTGCAATTTTTTATGATGACTCGATCAAATTTTCTATCTGATATCATTAATTCAACAAATCTACAATTTCCTCTGCAGGCTTCAATCCCCCGTCCAGCCCAGCACAACCCATCCTTGAATTCATTAGAATTCTTGCACAAAGCCCTATTAAGGTGTTTGTTTGCATCATCTAACCCATCTGAAAATGCTTTTTACTAGAATATGATCATGACCAGGCTTAAGATCTGCTGACAAATTATAAGAAACAAATTCTCTAAACTATCACTAATTTTTATTTTTATTTTTTAAGTTGGAATTTCAATCTTTTAAAGGGAGCAATTGGAGTATCATTCCCATAGGAACACGAACATCATCTTCAACTCCAGCTCTTGCTTCCTTTCATCTCTTCTTATGGCTTTTCCTCTCACATCCTTGCGTTCCGTTTAAGAGTATGTTTGTTAAATATTTATTATATCACTTAAGATTTAATTTTATAAATTAATTATAGTTATTATCTTATTTAGTGATGTTTGTTATCAAGTTTCTCTAAACTCTGAAAATTGTGTGTTCAAAATCCTTAATCTTCACATTAAATTTAGCGCTATATCTCCCTCTTTACTCATTTGTAAAGGTTTCACATTAGGTGACAGGATAAAACCCGACCAAATCCGAATCTGAATAATGTGGATATGGATTCTAAAAAAATATAAGAATTGAAATCGGGTCGAATACCGTTCGGTCGTAGTTGATCTGATTGGGATACGGGTCGGATATAATTTTCTCATGAACAATCCGATCGTATCTGAATATACCATATTTTTAATATCACATATTCCACTTTTATTCATCCATGTGCCTAAGACAAGCAAATATTATCTGAATATAGCAAAATCATCAAAGATATCCGGATTTTATCTGCCGAGAAAGACCAAAACTGAACTGAATGAGTCATTCGGATCTATTCGTACCAATTTTGTAATCATGTCTATATATGCCTAAGATTCACTCGGATTCGGATGCGTATACGATTTTTGGTGTGTCTTAATTGTATTCGCTCCATTTTTATACTTTAATTAGGTGCTCTTCATTCTCAGATTCAAAAATGCTAGGAAACAAGATTTTTGAAATTAGGGTGATGAGGCATGATCTCGAAAGAATAATGAAATTCCCAAAAAGTTTATGTATATTTCGAGGTTGTAAAAAACCTCCTCTGACGATGTCACATCATCCTGGTTGCAAAACCTGGTTTCTTAGCCTCACTCTCTCAGATTTGTTATATCTATCATCTAAGAAAAGAACTGAAATGCAGAGTATGTATATAGTATTCCTTGTTTTACTTACCACACAATCCACCAGTATTTAGTTCGATCTAACCGGGGCGGATCTACTAATGGGCGAGCTCCCCCCCCCCCCCCCCCTCAACTTTTCAAAATATTTTTATTAAATACTTAGCTTTATAAAAAAAAAAATTTATATAATGTATAATACAATATGACAATTGTTCATTCAATCATGTCTACTTGTTTCTCTTGGTGTAATGGTTAGAAGTTTAATATCTTTAGTAAATGACCCGAGTTTGATACTCTTGGACCGTAAAAAAAAATTATGCAATTTTATTAGTAATTGCAAACATTATAAAAATTTGTTTAGTATAAAAACTTATTTTTTTTGTCCTTTTGGAGCGTATGGTTTTATATATAAAATACTATATAATTCAATGAAAATATATACAATTTGCCAACTCATACAAAATTTGAGGTTCATATAACCATTTTTTCTATGAAATTGTATTAAGATCTTATTATATTTGCAAATTTCATATTTTTTAAGCTTCAACTAGATATTTATCCTAATTATTTTGTAATTTTAGTTATATACTTGTTAAGTTATCGATATTTTGACCTTATTTTGACTGCACTGGATTCAATTTGGTATATGCAATGTACTTTTGATAGTTGTATTTTTTATTAGTTACTAGCTCGGGTAGGATTTTTTTTTCTTCTCCCTTGATTACTATTATCAACTAATAATTATTTTTCATTTCGCCTCCTCCCCCTTACTAAAATCCCGAGTCCACCACTGGATCCAACCCCAAGAAGTGGGTGTAGTAAAAAAAATTTAATTTTAAATTTTGTTTTGAAAATCCATGTAAATAAATACAATGAAATTCTTCAATTGCCTCAAAGACTCACCTGCACATCAACATTTTGTTGGAAGGGGGAGGTTGAAAAAAAAATGCAACAACCAAACCCCATTGTCGCATTTTTTTTTCTTCTTATTTATTAATATTTTTGGTAATGAATTTCCCTCCTAAAAAAAATAAAAGATAAATAACACCCTATATCAGTTATATACCATGCAGCTAATGGGGGTAATAACTCAGCGCTGGTAGACTTGTGGTGGACGACATTATCGTAACTCCAAGGTTTGAATCCTGTCGAAGACATTTAATGATTATAGGATCCAATAAAGCCAATCCCATCGACACGTGTCCCCCGTCTTTACTTGCTTCATTTTCATTCATCAATCATTACATCCATAATACATTACGTCCAGCAAGTCTAAACAAAAGCTTGAATCGCTCTATCACCCAAAACACAAACATCATGAACATATCAAAATCCCCCTTAGCAACCGAACATCGTCATCAGGTGAGACATCTCGATTTATCAACTCAACTCAACTTCTCGTCATCAGATCAACGTCCATCACCTGTTGTGTCTCTATGGGCGATTCTCGTCGCCGGATGAGGTACAACAACAGATCAAATAAACAGGATGCATGATTGTTAGTACAATGTGGAGGCTTTTGCAATAGGGGAATTTCATTTCATTTTTTAGCTTGGAATAAAGGAATAATTTCATATTTAATTTGAAAATTTGTTGCAAATTAAAACAGGAACGAAGTTACCGAAATTTCTTGGGTTGAGTCACTTACTAGGTCGCTCTCTTTAAGACGTTTCACAGCTCTGCCCAAAATTGTGCAAGCAATCTGATAACCCCGTCGTCCCCAGGATAAAACAGTCCAGAATTCTTTATCTGTCTCGTTCAGTCACATGCACTGTTGAAGAATGAAAATCTATTCACCCTAATTCTATTGCTCGGAATCACGAAAAACAATGAAAAAATACGAGATTACAAAACAACTGTAACTCTGATAATAGACTGTTTACAAAACTCCTTGAAATAGACTGTTTACAAAACTCTTTGAAATAGACTGTTTACAAAATTAAAGCTATCTGAAAAATGAAAATGAATACTTTCGAGATATTTTTTTTAACTGAGAGAGAGCAAGTATTTATAGGCTGATAAAAGAATTTGTTTGAGAGAAAACGTGCCTTAAAAGGCGGCGAAAATCACAGAGAAACATGTGGACAAAAGATTGGGTCTCCTATGACTTAGTCTTGTTCTCTGAAGCAAATAAAAAAAATATTTTATTTTTCAAATAAAATTTCAAAAAAAGGAAATAGGTTTCATCTCAATCCGATCCGGCGGCGGTGGCGCGCGCGTGTGGAATGGACCAACATTGGTCTATCTCCTCCCTCCTTCACTAAAGTGGGTACCCCTTGGGGTCCAAACCCAATTCCAATACACTATCCTTATTAACTCCTCCAAAGTGATTTATATAGAAGATATGAGACTAAACAATATAGAGAGAGATTTGAAAATTAAGAAACCATTTCCCTTTGTTTTTAAAATTCAAATCAAAATTTCAACAATCCCCCACTTGAATTTCTAAACGAAAACATTTCTTCATCGAGCAATCTAAAAAGTATAAGATTGTGCATAAACAAAAGTGTATTTCAATTTGAACTCTTGCGTAGTGTTCGTGATTTAGATTATAGAGTAACTCGTAGTTTTGAACTCTATCTCTAACAACATTACACGCACAACCTTACCAGGGTGAAGTCTAAAAAGCCAGTGCTTTAAGGCATGCACGTATATCCCAGTATTGTGAAGGCTCTAGGAATTTTGCCCAAAAATTCCATAGGAAGCGGCCATATTTCCACAATCACTTAGGTGAGTCTATCAAGAGTACTCATGTAGCTAGGTACTCCACTCCACATAGAGTATAGATCTCATTAAGAGTTTTAACTCTTCCTATTATCGCTTCATGAACTCATGCTTCAATCTAAGAATGAAATTACTATAAAGTCAGCATGATTCACTTCATATCATTCACGACTTGTTATTACCCCTATTTCTTGGGATTTCCAGTTTATAGGTCGGGTTACCATCATGAATAACTCATCAATCTAAGGGCATAAGTTTCATTCCTTTCGAGGTTTTGAAAACCTTCTCTCCAGCTAATCCTTTCGTCAAAGGATTAGCCAAGTTCTCATCAGTTCGTACATGATCCACTCTAACAGCCCCAGTAGATAGAAACTCTTTAACCGTACTGTGCTTACGACGTATTTGTCGTCTTTTGCCGTTATAATAACGGTTTTGTATTTTTGCAATAGCCACGGTACTATCGTAATGGATCAAGACAGCTGGTATTTGGCTTTCCCATAAAGGGATCTCTGCTAGTAGGTTTCTTAACCAACTTGCTTCCTCACTAGTTGTGGTTAGTGCTATCATCTCTGACTCCATCGTGGACTGTACCAGAATAGTCTGTTTCTTTGATTTCCAAAAAACAGCTCCACCAACTATACTAAAAATATAGCCACTAGTAACTTTGGAGCCATCTGAGAGGGTGTTCCAATCAGCATCGCTATATCCTTCAAGGACAATGGAAAACTTCTAATAATGTAATCCAAGGTTCGTAGTCCTCTTTAGGTACCTCATGACCCTTTCAATAGCATGCCAATGTTTTATACTAGGTCTACTGGTACATCTGCATAGTAGTCCCACAACATAGGCTATGTCGGGCATAATGCAATCAGTAGCATATCATAGGCTACCAATGAGGCTCGCATAGTCAGGTTGTCTAACACCATTACAGGTGTTCTTGAACAACTTTACACTAGGATCATTAGGAATACATGCAGGTTTACAGTCAGAGTAATTATATTTCTTTAGGATCTTGTCAATATAGTGTGATTGATCCAAAGAAATTCCCTTTTTCAGACCTAGTAATCTTAATACCCAGGATTACACTCGCCTCTCCAAGGTCTTTCATATCAAAGTTCGCACGCAATAAAGATTTTACATTATTCACAACATGAATATTTGAACCAAAGATAAGCAAATCATCCACATATAGACATATAATAGTGCAAATGCCATTTTCAGATTTATAATAAATGCATTTGTCACTTTCGTTCACTTTAAAGTTATGTGAGATAATAAGATTATCAAATTTTTCATGCCATTGTTTTGGAGCTTGTTTCAAACCGTAAAGTGATTTATCTAGTTTGCAAACTTTATTTTCTTGCCCTGAAATTACAAAACCTTCAGGTTGGTTCATATAAATTTATTCTTCTAGGTCACCATTAAGGAAAACAGTTTTAACATCCATTTGGTGTAATACTAGATCGTGTATTGCAGCAAGAGATATTAGCACTCGAATAGATGTAATCCTAGTAACATGAGAATATGTGTCAAAGAAGTCAACATTTTCTCTCTGTCTAAACCCTTTAGCTACAAGACGAGCCTTAAACTTTTCAACATTTCCATCGGGTTTCAATTTCTTCTTAAATACCCACTTACAACCTATTGTTTTGCAACCTGGTGGCAAATCAACTAAATGTCAGGTTCTATTAGACTCAAGAGAGTTCATTTCATCATCAATAGCCTCTTCCCAAAAGTTAACATTTATAGAAGACAAGACTTCTTGGAAGTTAAGAGGATCCTCCTCTACTGTAAAGGCATAAAAGTCAGGGCCATAGTTTTTAGAAGTTCAGTTCCGTTTTCTTCTCCTAGGCTCAGATTCTGTAGCTTTATCGTTTTCATTCATCCTGATCATAGACACGTTACTAGAGGATGTACCCACACTATTAACCGGACCTTGGTCCTTGGTCTTGGGTACTCAGGCCAATTAACCGGACCGGCTCAACCCTACTTTAACCCAAGGTACTTGCAAAATGATCCAAAAATTAGTCTTGACTAATTAATGTCGCAAACTTAACGGTTACGCCAAAAATGAGTGTTAGACTCAATTAGTTTTCAAAACGATGGTCAAACTCTAATAGGTATAAAGTATAAACTAACGTGTGCTAAACTAAAAAAAAAAAAAACCCCTTTTTTAATTGAAATTGAATACTCAACCAAAATGATCATCTAGCGTAGCATGTTGACGAAGAATTTCGTTGGAACCTAAAACGTGACTAACAATCCGTAGCATTTTGAAAGAAGAGAGAAAATGTTACTCCAAATTCAAGAGTGCAAGCCCAAGTTCAAGTCCAGAGACCAATTAATTTGTTGGCTCAAGAAAGAACAAGCCCCAGCAGGCCCATGAGTTTCGAGGTTTCCTAATATCGTGTCTCTCTCCAATAATTGTTTTAGCCTTAAGTTGGCCTTATAATTAGTGTTCATGGTTCGATTTTTGTAGTTTCATGTTCAAAATAAAATCAAATTGAATGGAGAATGAAAATCGATCTGAAATAAAATTTAATGAAACAGAAAATTGAATTGAACCGAAAAAAATTATGTATTGTAGAATCACTTCGGTCTCAAAATGTTTTAGACCAAACCGAAGCCAAAACAATGTCAAACCAAATTGGACGATTTGGTTTGTTTTGGGCCATTTGATCGGTTCATTTTTTTTTTGTCCAACCGACTTATAATGACAAAAACGGCTTAAATTAGCCTTCATTGCAATGGTGAACACAAATCTTTTTTTTTTTTTTTTTGCTCCAATAATTCCTTAAAAAATTTGTTGGCCTTTCATCTTAAGACCAAATCCGAAACATTGCCAATCTCTTGACATGCTTGATGATGGACTTCACGGGCTTTTTCCCATAATCCCTCCGCACTTTTCATCTAAACCAATCAATGTGTTGATAGCCCATGGGCCAGCCCATCGCATTTTGAAGTTTAGGACAGCCCAAATAAATAGCATCTTATGATCATACTATTACTAGTTGAGGGAGAGTTATGTTCAAAGCAAATATACGTATTACAGTGTTTGAATTCTCTCATTAGAGTCGATGTTCATAAAAAAAAATCAACTAGCTAGCTATTATTTTTTATTTTTTATTGCCAAATAAGAAATGAAACGAGATACAAGGAGAACCGTTCATATATCAAGGAATGCCAAGACAAGACACCATGAAAGTATAAAAAAACATGTTTTTAAAAGCCTTTAAAAAACCCTTATATTTCAGAGAGAAATTGGCCATGGGTCTGCAAATGTGAAGTCAATGGATCCATTTAGAGTCAAACCCCATGCGAGTCATTATCAAAGCCAAGTATCTTCACGAAACATTGTCAAAGGCTTTTGAGAAGTCTAATTTGATTATGAGCCCTGTAACACCTTGTTTTTTTTTTCTTTTCTGGAATCAATAATTTCATTGGCGATCAAGAAGCTATCAATCACATGTCTTCCATAGATTGCTGCACTTTGAAATGGAGAAATGACTGAATGAAGAACATTTTTCAATCTATCAGTCAGCACTTTGGCAATGATCTTATACGTCCCGTTCAAAATACTGATAGGTCTGAAGTCCTGGACTGTCCGTACTCCCACACATTTAGGAATAAGCAAGATAATAGATGTGTTCAAGCGCCAATCCAGAAAATTTCTAATATTAAAATCTTCAATAACTTGTAGAAAATCAACTTTGATTACCTCCCACATTTTCAAATAGAACTCTATTAGGAAACTATCAAGACCTGGAAAAACTTCTGATTTGAGCTCTTGCATTGCTCCTCTAATTTTCATCTCTGAAAAGTTGTCTACCAATGAGGTAGTCACTGACTGGGAGATAGACTGAAAATTGATCACCGAAAAGAAAGGTCGTCACTCCTCTCTTTCGCTGAACAACTCCTTGAAGTGGTCAGGAGTTGGTAGGGGATGAAGCCAATTTTCTTGTTACTAACCATGTTTGAAACTTTTTGTGGTTTTTTTTTAAGGTATTTTTCTACACTAAGAGTTGACACAGAAATCATTTTGACCGCAATTTTGGAATCTAAGGATCATACTGATCAACACAACAATTCCAAGCTCTTCCAAGGATTTCAAATCAGTAGAAAATCTTGTAGAAATATTGTGTATTAGTTGTTGATGCTAAGTCAAGTCTGGGATTCCAAAGTTGGACCAAAGATTTGGAAGGCTGTCTGTCTCACAAGACTCGAAAGGTCCACATAACATCTATAAGAAATGTCATTCACATTTGAATATTATAAAAGAAATTGTTATTAATGTTTCCCTATACAACCACCATATCTACCAATATTTGCTCTTATCTCGACTTAGGAGTTGCCTTTGTCGTTCTTATACCTGAGTAGTTACTAGTTAAGTTTCTAAAATGACTCAACCTTTGTTGTTTTGGTGTTGATTGGTGTTGTTACATGTAAGGCCGCTATTATCGCCTAATAAAAATCACATGTCATGGGTTTGAACTCGGCCGGTGGTATGGGGTGGAGAGGGTTAAGGATAAAAAAAAAAAAAAAATCCATGAAAACAAAAAATATCCAAGTTTCAAAATGATTTGTGAGTGAAGAAAGTATTTCTCAAAAACTAGAATATGAAACAGCAGCATGACATGAAAGTAGCATTTCATAACAACAAAAGCAGCCCATTCTCCATAGCCATCATACAATAAGGGAAGAGTCTCAATCATTTTCAAAAAAAAAAAAAAAAAAACTTATGGGACACCATCTAGTTGCCTTGTATATTTAAATGAAATAATACAACAATTTTTTTGTCTCACTTCTTGGCAGACAACCATTAAGACATTGACACATACAATATATATATATTTGACACCTCGGAAAAGAAAGGGTGTGGAAATATCTCTTCTATTTCTTAATAGTTTTTGAACATTGCTTCGTCTTTTTGGTCTGTCTATACTTTGTGAAGCACCCAAAGCCTTTACATCTCAAGCATCAATTCCATTTCAAATCTACCTGTGAATCCTCCATTAACATATTTTTTTTTTTTATAAAAGAAAGGAACCAATAACCCTGTATCTATGATTTCATTTTTTGTAAGATTGAAAGGTATTTTAGGTCACATCCAATTTTCTTAATATATATTAAATAAATAAAAAGGAGATTATAAGGTTCCATTTGTTTCATGGAATATTATCAACATTATTATAGCGTATGCTGTACCAAAGTATTCAATAAGTCTAGTAGGTTGGCCAATATATCTTTCGTAACCTTAATTTGAAGTTTTCATCATGTCATTAAGATTGTTGGTCTTCAACGAAGAACTTGTATTAAACTCAGCACATGGTATGCTAGAAAATATCAGACTATACATAGACATGAAAATAACATTTTACGGTAGAAAACTGGGCCTGGGCACAGCAAAAAGTGCCTCACATCACAATCCATCTATATATATATCCATCCACTCTGAACTAAGAATAAACAAACTTGAAAGAACCAAGCATGACAAGAAGGCCTCCAAATGCTTGTCTGACTACCTTCCATGGTGATTCTTAAGGGTCTCATTCATCTTAGCATAAGTGGAAGAATTAAAAACACCTTCACAAACTCATGGGTTACTACACCTACTTACCTTATATTTTTCAAATGAAAAAATAAAAACCCTAATATGGGTCTCATCTTAAATGACACACACAAACAATAGGACATTGACACATAAAATTACTTAATCTTGGAAAGAGAAGGGTGTGTATGTGGAGGGGACTTGCATCTTTTTCTTTCTTAGATTAAATCTTACACTTGCTTCATATGTTTTGGTTTGTCCATACTTTGTGAGGCAACTAAGGAGCCTCCAAACCCTAAGCATCAATTCCAATTCAAACGAGCCTACTCATCACTCCATTCTCTACAATAATATAAAATACAACTTGATATAGAAATGAAGGAAGACACAAAACATGCACTCTGACAATATAGTTTGCAATGACCCTCTTTGCCCATTGAATACTCATGGGTTTATGATATTATTGTTTTGTGGAAATGGTTCTTAAGGTCACATCCATTTCTTTTTTATATATATGATGCCAATCATTTGTCATGTGAATATGAAATTAAAGTCCCCAGCATCAAACTATCCTGTACCTGATGTGTTGCTGCAATATTTCCCATGACTAGGGCAGAAGTTCACATTTAAGAAGTTGATATTATTGGATTTAGACAATATGTACACAATAAATTTATGCAAGAGTAGTGCTAAAAGATGAACAGATATTGGCTCTGACATGTAGAAAGATCCACTTGGAAGGGCTTTTTGCCTCCTTATTGCACTTTCTCAGAGGATCACCTACCAAAACGGGCTTGCTAAGCCTGACATTTTGTTTAATTATATTTTCAAAATATCATCAAATCTAAATTATAGTTTTTTATTTATTTTACTTAATGGCCGAGAAACGTATGTTGCCCTTCTATCAA
The DNA here is from genome assembly GCA_963556465.1 of Berberis vulgaris. NCBI lineage: Eukaryota > Viridiplantae > Streptophyta > Magnoliopsida > Ranunculales > Berberidaceae > Berberis > Berberis vulgaris. The sequence continues at coordinate 80,511,088 of OY747129.1, read as the reverse complement.
TTGTAAAAAATCTGTCTTTAATTAATATTAGAAGATGACTACTTAAGTTTTCCACAACAATTTCTTAATTTTGATATTGAACCTCAATTTCTACTTTTTATTTCCATCTTTCTCTTTTCTGCCAACTCTTGTTTTTATAAAGCTTTTCTCCTTGAATCAAACAAGGCCTGAAGTAAAGAGCTCAATTATGAGGCTCACCAACTAACTACTATGGCAGGACATCAATATTGAAATCGTGATTCTTAATATTTATATACGCATTATGCTTTTATCAAAAAAAAGAAAAAAGAAAAAAAACAGAGATTATATTTTTTCCAATATAAAAAGGTTGATTTGAAATTAATTGATACCAAGTTTAATCTTGATTATTTTGTGGTTAGTGGTGTATCAAATTTAATCTCCACTCCTTAATTTATATTCTTAAATAAAAGAGTAGAGCAAAATTTCTAAAAAAACTAAAAAGATTAAGGATCCTCGAGAACCAATAATAGGATACAAAAATAATTATTAACTGTGAATTAAAGAGTATATATTGAAATAAAATATCAAGTTTTTAATAAGATATTCTTAATTATTTTGTGGTCAGTGGTGAATTGATCATTAATAATAAAATAATAAAGATAGGATGCTTAATTAGGTATAACAAAAGATATATAGGATTGTTTATGAGTTTGTTAAATGTCATTGTTAGTGGGTTTGATTTTGCTTTTAAAAGTGAATCTACGTCCTAAATATGGATTAATTAAAGTTTAATAAGATGAGTTTGGTTATCCCATTGTGTAATTAACTTTAATTATCACGTTTGGGTGTTAAACTGCACGTGTAAGATGATTAGTGAGTGCGAGCTTACACGTGTGTTATAAAAAAGAAAATAAGAAAAATAAATAAAAAGGGTTTTGGCCCGGCCCCCACACGCTCTGAACGCGTGCATGAACCCGTACAATATTTTTGGCTTTTATGTTGGATTTATCAATAAAGGAGGAATAAGGGATGAAGCATTCATTCAAGATGATCAAATCTATCATTTTATCTCCATCATATCTTATTATTCACTTTAGAGAAAATGTCAATTCTAAATTGATAAAAGGGGAATGTACGTGAAAAAATGATTTAATTTGTGTGAATGTTGTGATACAATGAGTTAGTTTAATTAATATTACTAAAAAGACTTGTGACAGATGTTATCACAATTCTAAGAATCGATACTAGATGAACATATAATATATTCTCTTTAAGTCAATACCTATGATTGCATAAATCTTGTACCGTGGGTGAGATCAAATGTTGGGTACCCTATCTTCAACACAAGGACTGTCAGCCAAACTAATAACTAATTGCGGATTTGTTCAATGGATCATGAGGTTTAATCATTGGAATGTGAGTCAAACAATTTAACATTCAAAGGGTAGGCGCAACATCCAAATGTTTGGTATACCTTTAACAAATATCAATATCTCAGTATTATCAAAAATAAAATTTTAAACATGTGGTAAAGTACTTATATAGGCATACCATGTTGTCAATGAGTTATGTTATGAATCCATTTGATCCAAGTTGATATCAACTTAGACAATCGTTAAATCTAATCATCCAAATTTTGTGTAAACATTGCTATTTTATAAGCTCTGCTCATTATTGTCATCATAGGATTTAACTTATCATATTTATTCTCATTTTCTAACACAAGCTAATTAAGATCTTCGAGAGAACATCAAATAGTTAACAACATCAAATAGTTAACGTTACAATTAATAAACATCTGAAAGAATTTTCTAATAATCAAATTTTAGGAAGGGGTATTTAATTCGCACTACACCAAATTGGCATTTTTGTAACAATCCAAAAAATAGTAACACTTTTGAGCTATAATAATTCACAAAACAATTTTACACATTTTCACAAAAAAGTGATTCAATAATTGTATCACCACAAATATGATGGGTTTACAAGTGATGCTATTCATGGTGATCTAATTTATTGTATCACTTTTTTTGTGTAGCTATTTTTCATTTTGTTGACTAAATTTAGTTTTGACTTGAAATTGTTTGTTGGATTGTAATAGCTCAAAAGTGTTACTGTTTTTTAAGTTGTTACAAATATGCCAATTTGGTGTAGTGTCGGGCTTTGAATGGACTCTGAGGAATTTTAAATCTCGTGGATTTTAAAATGTTTCAAATGATTTTACAAAATCCACTGAATTTTGATGGATTTTAAATAATTGGATTTTTTAGATTTTATAAAGGTTTTTATGGATTTCTATGGACTTTTATAAATATGTTATTAGTCATAGAAAACAATGAAAGAACATCACCTACATTGTTTTTTTTTTTTTTTGAAAGGCAAGCCGGTTTTTTAGCCTAGGATCCGTAACCTAGTCCCGAGATGCGACCTACGGGTCGAACACCACCCCGAAATAAAGATGCCTCCAGTGGGTCTCGAAGCAAGGATCTGTGGATCAAGTCCACAACGCCTTAACCAATCGACCACAGCCCCTTTGGCATCACCTACATTGTTATCTATGCCAACACAAATCTTCTTCTTCTTCTTCTCCTCCTCCTCCATTTTTTTTTTTGCTTTTTCTCCTATTTTTTTTCTTTTTATTTTTCCCCTCGCGAAGGTTCTAGCAAGTGGGGAACCTCCACTCGCAGGAACCTCCGCAAGAGTGAAGAAGAAAAAAATGGGAAAAGAATAAGAGAGAAGGAAAAAATAGAAGAAGAAAAAAAACAAAGAGAAAAGTAGAAGAAGAAATCAAAAGGAAAAAAAAAACCAAAATAATAAAAACATGAATAGGGGACAAGCATAAGCAAAAATAAGAGGTAGATAATGAGAAGAAGAATAATAATAATAACAAAAAAGAATAACAAGAACAAAGGAGAAGAGGAAGTGCGGGTGGTGGTGCAGCCAGCGGTGGTAGGGCATGGTGGTGTGGTCGGAAGTTGTGGGGCGAGGTGGTGCTGCTCCTGTGAAGAGAGAAGATAAGGAAAGTGGTGGTGTCCTTCAGCAGATCACAAAAAAAATGGGATAGTGACGTCCTTCAGCGAAAATGGTGATGTTATTTAACAATAGCCAATACAAATCCGTTGAAATATGAAGGGGGGATGTTGGATTTGGAATAACTCTTGTTATATATACTTTTCACTCACAAATCCTTCAAAATCTACAACTTCAACAAATTCATTAACAGGGGGTATTCAATTATGGATTTTAATAGATTGTATAAGATTTTAAAATCCATTAAAATATCGGGGTATTCAATTAAGGATTTAAAACAATACATGTAAATCTAGGGGTATTCAAATACAGATTTTAAATTATTGTTTTATAATCCATTAAAATCAGGGGGTATTCAATTCATGATTTTCAAAAGTCCACTGAAATTAGGGGGTATTAAAAAAATAGTGGATTTTAATGAATTTGTTAAAGTTGTGGATTTTGAAGGATTTGTGAGTGAAAAGTATATATAACAAAAGTTATTCCAAACCCAACCTCCCCCCCCCCCCCCCTCATATTTCAACGGATTTATATTTACTATTGTTAAATAACACCACCATTTTCGCTAAAGAACGCCACAATCCCATTTTTTTTGTGATCTGCTAAAAAACACCACCACCTTCCCTTCTCTTCTCTATTTACAAGAGCAGCACCACCTCGCCCCACAACTTTCGTCCACACCACCATGCCCTACCACCGCTGGCTGCACCACCACCCGCACTTCCTATTTTTTTTTGTTTTTGTTCTTTTTTTTTATTATTATTATTATTCTTCTTTTCATTTTCTTCCTCTTAATTTTTTCTTTTTCTTGTCCTCTCTTCATTTTTTTTTCCCTTTCTGAACATTTGGTAAGGTTATCTGTATCCAATGAACATTTTGGTAAGATTATCTGTATCCAATGAACATTTGGTTTGCTAAAATAAGCTTTGAATTTCTCCAAGTTTGATGCACGGTAATCGTTTACAAAATTCATTTGTAGAAGTTTTGATTACATTTTGCTTGTTGTATATACTTATGAAGCATAATTTGATGTTATTCCATTGCTACATTTTGATTTAGAGCCAAAAAAAATATATATCAACAATTGTTATTTATATACACATCTGTATTTTGTTTTTGCTTGCACATAAAAATTTAAAGTGTTCCAAAAAAAAAGTATTAAGTGAGGATCCTCAAAAGAAATTATTTGCATTATTTCTTATTTTCAAAAGAAAAATAGTTATTTGTATTACTTTTGGACCATATTCAATATTTTTGAATTTTTTTTAATTTGAAATAAAATTCACATAGCATACAAACGATTGTTTTATTGATATTTGAGGGATGTTTTATGATTTGTGTTGACATGGATACAATCATTTATAAAATTCAGAAAATTCAATAATAAAAATCCATCAAAATCCAGTGGATTCTGTAAAATCCACAAAATTCAGTCACTTAAAATATATCAAAGTTCAGTGGATTCTGTAAACTCATTTGAAATATTTTAAAATCCATGAGATTAAAATTTTTTCACAGTCTATAAAATCCATAATTGAATACCCCCCTGTAAAATTCATTATTTCTTGAATACTCCTGATTTTTGTAGATTTTTGAAAAACATGAATTGAATACCCCATGATTTTGATGGATTTTAAAATAATCATTTAAAATCAGTATTTGAATACCCCTAGATTTATATGTATTATTTAAAATTATTAATTGAATACCCCTGAATTTTAAATTCCTTCACAATACAATAAAATTTGTAATTGAATACCACCCCCTACATTAATCTTTGTGTACATATCGGTGCTGGACCACTCTCCTCTTGACAAAGCTAGTGAATAATAAATAGATAAATAAATAAATAAATAATTAACCTTACGCGTGTGTCGATTTGTATGTGGAACTATAAAATAATATGGACATAATGACGAATTGTCTTCAATTTATGTCATCATATATTTTCCTTGACAACGTAATCACTTATGTCACTCATCCATTTAGATGTGATTACACGTAAACCCACTCATTACCACCTCCAAATCTTCTTTGACAATTCTATGTATTTGGGGAACACAACCATTTTTTTTGTTAAATTTTAGGTTTTTTATACTTTTACTTATTCTATAAATGATGTTTGTGATTGTATTTTAAAAAAATAAATAAAAAAATATATTTAAAAAAAATTTCCAAACCTAACTAAAAACAAAGGATTGTATTCCCTAACTAAAAAAAAAATGATTAAATTCCTCAATCTTCCTCTTTGTGGTCAAAAGTCATGGTAATCAGGTAAAACATGTTACCACCCAACGGGGTCCCAACATGTCAGTGGCTTCGAAAGGGACACAACAGGGAAATTGAATCCAAAAAGCTGAAGTAAAAGGACGTAAGTGTCATTTCAACAATAGATAGGTCAGGACAATAACGCGAGGTAGCCCGGGCAACACGGTCAGGGCCTTAAATGTGGAGCTGGACGCGTGTCCCGCGGCTGCCCGACAAGGGCGGGCTCGAGAAACAGGTCTCTCTTCTAATTGGTTCACGTGTTGACCTTTCGACTCCACAACAAGGTAGGTCCAAATTGATTAGACAACGTGGGTCCCGCAGAGTAGACCTAATCTTCGGCAGCACTCACGATATTCTACAAGAAGACGACGCGTGTCATTACGGGTGGGCCCCACTTGTTTTGTTTTACGCAGAGTCGCCAAGGGCTTTACGTTTGGCTTTGTGTGAGGTGGCACGTGGGAGGGGATAGCGTGTGTGGGGCCTAGCTTGCCTCACCTACCCCACGTCACGTTGCAGTGTCCATTAGGCAATTAGTGCCCCCGGCCTACGTGGCAGCCGTTGTACCGTTCCAAGAGGTACGCCCAATTTAACGCGAATGTGTGTGTGTGTGTGTGTGTTTGAGGAGTATTTAATGTCATTTCGAACGTTGGGGAATTAATATTTATACGGATGTCAGGTATCCAGTGGTTTCCACGTGGATGCGCTTTTATTGCCACATGTATGTTAGGTGGCCCCAGTTAAGGGTGTTGTACACTTGTACTCTGCATGGCTGTACGTACGATTTGCTTACGTTAAACATTGTCATCGATCAAGTTTCACTTTCCCGAAATTGTAACTGAATGATTTGACAAGAGAAGATGGATGAGGTATCAAGTGATCCCGACGATTTCTGCTTCAAAGTAACACGTGCTACACTGGCTATAGAATATTGCAGCAGCATATCATGATAGTCCGTGACGTGAGGAGGAATTGAGAATACATTCATTATAGTTAAATAAATGATAAATGATGTTGCCGTAAGAATAATGCATCCATTGTTCCTATTATTTAAGCCAAGCCAAATATTATTCATAGCAATACTGCGGCTGCTCTGCTACTTCCTATTATTTGTAGTTCATGAAGATATACAACTCTCACTATGTATTGTATTTGTAAATGAGATCTCCTCCTCCATTATACAAAGAGAACAGAAGAGGGGAGCTACACACATCACCCCTTTTGTTTGAGAGTATCACCAAATACAGCAACTTTCACAGTTGTAGCATATGCTTAACTAGCAACTTTTTTTGGCCACTTAGCCATCTTTTAGTGATCCTACCCAAACTGCGTTGTTATCCATATCCTATGGAATATCTAATTAAATAAAAATAAAAATGTAACTTTCACAAAGGGAAATAATCCTGGAAATCAAGAATATGCTCAGTATTTACCGTGCACACTGACTTGAATCCAAAAAGTTGAAGTAGAAGGACGTAAGGTTCATCAAAGATACGAGCCAAAATCCATAAGGTCACACTATGTCTCATTGTGTACCATATAGTATGTTGTTTTATATGAGGTGGGTGAGTTATCTAAAGGGTAAATCAAGTTCCTCCATCTTTTGTTTGTAACGAATTATTGCATAAAAAGTATAAATTCGCAATAATGTTCGAAAAGTTTATGATACTTTGATGACCGTATCAAGTTGTCACGCATGACGTATAACGGACGCCCTTGATCATAATCGAACGGTTATAACGTTTACGAAGAACCTAATTTTGTCGGTAAGAGTGGTAGCTAGTGACCATCATAATTTCGCGAAACTTTTTTTTTTTTTTTTTTGAAAATAAATAAACTTTTAATTAAAAAGAAAAGAAAAGAAAAAGTCATAATGGAGAAAAGAAAAGGGATCAATAAAGAGGAGTAAGTGGAGGGCAAGTAGGAGTAGTACTAAGAGGGGTGGAGGGTGGTTTGGTTTTGTGGTCATTGATCGAGGTCCATGAAATGAAATGAGATAAAACCAAACCATACCCTTCCAAAGGTTGCGTCTTAAGAGGGGATTCCATAAAGCTATTTTGAATCACATACAAAAGCATAATAAATACACCTACATATACCAGCTAATCAAAGGAGGGGTCCCCTTCCCATTTTGTCTTCTTTAAACTTACCTTTCAACAATGTACTAATAAGTTTTGACCTTAATGACTACTATGATCAAGTAGTTTGCTATACTTTATTTATTATTTGCATCATCAAATAAATAACACAAAAAATTCTGAAATTATTTAGGTTTATATTACAAAGTGATTAATTATTACGTCAGACTTAACTTAAGCTAAGCGTAATTCTCATCAACAACATTACCATCAATGAGTTGAAAAAAAAAAAAAAAAAAATGTACAAAGGTATTTGATGTTTCGGAGTACCTGATTGATCAGTCGGCAATCGAGTGATGGACATGCGAAAAGCGTGCGATGGGATTGATTGGTCATTGTTTTGACTATTCAATCAAATGGCCCACATTAGCCCACTAGGCTATGTTATCCATTTTAAAGGCCATTTTGTGGACCATTATTCCATAATTATGTTGACCACCATGCAAAAGTTAATGACTTGTAGGTTTATTTTAGCTTTATTGGGGATGGATGGCCCAAGCATTTTAACAAAGAAAAAGTTTTATAACTCTTTTATTTGAGATATTTTCTTCATTTTATGTATCAATAGTCATAATCATCATCATCAAAATCCTATCCTCATAAAAAAAAGACTAATAAGTTAGGTTTCAACTCATTGTTAATGAGAATCGCAAGCCCTGGTTTAGTTTACTTTATGCACTAAAGCCGTAAAAATTACAGTGTCGTGACCATAATGATTACAACTATAAAAATAAGTAAATAAACTTCATTTCACATAAAATGATCCCCTTTTGGAATAACACTATTTATCCGAATTAAGTTAACTATATGACATTTAGGGTTTGAGAATAAGCACACATATCCAACTTACTCTTATTCACAAGTCCGTGTATCTTTGGTCATATATATGATGTTTTGGTGTCCCAGTCGAAACGATAGTTAAGATCAACGGGTGTCACTTAATCAAACAGCAAAAAAAATCTTTGCCTCCATCATGGGACTTAAAATTATTAGTCCAATACTTTATAATTGCAATTAAGTAGACACTTGCAACTTCCAATCAAACTTCCTATTTTTTTTTATTTTTTTTTTCTAGGCTTTTCAATCAACTTCTTAATCTTCCTTTGTACCATTTCCCTAAATTAAACATTCATATAATATTTGTAAACTAATTTTGCATGATGGATGATGAAAATACCCTTCAAGTAGTAGAGTGATGACAGCAAACACACATGCATTTTTATTATTAATGAGATTTTTTTCTCTGCACTTTATATGATGAAATTTATTTTACAAAGTACATACATCAACTGCATGTAAGTGTGAAATCTCAAAAGCTTTTCAATATTATTTTCCTTTGTGAATTCTTTTTCCTGTGAAAGGGAAATGGAATATCTTCTGAAGTCAGGAAGCAAAGGAAAGGATGTAACACTAGTCACTCTATGACAAGATTGCTAGGAAGAGAGGAAATGAAGTAATAGTACCATAAACCTTTGGCATTACTATTTACATGAGCACATTTACTATTATTCACATACTTACAACAAAATGATGTAGTAATTGGCAAATGTTTATAAGCATATTAGATCATGACACTTCATTGAATTCATCTATAGTTAGCACTTAGCAGAAAATTCTTCCATTATATATAGAGATCTAAAATGTTAGCATTAATTGTTATGTTCCATCAAATTTGTTCTACTTGTGTGGTTTGCGAAAATGTTATAGAACAAGTTGGAGACTGCTCTTCTTCAAATAATTAAGCTCTAATTACGTGATTTGAGCAACTGTGGCGTGATGATTAAATTGATGAACTAGCAGAGAAAACCCCTCCATGATTAATTTGACATAACATTATATTGACCTGTTTTAAATTCATCATTTCGATTTATTCTGCAATCAAGGATATATATATGGCTAAGAATGGCATTTGACTGAGAGTATATAACACAAGCATGCTACATCCTAAGAATTGTATTTCAGCTTAAAACCCTGTGCACATAACCAGCCCATGTATTTCACGCTCCGCTGACTTAACAACAAAATAATTGTTAATGATAATTAATTAATTTCACTTATAAAAAAATTAATGAATCTCTCCACCAGGTGTGCAGACCATCTAGACTCTTTTCACGGATGCGTGTAAATCTATATCCCAAACTCTAAAAATAAAAGGAAAAATAAAAGAAAATTCATAACTTTGCCTTTGATAATGAAAATTTATTGTTTAGTCGACATACATATAATTATTGTTTTCCCCTTTGTAGAATGAACAGGGGAACACCCTAGAAAGGAAATGATGCAATTTCCCCTTTGTAGAGAAGAATTTATCATTGGTGATAACACACTATATTGTTGGACCAAAAAGATTATAATAATTGAAATCAAAATCAGAGATCCAGACACGCATCATCATCACCATTAAAGAATAGAGAATACATATGACATCTAAGTACTTTCTTGTATAAGAGAAAATAATTATCACAATGATACATAAAAATAAAATATATTCATAACTTTTGATTGAAATGCATTTATTTACCAATATATTATTAAGTTTGAAAATTTTGTCATCAATTTGGTGGTTGGTTTTGTTCCTTGACAATTCAATAGCTTTATCTCTTCCAACTGGAGTATCCAACCACAAAAAATAAAACCACCCCAATGAATGAATAAATACTTATTAAATTCATCAATCAACCCTCCTCCTCTTCTTCCTTCCTTCTCCTTATCATCATCTTTCTCTAAAAATTTGGGTGGAAGTAGACGTTACCTAGTTTTCAATTTCAGCTGTTTTGATATATTCATACACCACACCCCACTTTTTTTTTTTTTTTTTTTTTCCATCTCTATAATTTTGTGTAACGTTCTTCTCTCTAGCTAGCTATCAAACGTGCCTGCACTGCGCATCTAATGATTTGAAAAGAAGGGTCAAAATCAAATCACCCAAGTCACCTTTGTTTTGATATATTCGCAGGTACACCAAGAAGATGGGTATAGTGAAGGTTAACTAACGTACGCACCCCACTAATATTATTATTAATTTTCAATTATTTGCAAAAATAGCAATAATGAAGAAATGTAAACAACAGTGTTTGGATAATGAGAGTAAAGAAAAGATGGGTATCTTTTTCTCAGGCTTTTTAAAATAACCTCATATTCTTCTTCTTTTTGTTGTTTGCTTTTCCTTTTCAAGTGTTGGGACTTAAGAGAGTGAGTTGCAGAAACCCTCTCTTATAGTCTTCTTTCTATCTCTCTCTCTCTCTCTGACAATAAAGAAATAGTTTAGCTCTCTACATAGATAGATAGATTGATAGATAGAGATGTTATGTTGGTGTAGTTGGAGGATATGTTGATGTTGTTATCTCTCACCCCTTTCAGTATTTTCACCAATAATTGCCTATCTAGTTTTCAGCTCTCTCTCTCTCTCTCTCTGCTGCAACAACAGATCTTCCATGGGTTTTGTGTCACTGTAAGTTAACAAATCAATCTCCCTCCATTTGCTGCACATGTGATGAAATCACGTGCACTCAGATTTCCATCACTCACAATTATTGTTACTTCAATATTTTAATCAAACTCTGCCTCTCTTTTTCTCTGTCTGTGTCTTCTTCTTCTTATATAAAACATGTTTTCAAGACTCTACAAAACCTTCTATTCTTCTGGGGTTTTTGGAATGTATGGATTGATCTGAACAATGGGTTTTACTCAGAATTTCGTTTAGTATATATCGAAAAAAGTGTTTGCGATATATCTTGTGTTTTATGGATTCATGTTAAGTTTCTTCTCTCTTTGTTTTCTTCCAGGACAAGTTCATCCATTGATCAACAAATATCAAGTTACCAAGTTTAATAATTTGATAGGTAAGTTGAATTGAGTTATGATTTGTGTTTGATTTTGGGTTTTTATTTATGGTGGTTGTGACTTGTTATTCTAACGACGTCAGTCTCCCTTTCAGTGTGAGATAGATAAGATGGCGACTTACTTTCATGGAAGTTCGGAAATCCAACCCGATGGACTGCAAACACTTTATCTGATGAATCCCAGTTATGTTGGATACTCTGACAACACACAACAACAACAACAACCACCTCCTCCTCCTCCTGCTCAACAAGCCAATATGCTCTTCTTGAATTCATCAAACACTCTCAATCCTCCAAACAGTCTCTCTCAATCACCCAATCAACACTTTATGGGAATCCCACTTCAGAGCACTAACCCCGGACCATCATCATCCAATCCCAATCATTCACCGTCGATGCACAACGCGTCGGTCGCATCCCTTCATGGGTTTGTACCGCGTGTTCAGTACAATCTATGGACTTCTATGGATCCAAATGCATCAGGAAACCAAGGTATGAACAACAACAATTCAGTTAACATCAGTGCTGCTGATGTTCAATCACAATTAGGCCTTAGGAGGTCAGTGGGGCCTAATTCTCAACAAGGGCTATCATTAAGCCTTTCTTCGCAGCAGCCACCGACAGTGAATTATGGGCAGTATCGGCCGGATTCTGACATTCAGGCACCGGTTATATCTCCAACTAGTGGCGATGAATTGAGGGTGTCCGGTGGTTCATCTTCTTCCGCGTCCGGGATATCTAATGGGACTTCCAGTGTGCAGAGCGTGTTGTTGGGGTCTAAGTACTTGAAGGCAGCACAACAATTACTTGATGAAGTTGTGAATGTGGGAAAGGGAATCAAGACTGAATTGTCCAAGGGGGCTAAAGATCAGATTAAAATGAACAAGGATTCCATTGGAGAAGGTTCGAATGGTGGAGAAACAAGTGGTAAACGTGGAGCTGAGCTCTCTACTGCTGAAAGACAGGAACTTCAGATGAAGAAGGCAAAGCTTGTCAGCATGCTTGATGAGGTATGAACATGTTTTGTTGGAAACTTTGAAAAATTGGAGTTAAGTTTGTTCATCGAAAGCGAAATCAATCATGATAGTTGGGTTAATTTGGAAGAAACATATTGATATTAGACTTGAGTCTCTATCAGTCTTGAGGCTTGTCAGATCTTTAAACTGGAATCCATCAAAACAAAACTTGGTCTAGATTTCAAAGTTTAATTGTTTTAAGTAAACTTTTAGATTTTCTGACACATACCCACTATAAAAAAAATGGTTTCTTTTATGAATTCTTCGTGGAATTTTTTTGGGATTTCAGCTTTTAGTAATTTGCTTCATCAATTCTCTGTTTCTTACTTACTTTAGGCCTTGAATTACAACAAGGTTTGAATTTTCATTAATCTGGAGTACTGACTTTCTTCTCTAATTTCCATTTCAAGGTTGAACAAAGGTACAGGCAATACCACCACCAGATGCAGATTGTTGTTTCATCATTTGAACAAGCAGCAGGGTTTGGCTCGGCAAAGACATACACAGCACTTGCTTTGCAAACAATCTCAAAGCAATTTCGATGCTTGAAAGATGCTATTTCTTGTCAAATTCGAGCAACAAGTAAAAACCTTGGCGAAGAAGATTGTTTTGGTGTTGGCAAGAGTGAAGGTTCAAGACTTAGGTTCGTCGATCATCAGCTTAGACAACAAAGGGCACTTCAACATCTTGGAATGATCCAACACAATGCTTGGAGACCACAAAGAGGATTGCCCGAGCGATCTGTTTCCATCCTTCGCGCTTGGCTCTTTGAACACTTTTTGCACCCGTAAGTAATTTCAGTAATTCATATATCATCACCGAAAGAATTGGCTTCTGTATTTTATTTAATTATAGTCTTTCTTACTAAAACTTTAACTTGTGTTGCAGCTATCCTAAGGATTCAGATAAACTCATGCTTGCAAAACAGACAGGGCTTACTAGAAGTCAGGTACTGACTGAAATCCAACTATATGCATCTTATATCAATTTTTAGACCTTATCTGGACTAAACTTACGAGATACCGATTGTAATCAATTCCAATTTTTTGTTTTGCAGGTATCTAACTGGTTTATAAATGCTCGAGTCCGGCTTTGGAAGCCAATGGTTGAAGAAATGTACGTGGAGGAAACCAAGGATCATGACCAGAATGGTGGTGACGATAAAATAAACAAGAGTGAACTCAACGAAGAGTCAGGGTCGAAGTCCATTGCTCATCAAGGAAATAGTCCTACTAGAACAGACCAAACCCGAAACCAAGACAGACCCATTGATCCAAACATGCCTCCCAGTTCAATTTCTAATTCAACCATTCCAAACTCAACCATGGAAGGAAGTCTTCGATCCCAAGCTGGATTCTTCCTCATGGGCTCATCGGAAACTGAAGGAAGTTTTCAAGGTAATAAGAAGTCACGGAGCACTGAAATGCAGAATTCACCTAGTAGTATGCAGTCGATGGACATGGAGATGAAACCGGGTGACAGTAACAACTACATCAAATTCGGGACCGAGAGGCAGAGCAGAGACGGGTATGCATTGATAAACCATGCAGGGGGATTTGGGGCTTACCCCATGGGAGAGATTGGGAGGTTTGATCCAGAGCAGTTTGCACCAAGGTTCTCCGGTAATGGTGTTTCACTCACTTTAGGCCTACCCCATTGTGAAAACCTCCCTCTCTCAGGTGCACAACAAACCTACCTTTCCAACCAAAACATCCAATTAAATAGGAGACACGAAATGGGTGGTGCTGAAGCAAACGACTTCTGTGGGATTAACACTCCACAACCTTCTCAAGCCTATGACATGCAGAACCGAAAGAGGTTTGCCGCTCAGCTTTTGCCAGACTTTGTTGCCTGACGATAACTTCAAATTCATCTACCCACTTTAGTAAGAAGCACTCGCTGAGTCCCTCGAGCAGTGCATGATTAAAAGGTTTAAGATTAGAGATTCAAGTCATGATGATTCAGCTTTAGAAAGAAAAAGGAGAAGATAGTACTCTCAGTGACTCTCTTTCCATATCCAATAATTCCTTTCTTTGGCGGAAAGAATGGAGATTTGGCGTGCATGGTTAGGTGTGTAAAGAGAAGAAAAAATTTGGTTAGTACAGATTTATACTGGCAGAAAACTATATGGTGCTTTTAGATAGCTTAGGGTAGAGGTTGGGGAGTGTATATTATTTCCTTTTCCTTGGGGCATAGATGGTTAGAGTATATATCAATCATAAATATGCAAATTTGGTATACAAACTTGTATTTGTAGAATATAATTTAATTTTGGAAGTCTGTATGTTTATTGGTAAGAACTTACATGTATGTGTGTATATGCCTTTATACATTTTGGATTGCTGGCAGCATATAATTTGTTTTGTGCGACAGTGTTGTTCGAGTTTGTTTATCTCCATCCATATTTATGCACCAAAATTTGCAGGTAACAATGGATTAGTTTGATGATTTTATGCAAACCTAGCTAGGTAAATGAAATGCATGTTAGATATTCCTAGTTATCAGACTTTCTTGAGGTATGTATAGAAACGAATGTTCTTGTTCATGCAGTGTGGGATGCACTTGTGAAATATCAAACATTATATATTTTATTCTAGACTAGCAAATTGATTTCAATGCTAGTGACAGCTCTTCATGTTATCGTATTATTGACAAATTCTTAAGAGTAGAACTAGTTTAAAAGTTGCAACATACAAGCACTTTTTTATAGTAGTTGTAATTGTTCTGAGAATTCTACCTCTCAATAGCATAAAATTGTCTCAACTGGTTGAAGTTGTGAGATCAGTTACTTCCACAGACAATCTTAATGACATTCCAATAAACACGCTCACGTTAGACTAGTAATTAGCGATTGGAATGAAGCGTTTGATTGAACTAAGCAATTATAAAGTGCTTATGTTAGATTAAAAGAACCCTAACATAACGAATGTTGAAGGTTCATTTAATGAAAAAATCTGCTCAGTCTGGTTCTTGTTCCTGTTGGTTACTACCTGGGGAGGGTTTTCAGCACGTTAGTGTCTGTTCCACCCCTCTCTCCATGAGTATGGAGAAGATGGAAAGAGGAGCAGAGTTGACACTCACGTGCTAGACATCCTCTCCAAACACTAATCAATGCTCTCTCCCTAGACTGTTAGAGAATAGAAGTCTGTCTATGTTATAAACTAGGAAAGTGTTATAGAATAGAAGTCTGCCTATATTATAAAATAGGAAAGTGTTACAAAATATGTTAGGAAAGTCAGAATAAAATAAAAGTTTTGAGTTTCCTATTTCTATTAGATTATGTTAAAGTTAGTTCTATATAAGTTTGTATTCTATTCAATGTTTTTAACATGAAACACAATTACAATAATACAATTTTTTACATAAGCCGTAGAAAGGTTCTCATTTATTTGAGATGATGGTAGGTGGCATAGTTAGTTACAAAAGATGAGCTTTTTCTATGCAAATTAGAGGAAAATGACAGACCCCCATGACTCAAACTTCAAATAAAACAAAAGGAGATTGAGAAATATCAATCTTCTTCTTCTTCTTCTTTAAATAATTATTATTTAAGTTGTAACAATATTTTAAAAGATAGTTAGTTTGTATAATATGTCATTAATGGTACCTTGCTTGCCCACCAAGAATACCATATATATATATATATATATATATATATATATATATATATATATATATATATATATATATTTTTTTTAAATTAAATACTATAAATTGAAGATACTGTCCATTTCCACCAACACTTTATTATTTAATAGTGGGTGATATTTAAGGGTCTATCAATCATGGCTAAGGTAGAGTGGACTCTGGAATGTAAAATGATGGAAAAATGACAAGTAGGACTATTAGGTTGTTTTAAAGAAGAAGAGATTATATGGACCCATTGAACTTGGTCTAGAAAAGGGTAAGGTTAAAGTCCATTTGTGATGTCTTACACGCAAGATTTCCTATATGGAGAAATTGTTTGTTTCCAATCATCTTCATTATGGTTTTTTCAAACTTTCAATGCCACCATTGAATGAACAGTCACAAAGACTACTAGAAACCGCAATTATGATAAGATGCTATTGCTAGCTAGCTCATAATCACAATTATGTTCAACATTTTGATCTTTTCACAATATTTATCTTTGATACATTTATTTTTAAAGGGCAAACAAGATTTATGGGATTTCATAATATTGAATGCTTTTGACAGAGTTTGATCGCATGGGCTTTTGATATCATCTGTCATAAGTCTTATTAACGGAACTAACATCTCTTTGTCTACATAACCGTCAACAAGGGAGTGAATAATTAACCATGGGGGTGTTTATCCAAATTAAAATATCGGATCCAAAGATTAACATTAGCATGATATCATTTGTATGAGGTACCATCTGGATACAATAATTGCAAAGATGTTTTTATTGTGACAGTGCTAGGACTATCAATATCAAATGCTTGAGAAGGATCCAATGGGGGATTTGGGCCATAAGAGGAAGAGGTGCCAACACGTGGGTAAAAAAAAGTGTAATATGACTAAAGTGGGTAAAAAAGTGAGGGACAATGACTGATGGTGTTGCCTTTGCCTAGATATTTTTTTAAAAAAATTTATTATTATCAATCAATCTTTGATGTGATGATGAATGAGAAGCTTCTGGTAAAGTTTTGGAAGGTGTCATATTCATCTAGCCCATGCTTGTAGTAAATGTAATTGATTTGGTAAAATTTTCATCTGTGGTTGCTTGACAGGTCATATGATTTTTTTTTAATGAAAAATTCTTTTGGGAGACTTACCATATGTGTAGGTATTTTTTGCAAAACGTTTCACCATTTTCAAAGCATTGAAATCAATTTGCTACAGCAATTATTTACTTATCCAATTTTACTCACATGTTCATTCATTTATATTAATGTGCATGTCGTATGATCTTATTATGGAAATATGAATGAATACGATATCAACATTTGGCAAGTACTGTTTTGCATATAATAAATCAACACTAAACAAGAAAAAAAATGAGTGAAGCTAGGGAATCAGGTTTTGCAACCAGGTTATGCAATCAGGATGATATGGCACCGTCATAGAAGGTTTTCTACAACCTCGAGATGCACATAAACACTTTGTGAATTTCATCATTTTTTCAAGATCATGCCACATCACCATGGTTGCAAAAACCTGATTTCCTAGCATTTTCGGAAAAAAAAAATTACAAGGTGTTTTTTGCTCACCACCAAACATATTGAAAATGAACATGAAAATGTATTTGTTTTGGACATTTCCAAATCAAATCGTTTTCATTTACAATGTGTTTACGATGAACCAAGCAAGGACTCGGTTCTAAATTATCTACACCACTTAAGTTGTAACTGTGATGAATTAATGCCTAATTAAGCATTCACAATAGTAAATTTGATGAGTGATGATTGTCATGGTTTACCTTTTAAATTTGCCAAAGTTGGTAAAATTGATCAACACTACCCTACCAGTAAGGTTGGTGTCGGTGCTTACCACATCTTTTAAAATGGAGTGTGCATTTTCAAAGGGCACGCTGGACCAAATTATCATCCAACTCCAATTACTACTATCCTTATCCATTCAAATGGTTGACGAACTTTTTACTGTGGTAACTAACTTGGGTGTTATTTGCTTTGAAATTATGATATTTGAAGGGTGTGGTATGCCAATTTGTCTAGGCAGTAAGGCTCGGGTGTTTTTACACTTTTACTTCTTCTTTTTAAAATATAATCACATGTTGGTAATATTTACTGTAGAAGAGGTTAAACCGTACAACTGGTTGGATGATGTAGATGGAGCACCGAGGCACGTTGTCGCTTTCCTCAAGGCTTAATTCGCCCCCACCACTTGGCTAATACACTGGGTTACCGGCGAATTTCCTCCAAGATACAACGGTAATTCCGTTTGTCGAACTACAGTTGTATTTGACGAAGAATGACCCTTTGAAAGACGGGTAGATCAAAGACACAAGATCAGGAACTGGCCACACTTGTACGGAATGCGATAATCCCTGGATACCAGTAAGAAGGATGGAAGAAAATTCCTGGAACACTTGCACAACCCTGGAATGAAGTTGTTCCAATTCCCAGATTTGGAATTGATTGAAGAATATTGACTTGAATTCTTTGGAATATAATTGCTTGGAATTGAGTTTTTTTTTAATGACCCAAATTAGTGGGCTTTATATAGGCCCGAGGTGACCATCCAACCATGGGTCATAACCCTTCCTTGTTGGATCCTGATTGTTGGATCAGATGGGCGTTCCAGATCGCACCTATCCTGGTTGACTACAGACTGTTAGATCTTAATTGATCAGATGGACGTCCCAAATTGCACCCTGTGAGGAGATGCATCTGTTGGATCGCCCCTGATCCCATGCATCCTTATTTAACATTAGATCCACGTGGATCTAACCGTTGGATCCCATCCGGTGCATCCGTGTGCAACCTAACAAACCTGCATCTGACACGTGGCTAAAATTGGAAGCATCATCAAAGCGTCTCAGCGACGATGAAGTGCAAAATGCGCCATCAAGTCCATGTATATAAAACAAGTAGTTCCTAGTTGTTTACTTGATATGAGACTAAAGTTTCCCATATCCAATCCTCACCAAACCTTCACCCTTTTATTTGAAAATAATTATGACAATCCCCCACCTATTTTCAAATGAAATGAAAACAAAACATTTTAACATTCACCCCACCATTTTAAAATTTTTGAACATAGAAATGGAAATTTTGAAAATCTGGTATCTCTGCATCCCTGGAAGTCATTCACATAAACAAAGATATATTTTGGATTTGAATCCCTGGAACTAACCACTTAGATAGCTAACCGGATTCATCCTACACAAACTTCTTCAAATCTGTCAATCCCTCCTCTACAACCTGACACTATTATGGCCCTGTGTCCGTATCCTTTTCCTAAATGCGTGGGGTCGAGTCTCTAAACCCTTAGAAGCGACCGCACTTCCGACATTCATATAGGTGAATAAAAAAATACCCTCTGTAGTAGATACTTGATCCATTAAGAATCTAAGCTCAGCCTCCCTTCTCTTTTACGGGTACCAAACACCTTGAACCTGGGATGATTGACCGGTGTTTCCTTCGTACATATGATGTACTATCACTCATTGAACCCAAAAATTGAGTTGAGGTTCCATCATTGACGAATCTTAGTCATTGACTTTAAACCCATCCCTACTGAAGTCTTTAAGACTAACTCTCGTGAGAGACCCTTTGTTAGTGGATCTGCCAAATTCTGGCATGATCTAACAAAGTCCATAGTGATCACACCGTCGTGTATTAATTGTCGAACACCACTGTGCAGCAAGCCAATATGACTCGACTTCCCATTGTAAACAGTACTATGCGCCCTAGCCAAACTTGTCTGGCTATCACAATGTATAGATACTGGAGACATAGGCTTAGGCCACAACGACAACTCTTGTAAAATAGACCTAAGCCACTCCACTTCTTTTCCTGCAGCAGCTAATGCCACAAACTCATAAGCCATGGTAGAGTCTGCTATAATTGTCTGTTTATTTGAACCCCAAGAAACAACCCCTCCACCAAGTAAAAAGATCCACCCACTAGTAGATGAGTGATCTTCAAGGTTAGTGATCCAGCTTGCTTCACTATAACCTTCAAGAACCCTTGGATTGCCATTGTAACAAATACAATAATTCATAGTTCCTTTCAAATATTTAAGTATCCTGATTACTGCGTCCCAGTGATCATATCCTGGATTGGCTGTGTACCTACTTAGTTTTTCAACTGCAAATGCAATATCAGGTCGGGTACTTGTCATAGCGTACATCAGATATCCAAGTATCCTCGCATAGTCCAACTGTGCGACTGCCGTACCTTTATTAGGTAGTAATTTATTCCCTAATGCAAAGGGAGTAGAAATCAGTTTACAATCATATTGTCCAAACCGCCTTAGAACCTTCTCAATATAATGAGACTGAGACAGTAAAATGCTGTCAGAAGTTCTAACAATTTTGATTCCCAGAATGACATTGGCTTCACCCATGTTCTTGATATCAAAATTCTTTGAGAGTAACAACTTTGTAGAGTTTACTTGGTCAAGGTTAGTCCCAAAAATTAACATATCATCAACATATAAACATGTGATAACACCATGACCATTAATAAATCTACTATAAACACATTTGTCAGACTGGTTAACATGAAAACCATTAGATAATATAACCTGATTGAATTTTTTATGTCATTGTTTAGGTGCATGTTTTAAGCCATAAAGTTATCTTATTAATTTACATACTTTCTTTTCCTTTCCTGGTACAACAAAACCCTCTGGCTGTTCCATATTAGGGCTGAAAACCGAACCATCGGTTCAGTTTTTTACCTAAACCATGAACCGAACCGACCTAGGTCGGTTTTAAAATTTTCAAACCGAAACCGAACCGACCATTAACAAAACCGATCCGAAACCGAACCGATTCTAATTTATGCAAACCGTAACCGAACCGACTAAAATCGAACCGACCGACTATTTTAAACATATTATATTATTTATATATAAAATATATATTATTTATTATATATATTCGGTCGGTTCGGTTTGGTCGGTTAAAATCACATAGAAACCGAAAACCGAACCGACCACTTCGGTTTTGAATTTTTTAAAACCGAAACCGATTCGAACCGAATTTAAACCGAACCAATTGGTTCGATTTTGATCGGTTCGGTCGGTTTAGTCGGTTTGATCGGTTTTTTGTTCAGCCCTATTCCATATATATTTCTTCATCTAATTCACCATTCAAAAAAACGGTTTTAACATCCATTTGGTGAATTTCTAGATTATATATGGAAGCCAAAGCCAGTAATGTTCTAATAGAGGTTGTACGAGCTATCAAAGCATAAGTATCAAAGAAGTCTATCCCTTTATAGCCCTTGGCTACCAATCTAGCTAGCCTTGTATTTTTCAACAGTACCATCTACTTTTATTTTCCTTTTGAATACCCATTTACAACCGATTGGTTTAGATCCTGGCGGAAAATCCACTAATATCCAAGTATTGTTCCCGGTTATTGAGTATATCTCATCATTCACAGCTTCCTTCCAGATAGATGCATCAGAAGATGACATCGCCTCCTTGAAGCTAACGAGATCAGACTCAACATCCAAACAAATAGGAATTTCATCAATGATTTCATCATCATTGGTTCCTTCCACCATATACATATAGAAATCATCTCCATATGTTTTGGGTATTCTAGCACGCTTACTCCGCCGAAGTTCTTCATTTGAATATTCTATAGAAGGTGCTCTATCCTTGCTAGATTCCTTAAGTTCCACAGGCTTAGGTAAAGAAGTAAACCTTGTTTCATAAAAAATGGCATCTCTAGATTCAATAACAGTATTAACAGTTATGGATTTATTAGGTTCGACAACCATAAATCTATATGCTTTACTATGTTGAGCATATCCTATAAATACACATTCTATACTTTTTTCACCTAACTTTTTCTCTTTTAGGTTCTGGGACTCTGACTATAGCACGACAACCCCAAACTTTTAAGTAATTAAGAGTTGGTTTCCTGTGCTTCCATGCCTCATAGGGGTCATAGGTTTTCCTTTTGTAGGAACCCTATTAAGTATGTGACAAGCTGTTAATAAAGCTTCACCCCAATATCCATTTGATAAGCCCGAAATTGACATCATGGAATTAACCATTTCCATTAATGTCCTATTCTTATTCTCGGCTACACCATTTTGTTGTGGTGTATAGGGAGCAGTGACCTCATGAATAATTCCACGAGTCTAAAAAAATGATGGGTTATAAAACTCACCGCCCCTATCAGACCTCAGGCATTTAATCTTGGTCCCACATTTGTTTTCAACTTCACTTTTATAGATGTTAAACTTATCCATAACTTCATCTTTATGACTCAAAAGATAAACATAACAATATCTAGATGCATCATCTATAAAAGTAGCAAAATACTTTTTATTTCCTATAGTAGGGGTTGCATGCAAATCACACAAATCAGTATGTATCAATTCTAAAAGTTCTGAATTTCTATCAACTGGTGGAAACGGTTTCTTAGTTATCTTGTTAAGCATGCAAGTTGAACATTTCTTATAATTTGTATCTATTTGAGGAATCAAATTTGATTTTGACATATTATGTAATTTCACAAAGTTTATGTGACCTAACCGATTATGCCATAAATCAGAAAACTCAACGATATAAGTAGAAATAGTAGCTTTATTGATTTTCAGTTTAAATAATCCATCGTACATGTGACCTTTTCCGACAAACACCCCACCCTTCGACAGAACAAAGTTGTCTGCCTCAAATATAAGTTTAAAGCCATGCTTATTTAGCAGGCTACCGGATACAAGGTTCATACGTACTTTAGGTACATAGAGTACATTGTTCAGAGTTAGGCGCTTTCCGGATGTGAACTCCAGCTCAATAACTCATTTTCCTTGAACGGCGATGCTTGCTGAGTTTCCCATATAGAGAACAACCCCATCGTTCTCAGGTTCAAGTTGTTTGAACAAAATTTTGTTGTTGCAAACATGTCTTGTAGTCCCGGAGTCAATCCACCAAGAGGTGTTGTCCTCAAGTATGTTAGCCTCGAAGATCATGGCAGCGAAGTTGTCCTTGGAAGTGTTGCCACTTTCCTTGCTCTTTTGATGAGCCCGACAATCACGCTTATAGTGCCCCCGCTTGTCACAATGATAGCAAGACCCCTTGATCTTATTTCTTTGATTGGCATCCTTGGTGGGATGATTGGGTCGTTTCTGATTCCCTTTATTTTGGGACGGACCTGACCCTTCCGCCATGAGAACCTTGGATTTATCATCCTTGGATCCCTGGTCGCCCTCCTGTTTCCTGTATTCTTCATCAATTTGCAAATAATTAAGCAAGTCCTTGAGGGAAATGACTTCCTTCTTGTGCTTAAGGTTGTGTTTAACACCTTTCCAATAAGGAGGGAGTTTGTCTGTTATAAAGGTCACAACAATAGTCTCATCCATATTCATATTATTTTGCTTTAGATGCTGGACTATCCTTTGGATTTCATAGAATTGCTCAATAACAGATCTACTGTCAACAATTTTATATACATTAAATTTACTGACCAGAAATTTCTTGCTAGCAGCATCCTTAGTAATGTATATTTTGTTCTAGAGCGTCCCATATCTACTTTGCTGTTGCCAAATGCTGATACGTATCAAAGAGATCGCCAGACATTGAATTGAGGATGTGCCCACGACACATTAAATCATCATTTTCCCATTTCTGTCTATTGCAGGCAGATTGTAAGGTGTCCTGGTTGGAGTCTTCGGGTTTTTGTGGTTTTGGTGTAGACAGTACATACACCACCTTCAATGTTGCCAACAGTAAGTGCATCTGCTTCTGCCAGCGTTCGAAATTGTTCTCGTCTAACATTTCTAGTTTCATAGCGTTCCTCATTTCTTGAGTGCCAAAAGATCAATCTCAAGCTTATTAAGCCTTAAGATTGTTGGTAATATTTACTGCAGAAGAGGTTAAACCGTACAATTGGTTGGATGATGTAGATGGAGCACCGAGGCACGTAGTCGCTTTCCTTAATGCTTAATTCGCCCCCACCACTTGGGTAATACACTGGGTTACCGGCGAATTTCCTCCAAGATACAACGGTAACTCCATTTGTCGTACTGCGGCTGTATTTGACGAAGAACGAACATTTGAAAGACGGGCAGATCAGGAACTGGCCACACTTGTACGGAATGTGATAATCCCTGGATACCAGTAAGAAGGATGTAAGAGAAATCCTGAAACACTTGCACAACCCTGGAATGGGCCAGCCCATTCCATTTCCGTTTTGTGTATCAAATACAATACTCAAGTCCATGTATATACACCAAGTGGTTTCTAGTTGTTTACTTGATATGAGTATAAAGCTTCCCCATATCCAATCCTCACCAAACCTTCACCATTTTATTTGAAAATAATTCTAACATCACAAACATTATTTATAAAAGGAGTAAAAATGTAAAAAGACCAAAACCTGACTAAAAATTGGCTAAAAAACCTGACTGCCTAAAATTGGGGGTTGAATAATTCTCTAGGGTATTTTACTGTAGTTCGAAGAAGAAAAAACGGGTGGGATCATAGCCACAAACAATGTGACCCAAATCTACACTTAGAGAGCCATAAAAATGCATGTTAATCAACAATGAACAAACTTAACCAAGGCAAGTCGAGCCAAGGCAATAAGTACTGTTCCGCATCCCACCTTCCCTCCTCCCTCACCTCTCTTTGCTTTTAAGCCATTTCTCAAGATCATTATGGAGATATTACAGAAATATATGTATCTCTTTATTTATTTATTTATTTTTAGATAGCAACTTTGAAATCTCTTTTTTTTATTTTTATTATTTATTTTTAGATAGCAACTTTGAAAGTTCATTACAACGGCAATACATAAAGCATAGCTAAATCTACTACGACTATGAATACTACTCAAGTCATCATTACCATTTTCTAAATTGAATAAGCTATTCGCAAGGGAAACTTGAATAACAAAAGGTGGTAAGATGGCGATGACAATTTCAATAGCTTGGATTGTTTCCAATGAGTATCTATTAAAAGTAATGCAATATTAATTTGCTTCGTAAAAAACATTAAATGATCTAAGAAATTGTTAATCGAGACAAGCCAGTCGTTTATATGCCAACCTCTCACATTTTGCCTCCAGGTTTGTGATTACTCCATCTTAATGTTTAACTCATGAAACACATATCTTTGGCTCAATCCTCATCCCCAACTCTCTTCAAAGCTTTTACAGAGCTTGGTCCCATAAAACTAATTTGTGCTTGGGAGGGTGATTTATATGTGATTTGACCACTCTACCCTTCTCTCAATGGATTTGGAGAAATAGAAAGGCGTAGAGGTGGTCCAATCACGTGCGGACCACCTTCCCAAACACAAATCAATACTCCGTGATCAGACTTTCTAGAATTTTTCAACTCTCTCATATCTCATTTATAGATTGAAATTTATTTATTTATTATTCAATCTTTCTCACACATCACACTTCTTCAAATTAAAGTTGGATTTAATTATCAAAATTTTAATTCGTTTTGGGTATTTTCTATTTTCAAAAAAATATATATATATATAAACCAATAACCGTTATATCGGCCGGCACAACTCACGACAACAACTCAAAAGCACCGTTACCGTTTCTCAAAACCTTGCTTAAAACTGAAAGCCCGCTAAAACCCGCAACTGTAGATCTTTGGATTCCAAACATTCCAAGTGTTCTCTCCCAAATCAGACTCAGCAATGGAAACTGAATCCAATTGGAGTTCACAAGTAGAAGATCTCGTCGATGGAGGAGACATCGAAGCCGCCATTTCTCTCCTCGAATCAATCGTTTCTAAGTTCGAAACCCTAAACCCCTCTTCAGCTTCTTCGTCTTCCGATCTTCGATTAGCCTCCGCTCTCACCGACTTGGCGAATCTCTACTCCTCTCGCGGCCTTTCATTGAAAGCGGACCAACTTTGCACTCGGTCTTTTCTCATCAAACAAAGAGCTCAGCGGAATTCTCCACTTATAGGGTTTGTTCTTGTTTGTGTTTCTTGATTTTCTTGTTATGTTGTTTTTGTGTTCAAATTGTGATTTTGTGTATTGTTTCAGTGGTTCTAAGATTGTAGAAGAAAAGGGTTCGGAGGAGAATCGGTATTCGGGATTGAATGCGGCGGGTGGCGAAGCATCTGCCTCTTCTGATGATGGTAATTACTATTTTCTTTGATTGGAAATAACTGTGGATTAGTTAAGTTGTACAAAACCCTAGGTTTACTAGATACCAACTTTTAGGGTTTAAAGGTTCTTATAATGGATTAGTAACCACTTAATTGAAAAGATAGTCTAAATCTGAGATGAGATCCATATGTTGTGATAATCGTGGCTGTAGAAAATGTGTTTGTGTCAATGACCCAATTGAATTGTAGTTAAAAGAAGGGTGAATGTCTTGAATTGATAAATCTTCCTGGTGCATTTTGAATTCTAAGGTGAATCCAAATGGGAGATGTTGTGATGGCACCAATCTCATGGCCCATGGTGCTTACTAATATCAACTTGCTCCATATGAGGAGATTTAAATTTTCGATGTAATCTTCAGCTCGGTCGCAACCTGGAAAGCAATACATAATCCTCATTGAATACAATACTCTGAAGTATTGACATTGGTTTCTGTCATAGGGATCATGGAAAGTAGTCACACTCTCAATTGCTATGTCTAGATAAGTTTTATAATAAAAAACTTGCTTTTGATGCACAGTTTGACTGATATAGTAATTCTAAGCATGACCAGATATGGTGGCATGAGTTTGTCTCCCCCCGTCTCCATATAAGTTTTTTATTTGTCTTCCTACACTATAGTTTAACTTCATTCTAAAATGCCACAATCTGTTTTCTTCTATGCTAAAATAGTTATAAACATGTTCATTTTGAGTCAAGATTTAATGCATGGTAACCTGAAGAATTTGGATGTAGGAGAACATTTGACGAGTCTTGGAAAGTTGTAGGCCAAAAAATTAGACATTGTCTATGCTTTGGTGTCTGTGGTGGAGTACTTTGGTGTTTTTATTTGTACACTGAGTCCTTAAGTGGAGCCCAAGATATCGAGATGGAATGGAACCACTTCCAATCCTTGGTGTATCTTTGGGTGTTCCCTGGCCTGATAGTTAACTCTTAAATCTTAGAAATTAAAGGATTGAGGTAGAGTGTCCTTACGAAGCTCAATGACATACCATTCTAATGAGGTTGCAGAGGACACATGCATGGCATATTAAAGAAGTTTAGAACCACCTAGTATTTCATTGAAAGTTGTTAAAGATAATCTTCTATTCTTGTGTAGTTTCCATCATATTTTGTTTAAAAAATCTTGTTTTGCATGATTAGAAAAAAGAAAAAAAAATCTTTAATTTTGTTTAGCCAAGGTTTCACATCATATTCTTTGCTGCTTATGGCTCGAGAAGAATAATTAGATCTTTAAGAATCCTCGATTGAATTGCTTGCAATGTTGTGTAAAATTTTCTCTTCGCCTACTTGTAGGTTGCCTCTCTACCATTCTATTCCCCATTTACAGAGTTCTGTCATACCTAAAGGAAACAATTGATTTTTGAAACAATGCATTTTTGTTTTAGAATGTTCGTTCATCTTCATCCTGACAAGGGTGATAGTTTGTTGTAGGCATTTATTTTTTTATTTTTTAAATGCCTTGGTGTATGATTCCATCGTTGAGCATACTTTCTGGTAGTCTTAACTCTTAAACACTCCAATAGTCTATTGGCTCTTTCCATGTTTTAAGATTCCTTTAATTTTTTTGTTTTTTTTTTTGTTTACTTTTCTGTCAAAACTTGACAGATTGGGAATCCATTGCTGATCGTGCACCAGATGAGGTATTTTCATCAAAAAATGATGGAAGGATATCAAAACTTGTTGATCGCGCACCGGATGAGGTCATTTTTTCACAAAATGATGAAAGGATATCGAAACTTTCATTGAATGATACTAAATTTCAAACCCCTAAAAGGCGTGGAAGAGGGGCTTTCTTATATAGGAAAAGTGGCTTATATAGTGATCAACAGCCTAATCTTTCAGACAATGCTGACCCTGATGGTGAAATTGATGATGAGTGTTCAGAGGAGAATACAGAGGAAAAGACAGGAAAGGGAAATTGTAAGTTGATCATATGCACTATATCATTAGTTGCAGCACTCTGCATCTAGAACTGTGTTTTGCATGAGGTCCTTTAGTCCATTTCTGTTTTTGATAATTTATTTCTACTGGTAAAATATACTCTTATTTTTATCTACTCGTTGGAAAAAGTTTGTGTACCCTTATAAAGGTTTTTGAGATGCAACAGTCAAAATATTTGAACACAACATGATGATCCATTGTCTAGTTACATTACGCTCGAACTAGAAAAAGACATGGGAAGTGTATGGCAAACTTTTTTAGGAACTTTTTTCAATGCAATGAATCTTCTTATTCATTTCAGTTCTACATGTAATCATTCTAGCAAAATGCTGTTTGAGCCTTGGAGGTCTAGTTTTCTGTGAATGCCTATTTGAACTTCATGTGTAACGGCCTCATAAGACGTTTCCCCTCTTCAATCTCCATTCAAGTTACCTGTGGTTGTCTAACCCCTGGGTGTTTGGACTAACAATCAGACCTCATATATGACAAAAGCTTAGGATTCCATACTCTAGTAGTCTGAAAAAAGTATTTTTGCCTGTTGGGTATCATTCAGGAGAATACCTGAGTTCGATAGTTAACGAGTATTCAAGTACTTTATGGACTTGAAATAAATAAATGATTATAAAAAACTGCCATTGCCGTTATGATAGTCTAGAGTTAAGCGCTTGTAGTCCGAGAGAAAATATCCAACTTCATAGTTCCCACCCATTCTTGCTTTGGAGTGAGGCTTATGTCACCTGTAAGATCTATCACCTATCTCTTGACAAAGGCACTTTTTTTTTCTTTTTTATAGGAAAGCATCACCTAGCAAAAGGTAGTCGTGGGAGTAGTCTAGCCCCTTAATGCATGTGCACTTTTTCATGTGAAACCATTTTACTGGTGGCATAATCTTTTTCATGTGAAATCCATGTGCATGTGTGTGCGTGTGATTTTAGTGGAAAATCTTGTATTATTATAACAATTTTTCTGTTAGTTTTGTGGTTAGTTGGTACCATTTGATGCAGAATCTTTGTGGCATACATGCATAAATTTTAGGACAGTTGGCATGCACAATGTGTTTTTCATCACCTCCATTTGGTGGTGTTGGCTGTTGTAATGCAAATAGCAGGCATAATCTCACTCTGTTTTTGGTGATTTCAGCGAAATATGGTACCAGTCATGTTCTTGTTCTTGCTGATTTTTCACCTAGTACTAAAACAACCGAATTAGAGAAGCTTTTTGAGAACTTCAAAGATCATGGATTTGTCATTCGCTGGGTCAATGATACTATTGCACTTGCCGTATTCCGTACACCCTCCATTGGTAAGCCGTTCCTTTGAGTTAGCATATTTAAATCGTGTAAAGATGTGTTATTAGATTTATTTATTTATTATTATTATTATTTAAAATCATGCTATGCAAGTTATGCAACCATATCCTTCTGTTGAGATATTTAGACCATAGTTACTTGTATGGGGCACAAGAGGGTACATGAAATGTGAACGGACTCGGGTTACGTTGGTTTGCATGGTACGAAATTCGAAGGGGTAGGCAGAGTCGATATGCTGTTCGGGGTCGCAATTCATGTATTATTTTAATTCGATATGGTATTTAGGTACGATAATCATTTTATTAGTATTGTGGACTCAATACATGATATTTATGGATATATGAAAGTGGACTCCATACATGATATTTTATGGAGTATCTAATTATGATAGTTTGTTGGAAATTTTGAAGGATTTGGAAATTCAAAGGTGTTTTGCAAAACACAAACTCTTTAATAAGTGAATGACCCTTAAAAGAATAATTTTTTTTAAAAGGATCCAACTACCCTCGGATATGATATTCTTTTCCATATTCTCCACCTTTTGTTCTATTCTTAACCGGGGTCGTGAATCTTACCGAGAATCAATACACGCGACAAATTCTAAATTCACATGGGGTTGAGCTAATCGGGTATCCATGCTTTAGATAATGTTTGATGTGTGGTTTTAAATATTATTTTAGTGGAAATTGTAATTGTTTGTTAGCATGACACTGCTGTGTATGAGTACTACTCTACTATCATTCTATCAATATGTTGTTTTTGTATTGTTGGGTGGTGGTTCTTGGTGTGATTGGATGAGGCATCCAATGGTAGCCTTGAAAAATGCCTTCTCTGTGAAGATCACTCTGAAACTATTTCCCATTTTCTGCTCACTTGTGGTTTCACCCAAGAGGTTTGGGGTTATGTTGCCAGTGAAACTGATTGGCCTTATAGGCCGGCGGAAGACCTGCTATAATGGATCAATATGTGGAACAACAAAACGTTACCGCCTCGGGGAAAATGGATATGAGAACATCTTATCTTGATTGTCTTTTGTGCTATATGGAAGGAGCGAAATAATCGTCTATTTACGGGTCAGAAATTGGGGGCGAATGTTATATGGAAAACCATCAAAATTTGTCCATTCAATGGTTGATTGCCTGGAACAAAATAGCTAATATCCCCTCCCCTTGCTTTTTCTTGATTGGGTGAAGCATAGTTTGGAGATATAGCCTGCTGTGTTGTGCGGGTTTCTCATTTCTTCTTCTTTTTTAGTCTTGTTCGTAGTTGTTTGTCCCTGCCTTTGATGTACTGTTGATTTCTGTTGTACCCTTGGAGCAACTTCCTCTTGTTGCTTTTTTAATCTATGCAAATGTGTGATTTATCTAAAAAAGAAAAAAAAAACATTTTATAAAGAATTAAAATATTCCAAAGATAATAAAAAATAGTTGATTATTTAATTATGGAGTGTCCAAGTGTCAAATACGTGACATAAATCCAAAAAATTAATGGAAGTGAGGGAGGATTAATTAGATGGATTAAACTAACATGGAGCTTACACTGGGTAGTGTAGCGACATCATGTGCAGGATTGTTAAAATGGTGAAGGTGACAACAGTACAGAAAAAGACAATTGGGCAGTGGTAGAGATGGTGAATCTAGCAGTCAAAGAAGCCGTAAGAGTAAGACTGTAAGAGCAAGATTGGTAATGTTCTGATACCAGTTGAAGCAAACTAGTTGACAAAATGAAGAGTTGGGGATTTCTTAAATAACTTAATTGAGAATTCCTTTTATTAATTGATTATACTGAAAACTCCATTCAACTATCCATGTAATATCTGATGACAAAGGGGTTATTCATTGAGAACAAATAAAATCAAAATCAAAATTCTGATTTAACTGTCATCTATATATACATGTGGAGCCATCTATGAGTTTCATATTGCGATCCTAGATTAATTATATCTCCATGTAAAAATCGTAACTAGCGTTCTAGTCGTTTGCATCTGCTAATATTGCTGAGGGTAAAATAGAACTCAACTACATAATTTGGCTGAAGACATCCTCATGAAACTGCTTGTTTATAGGCTCAACTCACGGTATACCATTATTTTTATGCATTGTCCTTTTTGTATTCTATAGAATGACATGATCTTTTATTTTGTCCTATGTAGCACTCGAGGCTCGTAACAACATCCATTGCACTTTCACAGTACGTGTACTCAAAGAGGATGATGTTCTCTTGTGCTCAATTTCTACTAGAGGTATTTTTCCTTTTTTAGTTATTGTCTCTATAAAAAAAATTCGATTGTAGAGTATCCCCATGATGGATGCTTTTGTTGGAGCAAATTGATAGAATGTGCAACAAAATATGGTGTTCTAAGGGTCCCATTTAAGTTGATTAAAAACTACTTCCTTGGTTTTGATCTTTTGATCTGCTATATTCCTTAGACGAAAAGGATTTAGAATCCTTCAATTGAAGAAGAAAAAAACTTGAGATTGGAAGAATAAATTGTTTTCAATGATGATAACTTGGTTTTCTGAATAAATCTATTGTCTTCTTTATATGGAGGACGGTTTTACAAAACTAAAAATAGTATTCTCCAATATACTAACAGTGAACTAACTGCCTAAAATAAATATTATAGGACTCCAATAGAAAATATGAGCTCTATTTGAAATAGAACTCATCACCAAAATAGAGAAGGAATTCCCATAAGAAATAGAATCTTTAGTGTATCTGTTTTGGTCAAAAGCTTCCAAAAATTGGATAGCTTGATGTTCTATACTGGTCCCCTCATCTTGAAGAATACACACCCTCGAGTGAACCTCTGGAATAGAAAAATCTTCATCACCATGACATGCGAAAATATCTTGGACATTGAAAACATTGGATATGTTGAATGGGGAGGGAAGATCACCGCATTAGCATTGTCACTGATTTTGTGAAGTATCCGGAAAGGACCATATTTCTTCATCTTTGTCTTGATGTATGTACCAGTTGGAAATCTCTCGCTGCATAAGTGAAGCATAGCATAATCACCTTCTTCAAAAAGATTTGAAGCGACGATGTTTATCAACATCTTCCTTGTACGTAGCATTAGGGGCTTCAAATTTTGGCAAACTTCATGATGAACCTGAGAAGCTTTATCCACCAAATGATCAATTGCAACATTATTTATTGGAGATTTCGGTAAGACGACAAGATCAAGAACATGATTAGGAACCTTAGAATAAACAATTTCAAAAGGTGTTTCTCCGATGGAACTGTTTACCAAAGTATTAAAAGCAAACTCCATATGGGGTAGAAGCAGATCCCACTGTCTTGGTTTTACACCACATTTTGCACGTATCAAATTACCCAAAGAACGATTGACAACCTAAGTTTGTGGGTGAGAAGTATTGCTAAATTGATGAGTAGTATCGTGGTGCATCAATAAAGTCTTCCATAAGCAACTCAAAAATTTAGTATCACGGTCTGATGTAATAGATTTAGGCAATCCATGAAGACGAACAATCTCCTTAAAGAATAAAAATGCAACATTGGAAGCATCAGAAGACTTCTTGCAAGCAATGAAATGTGCCATCTTCGATTATCTGTCAACAACCACCATAATAGAATTAACGCCACGTTGGGTATGACTGAGTCCCAAAACAAATCCATAGAAACATCAAGCCAAGGAGCATTAGGAATAGGCAATGGTGTATAAAAACTAGTGTTCTGAGTATGTCCCTTAGCTTGTTGGCACACAAAGCATTTGCGAACATATTTAGCAACATCTAAGCCATGTAAAAAACCTTGAGGAATACACAAGTGATTACCTTTAAAGAGAAAACTATCTTGGATAAGATAATCATCTATGTCATGCCACGTAAATTAGAACACCGTGACCACATAGTTTTGAAGTCATCATCATCCACATATAAATCCTTGAGATAGTCGAAACAGTAAGCACATTGCGAACAATAACTAGCAAATGAGCACAACGGCTTAAGGCATCGACAACTTTGTTCGAATGGCCACTCCTGTGCTTGATAATAGAAAGTGTATTTGTTGATAATAGAAAGCCAACGATCATGCATGTGGTTGATTTTGAAAGAAGTTTGAAGAAATTTCAAGGATTGATGGTTAGTATAAAAAAATAAACTCACTTTGAATCAAATAAGTATGCCATTGCTTAAGAGCTCGAACAATAGCAATCGGCTCCAACTCATAAGTAGACAATTTCTTGCTTATAGCAGAAATTTTCTCTCTAAAATTAGCAATATGATTATCTTCTTGAGATAAAACAACACCAATACCAAGGATAGAAGCATCACAATCAACCTCAAAAGGTTTAGAAAACTCGGGCAAGGCAACAAAAGGTGCATAGCTTTTCTTAAAGTAAATCAAAACTTTTATCAGCAACTTTGGTCCATTGAAACTTTTCATGATTCAAACAATTAGTAAGAGGTGCAGCAATGGAACTGAAATTTCGGACAAAGTGTCTATACAAGGTAGCCAAACCATGAAAACTGTGAACATCACGAATGCAAGTGGGAGGAGGCCACTCATGAATAGCCTTTACTTTGACATATCAACACGAACTCCTTTGTCAAAAAAGATATGGCCCAAAAATTGAACTTGATTTGTCGTGAAACTGCATTTCTTCAAATTAATATATATAACATGTTTGTGAAGCATTTGCAACACTTGGCAAATATGAAAAAGATGATCATCATAGCTGCGATTGAAGATTAAAATATCATCAAAATAAACAATAACAATTTTGCCAAGAAAGGGTTGCAAAACTTGATTAATGAGTCTCATGAAAGTGCTTGGTGCATTAGATAGCTGAACCACATAACAAGCCACTTGTGGAGACCTTCACGGGTTTTAAATGCAGTTTTCCTTTCATCACTAGGACGCATGCAAATTTAAAAATAGCCTATCAAGCTTAGTGAAGGTAGGAGTTGTAATCTGGTTAAGTGTACGACAATCAATTCACAATCGCCATCCACCATCTTTCTTTGAAACTAAGAAAGCAAAGCAAGCGCAAGGGCTTTTGCTTGGTCTAATCAAACCCTTCTTAAGTAAATCATCAATTTGTCCTTGAAGTATAGTATGCTCACTAGGACTCCATCAA
Organism: Berberis vulgaris; assembly: GCA_963556465.1. Taxonomy (NCBI): domain Eukaryota; kingdom Viridiplantae; phylum Streptophyta; class Magnoliopsida; order Ranunculales; family Berberidaceae; genus Berberis; species Berberis vulgaris. The sequence continues at coordinate 80,476,694 of OY747129.1, read as the reverse complement.
TAATGTGGGAGATGTGGCAATGAAGCACTCGATATCAAGTCAATATTATATTGTGCATCTCTCATAGGAGGCAAAAAATTGACAATTCATTGGGAATAATAAAAATAAACTCTTGTAACAGGGTTGTGCTTGAGGAGGAATTACCACAGAAGGTTTGGCATTTCATGAGGCCTGAGAGTATGAGGAACAAAAGTGGCGTAATGGGGAAAATCAACATAAAAATCTGCCAATAACAGAGTGCCTTTATCGCAAGGAGCACTAGCAATAGATGAATGAAGAGCCCGTAGGATGCTAGGTAAATTTGACACCATCTTTGAAGAATGTGTATGTGTTCTCATAATTATGCGTGATTGCATGCATATCATATAACAATCGGCGTCCAAGCAAGATATGAGTAGCAGACGTTGGAATAACATCACATACAACTGAAGTAGAGTAAGCGCCCATAGAAAATTCAAAGCAACATCGTTTAGTTTACCTCTTTAAAGCATTCATCATTGACCCATCCAATAGAATAAGGCCTAGGATGAGGAGTCACTTGCAAATTTAGTTTGTCAACCATAGTAGAAGAAATAAAATTCTCACTACTACCACCAATATATCATGGTTGGCATCATGAATGTCATAAGCGTCCGCCTACTCAATTTGATCATCAAGGTTTTCTTCCTCACCTTCAATAGCATCGTCATCATCATCATGATCTACATAACCTAAAACTTTCTTACCACGACATTCATCAAAAGAATGACCAGGTTGGCCACACTTGTTGCAACGATTTCCTCTTGGCTTAGTAGGGTTGAATAAAAAATCGACCAAACTGATTAAATCGACCGATTCGATTAAAATCGAACCGATTGGTTCGGTTTTAAAAAATTCAAAACCGAAGTGGTTGGTTTGGTTTTCGGTTTTTATGTGATTTTAACTGACAAAACTGAACCGACCGAATATATATATAATAAATAATATATATTTTATTTAAAAATAATATAATATGTTTCAAATAGTCAGTCTGTTCGGTTTTATTTCGGTTTTAGTCGGTTCGATTATGGTTTGCATAAATTAGAATCGGTTCGATTTCGGTTTCGGTTCTATTAATGGTCGATTCGGTTTCGGTTTGAAAATTTTGAAATCGACCAAAGTCGGTTCGGTTTTCAACCCTATGGCTTAGTATGATGGTTATAGAGTTTGGTAGTGGTTTGAGGGTAGGTTTGGATTGGACGAGGTTGCGGAATATTTGGTTGGAAGGAGCACGTGGTGCGAAATATAATGGAGCTCGAGGTGGCGGTGGTAAGATAGAAGAAATATCAGGAAAAGGGAGTAATGGGAAAATATTTGGAGGTGGAGGGTTTTGTAAAAGGGACGAGGGTGGGGAGGATAATAAAAATCATGGAGAGACGGATTAGGCTATTTAAGGGTGGAGTCTTGGTATGTTTGTGATAGGTTGAAACGGTTGTTATAATTGGGTTGAGAGAATTGACAAGTATTTTGATTTTGGGGAAGTTGAGGCAACTTGCGTTCAATATTGAGAGCCATCTAAACTGGAGCAATCATTGTTGTTGTAGACAAAGTCATACGACTTTGAATAGCGTGGTTAAGTCCACCAATAAGCCAAGCAAGCAACCAATTTCATTCTCTTTAATACCATTACGGTCGATAAAATAAAAAAATTAGGCCACGTATTCATCAATTGGTTTAGCACCCAGTCAACAATTTTGTAATTTTGCAAAAAGTTGACGATAATCTTCGGGTAAGAATTGAGCATGACAACTTTTGCATACAATTCCAGCTACAAATTTCAAATTTACTTGCTCGACGACGTTCCTCCATGTGATTAAACCAACATGTAGCGGTGACTCCCTTAAGTTTGTAGGCAACCATCTTGACTTGTTTGTCTTCTGGAACTTCAACTTGAAAAAATTATCAACTTCGTAAGCCCAGTCAAGATATTCTTCAATGAGAAAATTACCTGAATAAGGAGTGTCCGCTTTCAATTTATACTTCGGAATAGCATCATAATTGATTTTGGTCAAGGAAGCACAGACTCTTCGAAAATGTGTCGTATCCGTGTCCGACACACGATACTTGCTCGACACGCGTCAGACACTTGGTCAACGTGTCGGCAGGTGTCAGACACATGGCCAATGTGGTCTACGTGTTGGACACACCTCCGATACACCGAGATCTTGGTCAGGACACAGTCAAGACTCGAAAACCAACTTTGTTTTATTTTTTACTTTTAGATGTTTGCAAATAACCACGTAATATAATGGTTGTTGATTTACCTGAAGTGAATGACTATTTCAATTAAGATTTAAGATAAATAGGGCAAAAAACCACTAAAGCATAGAGGTAGTCACTGATGCACCGACTCTCCGAAAAACCACCGTATCACGTGTCAAATACGTGTCAGACACGGATTCGCGCCCGACACGCGCTCGACACGTATTTGACACGTTGTCAACGGTCAAAATTCGTTGACTGTCACCGACACGGTCTAGACATGTGATTATATATTATCCTCTTTGATCTTCAAACCCTAAACAGAGAATAGAGAAAAGAGGGGAAAAGGGCTGAGCGGCTGAGAGAGGGATCGATCGACAGACACAGAGAGAGAGAGATCGATCGATCGAACCACATTGCTAGACGGAGCTAGAGAGAGAGGGAGAGATCGATCGATAAAATATGTGGAAAGCGGAGCTTCTGTTCCTGATAACTCCTTCCCCCCAAACACCACCGACCCACTCCTCTCCTTCACCACAACTTCCTCTTTCGCGGAGCTTTTGATCGAAAGGAGACCCTTTGATGATGAATTTTTCGTCAATTTGAGAAGCAGAGGTGAGTTCTAGGGTTTTTGGTTCGAAGGGAGATGAATTGGGTGAAGAAAACTTGCAGGCGAGACGGGGATGAAGAGGAAGTGACTAGAAGAGATTGATCCATCTCTTCTCCTCTTCGATTTTGTAGGTTTTTTGGGGGAGAAATTTAGGGTTTTTGGATCAAAATTAGGGTTTTTGAGAGTGGAGAAGAAGAGATAAAATGAGAGCAGAGCGGAAGAGAAGGAGAGAGAGGCGGAGGAGGTTATCTTTTGACCTGCAAAGTGAGATACCTTGGGATGAAATTACCCTTGAAGATAGTGAAATTACGGGGTTGGTAGAGGATGGAAGAGAGGGAGGGTAGGGTAGGGTAGGGTAGGGATGGTTTGGTCATTTTGGGGTGTTGGATTGTAGAGTGATACGGTTCTTGTTTTGTACTATGTTGTTGGTGTGAGAGTGTGCTGCTATAAGAAATTAATTAGAATTTTAAGTATATTATTTTTTTAATGCATATTTTGAAAACTCGTCACAAAATTGTATTGGACAATAAGAATTGATGATGTAAGTTTTGTAAACTTCAAAAAAATATATTAAAAAAATAAGTTTGACCGTGTCGCCGAGTCCTATTTTTTAAAAAATTGCCGAGTCGCCATGTCGTATCCGTGTCCGACACGACACGCGTATCCGAGCATCATTGGAGGTAGTTTATGCTTTTTCTTAATCTTTGCTTCTTATTTTTCTCTCATTTGTTTCTTCTCTCCTCTACTTCTTCTTTACTATACTTTTTCTCAACTTTAATTTTTTCTTGCAATAATGTCATTTTCTTCAAGACACTTTATTAGATTATTATTTATATTTATATGACGTTAAAAAATAATATGACGTGTCTCCGAGTTCTATTTTTGGAAAATTGTGAAGTCGGCGTGTTGTGTCCGTGTCCGACACGACGCGCATGTCCGTATCCGTGCATCCTTGATTTTGGTCGATTCCTTGAGTTTTTTCTCCTCTTGAATTCTGGGGAACCATTCTATTTTTGTTTCATCTTCAGCGGCACTATTAGGATCTCCAGATTCTGATTGTAAAAGTTGGGACACAGGTTGGTGGCTGGGTTGAGATATTGTGTATTGCAGGTATGGGGTAGAATTTTTCTGGTTGAAAAGGAAGGGGGTAATATTGGATCTTGGGAAGGGAGGGACCGAGCGAGGGTTGTTTAATCTTGAAAAACTCCATGAATCTTTGAAGAGAATTCTGATTTTCTTAATCTACAATCTGAGTTCTCCCATTGTTCCATCAATCTCAGCTTTGAGACTTCTTCACAATTTCATCGTTGTTGTTTGAAGGAGCCATATGATCTTTGCTATGATACCACTTAATGGCATGTGTATGTGTAACAATATAGAAGAAAAAGTCAGAATCCTTCAATTGGAGAAGAATAAAAGAATTAAGAAAAAGAAGAATAATAAAACTTCAGATTGGAAGAAATTGTTTTCAATAATAATAACTTGATTGGTTTTCTAAATCAACAATCTCCTTTGTATAGGCTATGAGGACCGTTTTACAAAACTAAAATAACATTCTTCAATATACTAACTATGAACTAACTTCCTAAAATAAATATTCTCCAACTATTATAGGAATCCTATAGAAAATAGGAGTTCTGTATGAAATATAACTCTATCACCAAAATAGAAAGGAATTCTCATAAGAAATGGAAACAAAGTTTCTGTTTTTGGTCAAAAGCTTCCAAGAATTGGATGGCTTGATGTTCTACATCAATATGGTATTTCGGCTCAAGTCTTCCTCTAGCCTAGTGCAATTCCTTTTAGAGCATTTTTTAAAAAATTATATATTTAATTCAACATTGTCATTAAGGTAATGGTTTAGTGAAAAATGAGAACAAGGAAATAACTAGAATGCTTCAGTCAAGCTAATTAGTTGGTAAGTAGACCATGGAATGCGCCAAAATTTGTTCAGTCAATTCAAAAGAAAACTGTGTGGTGTTCTAATCCTAGATCAGCCAATCCTCTCTGATCATTGGGCCCTGCTCGCCAAATTCAGGTCCCCGTTACATCTTCCATGAAGTGGGATACCTGCATTTTTTAGCAGTCCACAGATAACTTGATGACAAAACAGTAAACTAACAGTTTAATCATCGACTCATCAAAGTATGTTTTGTTTTGTTGCCACTATTTTCGCAGATCTGGAACCTCCTATACCAAGGCCAAAGACATCAGCAAGAACTGCACAGAGGCTGATTGCTCAAGGAATGGGAATGAAGCTGCCAGAAACTGGCCTTGGGTCTAGTGAATTTAGAAAACAGGAAGAAGCCAGAAGGAACCGCATTGTTACAAGGCAAACATTAAGAGATGATGCCTGGGGTGCCGAGTAAACAGATACTACTGTCAGTAAATTGTTTTATTTTTCAACTTTTCTCCCTCATCTGCAGAAGAGAATAGTTGTACCATGACCCTTTTTTTAACATTTTCTTTTACCTTTGTGTATTCTTACATCTGTAAATGCAAAAAATATTGTGTATGCTTTGTCTGGTGACACTAAAAGTTGGCATTAATTTACATCTGGGGTTGAGCTTAGGTGTTCTCTTTCTGAAAGATTATTTCTACATATAGTCATATAGATCATTTATCATTGAATCAGTTTGCTCCTAAAATTTTAGTCAATGTAAAATGAAAAATGTATGAAGTTTATGAAAGCAGATTGTATGAACAGATGATTGCTATGAGACTCGACTCTCATTATAGGCCTAGAGTGTGTCTTCATAATTATCAATCAAATGATTGGTTACCTATCTAATGTCTAATGATTGAAGGATCCAGTACCGTGGGTTCCCGTCACAATTGACAAACTGCAGCCACATCTCAAGAACATTGGATGTCAAAAGTCCACTTGAGTGGAATGTATCCATTCCCATGTTATTGACATGGTTATCCTTTGCAAGGATGGCCATTGCTTTGGCTTTGTCATTAACACAATGTGAACATCTGTGTAGAGAATCAGCTCATGCTATTTCAGAACCCATGGTAGAAGTTCCGAGCTTTGATTGCCTAGGCATGTACATATCGAGCATAGTTCTCGCCAGTAGAATCAATTGATAAGATACACATTATTTAATAGTTTCATTCTATGCTTTCAGCGAGATTAAAGAGATGGGATGATCAATTGATTGTTGGAATTTTTCTTAGAGCTTGTATTCCAACCAAATCTCTTCCTTGACCCAGTGGGCTAATAACTTGTGTTTTGTAACACATTCTGACTACTAGTCTTTGAAAGTCATTAATAATGGACTGAGACTAACTTTTGTAAAAGTCAGAATAAACTGTATTTTTCACGATTTAGTTGAAAATGGTGCTTCATGGTTGAACACGAGTAGTTGCAGTCTTCCAATAAAAAAATGTTAAGGTTATCAAATTTGATTGATGTTACTGTTACTTTAGGGTTATTAGGGGCTCAGAGCTGAAGTCTCAAAAAGTCTAAATTTGAGAAATTGAGGTAATTAGTTTTACTAGACTTCAATCAAAGAGACATGTATTCAAGCTGCTCTTGAGCTGAGAATTTAAGGTCATTATGGATGTAGGGGGCGATGATGTGGCAAAGCAGATGGCTGAGAGGAAGATTTGTATGATAGATGTACTTGTATTCCCATGCATGGTAGAATTTTGAGCATCTCCTCCTCCTCCTCCTCCTCCTCTGCCTCTTCCCAAGGGACTACTTCCTGCTTCCAAGTATTCGACAAAAGCACAAATCAGTTGCTGGCAACCTAGTTTGATAGCCACTTGGAGGGTGCCAAGAGCAGTGCTAACACTATGCCAGTTGTTGGGTACTGAACCATCTGTATAAAGGAGACGTAACACTGTGACTTGGTGGTTAAACTCAGACTCTTTGCAGTAAATCTCAACGCAATTCCGGGAGTCTAATATCTGACAAGTGGGCCAGTCCTCAGCAAAGTACTTGCTCTTCTCTATAAGAATGTGCGAGTGACAATAGAACCAACCAGTCATCCCTGCCCTCTTGCGTCTGTAGCCTAACAACGGCGTCACTTGTTGATCTGTTGCCAAAACTGCTTGGATACTTTGTTTCGTTGATTTTGTTCTGACAAAAAAGGAATCATGAGAAGTTCTCAAAATCGGGAGAGTCAAAATTTTAAGTGCATAATCCTATTTAAATTTGATGTACACACTTTAAAGAATCATTCTGTAAATTCATTCATAATTTATCATAGAAAACGGAATAACTTAACAAAAAAAAATGACAATAACTAAATAAAATCTAGGCTGACGCAAAAAATAGACTGAAACACAACAGCAGAGTATATAGGCCTTCCTTCTATAGGTGATCTGTGCAAGCACCACAAACAGGCACTAAGATCCCTTGATAAGTGGCCCAGATGAAGCAAGCTATGATTGGGGCTACCTAGGCATCATTTTTGACAACAAAGGAACATGAGATACAATACTTTGCAAGTGAAAATGTGAATAAGCTTCAGAGTTTGGAATTTTTTTCCCTCCACTTTGGCTCGAAGTAAACTAAGCTAATAAATTCACAAACCAATATATTTTAAGTACAACTTAACATGAGAGAATGGTTTCTTTGTTTTTCTTCTGTGGTGAAGAAAAAGTAGTAGAGAGAGACACATGCTTGAGATGTAAACAACATATAATGAGTGACCAGAAAGATTAGGTTGGAAAAGAAGAATCTGGCATGTAACTTCAGGATTTGAAGATAAGATGGTATAATCAAATACAATTCATGGAGGGAGATTTCACTTTCAGTGAAAGGAGATGAAGTGCATACTCTATATTCTGTAAAGTCATAAGGGCAATGCCCGTTTGTTATTGAGGTAAACGTGCTAGTCATGAATCAAATTTGCTGATATAGAGAACAAATCACTTGTTCAACAACATATTAAAAGAAACAGTAAACCCCTGCTATTACTCGTGTAACTGAAATGCATTTGATACTGCCAATCAATGATGCACCGACTTTTCGGAAAATCTCCGTATCACGCGTCAAATGCGCGTCGGACACGGATTCGCGCCCGACACGTATTGGACACGGGGTCAACGGTCAAAATTCGTTGACTGGGTTGGACACGGCCTGGACACGGTCCAGACTCGGCCAAACTAGTCAAAATTCGTTGACTTCAAAAATTGCAATTAAATCATCGCCCGATCCTTCCTCTCCCACAGAGCACAGGAAACTAAAAAAAAACCCTAACCCTAAATCGATCGACGGAGGACCAGAGGTAGATAGATCGAGAGACGGAGGTAGAGAGAAGAGAAGTCGGAACAAAGAATCCAATCAATCGATTGATTTCGACAGAGAGGACTGAGGACTGAGGAGAATACGCGTTCGACAGAGAGGGATAGATTGATCTACAGGATCTATAGCGTCCTCATCAACACCAGGTACCTTCGATCGATCGATTTCGTTTTTTTTTTTTCCTGCTATGGTGTCTGTTATTGTTTCCTGCGATTTCATCGATCGATCTTCCTGAGATTGATTTCTGAGATCGATCGATTCAATTTCGTTTTTTTTTTCCTGCAATTCATTTTTTGCGATATCCTGATCTTGCGATTTTTTATTTTGTTTCCTTTTTTTTTTTTTCCTGCGATTCTTTTTTTTTCCTGTTTTTTTTTTTTCCTGCGATTCCTTTTTTGCTGTGTTTTTTCTTTTCTTTCTCTGCATATATATGAAAGCATGCATGGAATACTTAATACTTCAAATACCCCATATTGAGCTTGTACCTATTGGCTGAAAACTAAATAAGAAACTAAAACTGGTTTTAGGCCAAGTAACTGGAGATGATCTTTGGAAGCATGTGACAATATTAAGAAGACCATGTGAAGGTGGGGGAAACCTTAGATGGAGGTTTATGAGTATGACTTCGATGAGGTTTATGAGGTTTTGATCCGCTAGTAAATGAAGAAGAAGAGATGTAGCCGCCTCGCTGGTGAGTTTTTGAAATTATCAATTTACATTTTATTTACAATATCAAGTTAATGAAATTATATTGCTTATGCTTTATGAGTATGACTTGAGCAGTTGAGCTTGATTTTATGATGCATTTGTAAATTTGAATGAATGAATTTGAATTTTTTATTGATATGTTTGGATTGTTTAATAGTATTATTAATTTATTTATGATTTTATGTTCTTATGAGTTACAAAAAAAATATATTAAAAAATTTAGTTTGACTGTGTCGCCGAGTCCTATTTTTTTGAAAATTGCCGAGTCGCCGTGTCGTATCCGTGTCCGAGTCCGTACATCCTTGCTGCCAATATGGGAGAATCAAAACAGAGATAACACAAAAGAGATGAGGAGAGATGAAAAGGAGGGGGTATAGTCAGTTAAAGCTCTTAAAGACCCATAGGAAATGAATATGCTTCTTCTATATTTCCTAATGTAAAGTCACAGGTACTGCTGAAATTAGGTTGTATCTGAAACCTACTCTACAAAACTCCGGATTTATGGTAGCTTCTTGCTTCTCGACCAAAGTTATTGGGTGATACAACTCTGAAGCAACTCCTACAACAAATGTTGCAAAACTGAACATAATTGAAACTTTTGGAAAGTTTGATATTCATGTAATTATTACATAATATATCCCTTAATTTATATATGTTAGTGTTTCAATTAGTATATTTTATTCTAATTATTTCATTTTCATGTTTTTGTAGGAATTTGAGCGTGAACGATGAAATCGCATAAAAGCGACAATTTGAGGAAATGATATATTAATTGGTCGATTCTAGCGGTGGTACAAAAGTAGAGGGTCACATACTTAAACCTAACCCAAACAAACCTAGGTCCACCTAATTTAACCTAAACCCAAGCCCAAAAAGCTAACATAAAAACCCAAGCCCAAGAAACTAGGAGAACCTTATTTAGGTTCTCCCCTTTTTGGAGAAAACCTCTCGGCTTCCCTTGGACATTCCTCCTCTCCCCTCCTCTCTTTTCCAGCCACCACGCCAATCCACCTTGCCGACGATCCTCGCTTGATAGGAGAACCGGTGGTGCGATCATCCCGCCGTCACCACCTTCCCTCGCCATCACCACCGAAACAGACCCACGCACCACTTGCAGCCAGCCGTCACCACCACTATCACGCCCCGATTTTCGAGGAAAACGAAAATTTCCAAAATCCACGTAGGATTATCCGTTTTCCCAAAACTCGGGACGTGAAATTCAATAATAAGAAAAACATTTAGCAGCAACAACAACTTAAACATGATTTAATTACTGAAATAAATAAAAACTCTAACCAGGAAAAAACTGACGTTGCTAGCCCACTAGCGGAACTCCAGTAATGCTGCGCAAAAGTCTCTAAACCTGAAAGGCTAATCGGCTACATTCCCAAAGGAATTTACCCAAGAAGCAAAAGCTCACTTGGGTCAACAATAAAGCTTGTGTGAGTAATCTTCATCCCAAAATCAATAAATTCACACGTGATAACATCAAACTAAGTACAAACAATAAACAACCACACCAATAGGTAGTTCCTCAATGAGGCAAATGTGTCATGCAAAAAAACACAATTCAAAGAATTTAGTTCATCAACGAGGCAATTATGTCATCATCCTGACAAGTAAATATGCATTTACTTATACTTACACTATAGAAATTGATTATGGCAAGTCTGACCTGCAGAAACATTAGTGGGCTTGTCATCCTGCATGAAAAGGGTTAGAAACAATGTAAACGTAATTTATTCATTTTTTATTTGAATTTGATTCATCTTTCAACGGATTGATCACTTAGATGATACTACATTCGCACCACCTCCGTGCCGAACATACATGCCCGTATGCCTCTCTCATATAAAGGAGGACTTCTCCGTCATCCATGCCCAAGTGGGGACACATCATATACAGCCATGTATCACCGGATACTTCTAACTATATGAGTAACAAAAAGCCACTCTTGGGCTATCAATGCGCATAAAGTCACGTCACATTTTTTATGGATAAATATCAAAGCCTATCTTAGGCATAAAAATTCACCTCATTTCCGCAAGACTAACCCGAAGGTTATTTTAGTTTCTCTAGTAAGAAATGGGTGCCCCAACTCTGCAAGACAACCCACAGGTTAGTTAGTTTCTCTAGTAAGAGAGGGAAAATAATAAACAAAAGAGGTGGTAGTTCTAAGTGATACAATTCCAACTGATTTAAATTTTCAGGAGTCAAAGTTTAACAATATCATTTATTTTTGATATTTCAGAATTTCTCCACAATGACATTTTGTCATTCATAAGTAAATCAATCCACCCATTATTTTTGGGGAAATAGAATCATTTTTCAAATGCATACATTCAGTGTTGGCAACAACATGAGCCACACACTCACCATCCTATAATATCATAACTAAAATATTAACCAATAGATTAGTATGACTTAACAAAACAATAGATTAAGATGTACAATGGTAATTTTTAAACAAGATAGTGGTATGCAGTGAAATCTACATACAAAATATGATGGAATTCACACAAACTCATGCACAAGTAAGAGTCCAACCAAAATGAGCATAAAGTCAAACAACAGATTCACAGCTAATCACAACCCCCATTTAACCAATTTTCTGAACTAATCAAAATTAGATCTAAGACTACACCCTCAATTAAGCTACTATAAAAACACAACATGATCATACTACAGTAAATATCAAAACTAAACCAAACTCATTACACAAAAAGACACAAATTCTATATCTAATCAACCAACCCAACATAGATAATAAAATTCATGTCCACTTTATAAAGAATAACAGTTTAATCTATTTTCAGTTTATTATTCCATAGAATTATTTATATGAATTTGGTTTTCACCAACAGACTGAGATGAGAAAGGCAACATGATTATTTATCCCTGTTTCCAGCATACTCCTTCAATACTTCTTTTCCCTGTTAATAGTAATTAAGAGAAATAAAGAAGAACCCCAAATTTGCTTCAGTGTTGCCAAAATTTTCTATAGCTTGCTCATAATCATGATTGATTGGTTGCTAGACCCAAACTCCAATATGACCAGCACACATGAATGTCCACTAGCTCACACTTCTGCACAAGATTGACAAGGTCCCACATACATCTTAGTGCCCATCTCTGTGTATTCCATTTCTTGCATTCACTTATTTATTTCATGATGAAACATTACCCCTTCTCAAAACCAACATCAAACACAAAACAAGACCTAAGAAAGAGAACACAAACACGACACATTCGAATTCTGAACAAAGGGTAATCGCAATCATGGAGAGTACAAAATTTTCTCTAGGAACTCGTGTGTTTATCTAATGATGAATTTCTTTCTAATCTATTATCTCTTAAGCATAAAAAGTTATCCTACGAAGATGAAAATCCTATGTAACACTATGATTACTAATAATACCAAAGCTGTTGCACAATGCCTTCTTTGTAGATGAAGCACATACTCTCAAAAATCTATTATTAAGAGGTTCATCACCCATCCACACTTCCTGTCAGAAATTCACTGTCACCATGACACCAAGCCATTTCAATGCCTCAGAAGAGACCCATCTTAATGCTTACGAAGTAAATTACCGCACAATCTATCATACTTACCCAAATCTCCATTCAAAACTATGCATATGTAATTATCTAGATTAAGTTTTCCTTATAAAATCAACAAGTAGCCACTCACAAAACCGCCCCACTTTCTGAAGTCCTCAAATCTTAACCATCAAATATAAGATCCAAATAGAATGGAAATGAAAAAAAAAAAAAAACTACCCAGCAGACCACATACTAATAGAGTTTCATTTCAATAGCAATAAAACATTATCCATCAACTACAACCTAAACAAACATGAATTCTCAAGTTTCCAAAAAAATAAAAATCAACAAATTACTTCAAGCCAACAAAACCCATTATTACAAATCACTCAAACAACAGATTTACTCCACACCCAATTCACAAAAATTCGTCAAACATAATCATCAAACAAGATTTCAACACAAAATTTGACACAAAACACACAAATCAAAGCAAACAAGCTTCAACTAAACCAACATACAACAACAAACAATCTGAAGAGGAGATGAAAATGAACTCACCATTCTAATCGCCACATCGACCATTCTCTGCTGCAACACCACACACCGCCAAAGGATTGATCGGAGCTGGGTTGTCCGATCGAGCTCTCCTTCTTTGTGCGAATCTGTTCTTTTTGGTGATGAAATCAAACAGGAATGGAGAAAAGAAGAGGAAGGAAGGATTTCGGGGCGGTGGGATCGACTGCGACGCTCAATCAAAGAGTGTGCTCGCCGCCAATGAACAGAAGAAGAGAAAAAAAAACGCAAAGAAGGGAAGAAGGAGGAAGAAGAAAATAGAGTTTTTCTCTTTATAAGGTGGGTGGCTATTCACCCCCACTGATATTCTAAAAGCACCCACCTTCTAAACTCACCAAATAAGACCCTAAATTTTGAAATTTAATTTCGATTAAATGTAACTTTATTTTATTTCATTCAAAATAAAATAAATTAGTTTTATGAATTTTAGGGGTGTTACATTATACACACGTTAAATGGAATCTCGTCCCGAGATTCGGAAGGTAAGAAAGTTAACCAAATTTCGAAAAAAATATGACTTGCCAAACGAAGGAAGATTTTAAAATTCAAATTTCAATTGAACTTTATGAACATAAATATTTATTGTCATTGGAAAAGTAGGGGTGTTACAACCACCCACTCTCTGTTCCTTCATCTCCCCTGTTTCCCTCTCTCACGACCACCATCGCAAGCGACGCACCAGCACACCACCACCGCGACAAGAGTAGAAACAAGGAGCACCGCCCTTGTTTCTCTCCCTTTTTTTGTTCTCTTTCGCGTCTCTATCTCTGTTTTTCCATCTCTCTCTTTCTTTTGTAGGTACCGGAGTCGGAAGGAGGAAGAAGGAGCTCGTGAGGAGCGAAGACGAAACAGCGCGGCTCGCTGGAGACGAAGACCAGAGGAACACACGACTTTTGGCTGGAGAAAACTGTTTTTCAAACAGTTTGGTTATTCACACCTGAATACTTGCTCTCTGACCACAGTGTAGTTGCAGCGATTTTTCGGGATGCGCGTTCGTGCTGAGATGGATTTCACCTACACCAGTGCTGTGACCACCGCCACCATGATCTTCTAGACCCCGCGCCGAGGCGAAGATGAAACCGCAGGGTTTCCTAGAGTTTGTTGTATTTGAATTTATTTTTTTTCTATATACTTGAACGTTAAATACAGTTGATTTCTGAGTTTCAATAATTTGCTTTCACCGATTATATCCGGATTAATTATCTAGACTAGTCGGTAGTTAGAAGTACCATTTATTGATATTCAAAGTCTGCTTTAATCAATTAATCTGAATCTGTGATTGTGTGTGCCGTAAGAGGACATGCAATGCTAGGGGTTTAGAATTAGTTAAAATAAACCTGTGATTGTGTATGTTGTAAGAAGACACGCAATGCTGGGGGTTTATACTTTTGCTGAAATCAATTGCGAACTTAGATTAATCTTTAGGTTAGTCATGTTAATTCTAGAAAACAATAATTTGGATTACACAAATCTCGAAGAACCTGTGGTGGATTCGATGTCTCGGTCCCCTCTCTATCATCTTATCAGTTTAATTTTAGTTGTCAATTTCATTTTTTAATTTAGTAATTTTCATCTGCTGTAACCCCCAACTATAAATTAGTTCAAATAAGTCATAGAATTCGACTGTCTAGTCAATCCTCGTGGGATCTACTCGTATTTGCCACTGTCTACCAGTTAGACAGTCGTGCACTTGCGGTATTACAAGTAGGGTTTATTAGCTTATTAATTTAGGTTAATAAAATATCTATCAAGTTTTTGGCGCCGTTGCCGGGTATTGTAACGGTACAATCGAAATCTAGGGTTGTTTTTGCTAGTTTATAAATTAGGTTTAATTTTATTTTTAGGAACAGTGTTACAATTGACTATTGTATTCTACTCACAATTGACTACAATTGACTATTGTATTTTTAGGAACAGTGTTCATTTTATACATTGATGACAACGTTTGGTTTAGGTTTGGGGGTGAGGTTTAAGAGTTTTTCTGCATTCTTTGAAAATTTTGAAATGAAATGTATTTCACAATTGACTATTGTATTCTACTCAATCTCCATTGAATACATAGTTAATTATAATTGTGTGAAAATTTTTCGATTTGAAAATGCATACAAAATCTAAGCTCCTTTCCAATGAAGAGAATATGCTTTCAAGTAATCCTTTAAATTCAAGAAATGCATGCTTTCACTTGTCACTTTTATATATCAATAGGAAAACATATGGTTTGATATTATCTTTAAGTTAACTATATTTCATGATATTTTTCGACTCGACCACTATTGCACTATAAGCCAAGTTAACATAATTGAAGTTAATCAATAAGATATTAATTAGAAAACCTTAGAATAATAGTGGAGACTTAACCCTTGTGAGTTTCGAGACATTTTATTTTTCTTGAGGGTTATTAAATAAACTCTGACTTTTCTCGAATCTGCATTATCTCGTTGATGATCTCATTGTTCTTGTTTCTTTTATTGATTGCTTTGAGAATGTCGTTAAAATTGAATTATTACACTAGAACTTCTTGATTTATTTAGTTGAGATGTCATAATACCGACTAGAGCTTAAGAAGTGATATAGATAATTTTTTTCTTTGAACCGTTCTTTAGCCTTTTAGCCTACCTAATAATAAATATCCATTTGCAGCCATTTGAGCCTTTAAATAGACTTTTTCTTTGCTAACCCCATCTCCATTACCTACTTCAATTAGGGAGTAATATCTCATACTATTTTTATCCTTACCCAATGTCTCTGAGAACGTGTATGGTTGATATAATTTTGGAATGGACAAATGAAAGGAGCTGAAACTAAATATTCCATGAATCCTCGGGACTGAAATGTTTTATTGTGCAGAAGGGGAAAACATGTCAAAAAAAAAAAAGATTGATGCTTTGAAAAAAATAAATTAATATGAAGAATTTCGAAGGAAGAAAAATTAATGGTATACAACATTGGTTTATTCTTCATAGCCCAACGTGTTTATTAAATGGTGTATCCATTCTCAGAAAATTTTATCGTATCCTTTTCCATTCTAGTTAGCCAAAATCTTAGCCTCATTACAACCTAATAAAGACCTAATTGATCTTAAGTAAAGGGCTGGTTCATAGATGTGGAGATTAAATAGACAAGAACTATGGCGTATGATTCAACATTCTCAAAGTAATTGATATTCCTGTCCATGAGATCATATTCATTTCATGTTTTTAAAAGTCCGTTTTTCATGATTATTATATGTGAGATATTTGTGTTTCCATAATTTATTCTCTTTCTCACATATAAACTTAGTGATAACTAACCAATCTCTGAGTGATTTATTTTCGAGTGACAAGAGAGATTTGTAGTCGAAGCATATTATCCAAAGGTTATCAAGTTGTATATTTACTAGAGAAAAAAGAAAGTTATGTTGATAAGGCTATGCACACACACACTTCGAGTTGAGAATAATTGATGAAATTTATTTAACCTTTGGATACTATTAAATCGTTGTTAGACTTGTTGATATATTATTCTGACAATGTTAATTGTTTTCTGAAGTTTTTGGCAATTAGATTCTTACTCTGAGGATAATAGATCGAGTGATCAAGTTACCATGTTTTGAAAATTTCTTGAGTCATAATGTTTGTGGGTAACATTTTTGAAAACCCTCACGAGACTATAACTCGTCCACTAGAGGTAATCTAGCGGTTTAAAGCCTTATTGCACGTTTAAGGTAAGTGCAACCGATGATTCCTGCGAAAGTGAGTTAGAATTTTATTTTTATTGTTTTGCTTGAAGACTAGCAAAATATAGGTTTGGGGGTATTTGATATTCACGTAATTATTACATAATATATCCCTTAATTTATATATGTTAGTGTTTCAATTAGTATATTTTATTCTAATTATTTCATTTTCATGTTTTTGTAGGAATTTGAGCATGAACGATGAAATCGCATAAATGCGACAATTTGAGGAAATGATATATTGATTGGTCGATTCTAGCGGTGGTACAAAAGTAGAGGGTCGCATACTTAAACCTAACCTAAACAAACCTAGGTCCACTTAATTTAACCTAAGCCCAAGCCCAAAAAGCTAACCTAAAAACCCAAGCCCAAGAAAATAGGAGAACCCAATTTAAGTTCTCCCCTTTTTGGAGAAAACCTCTCGGCTTCCCTTGGACGTTCCTCCTCTCCCCTCCTATCTTTTTCAGCCACCACGCCAATCCACCTTGCCGGCGATCCTCGCTCGATAGGAGAACCGACAATGCGATCATCCCGCCATCACCACCTCCCCTCGTCATCACCACTGAAACAGACCCACGCACCACCTTGCAGCCAGCCGTCACCACCACCCACTCTTTGTTCCTTCATCTCCCTTGTTTCCCTTTATCTTTCTCACTCTTTCCCTCTCTCACGACCACCGTCGCAAACGGCACACCAGCTCGCACACTACCACCACGACAGGAGCAGAAACAGGGAGCACTGCCCCTGTTTCTCTCCCTTTTTTTGTTCTCTTTCGCGTCTCTATTTCTGTTCTTCCATCTCTTTATTTCTTTTGCAGGTACCGAAGCCGGTCAGAAGAAGAAGGAGCTCGCGAGGAGCAAAGACGAAGCAGCGCGGCTCACTGGAGACGAAGACTAGAGGAACGCACGACTTTTGACGGGAGAAAGTTGTTTTTCAAACAGTTTGGTTATTCACACCCCGAATACTTGCTTTCTGTACCACCACAGTGTAGTTGCAGTGATTTTTCGGGATGCGCGTTCGTGCTGAGATGAATTCCACCTACATCAGTGCTGTGACCACCGCCACCATGATCTTCTAGACCCCGCGCCGAGGCGAAGATGAAACCACAGGGTTTCCTAGAGTTTGTTGTATTTGAATTTATTGTTTTCTATATACTTGAATGTTAAATAAAGTTGATTTCTGAGTTTCAATAATTTGCTTTCACCGATTATATCCGAATTAATTATCTAGACTAGTCGGTAGTTAGAAGTACCATTTATTGATATTCAAAGTCTGCTTTAATCAATTAATCTGAATCTGTGATTGTGTGTGCCGTAAGAAGACATGCAATGCTAGGGGTTTAAAATTAGTTAAAATAAACCTGTCATTGTGTGTGCTGTAAGAAGACACGCAATACTAGGGGTTTATACTTTTGCTGAAATTCTTTAGGTTAGTCATGTTAATTCTTACACAAATCTCGAAGAACCTGTGGTGGATTCGATGTCTCGGTCCCCTCTCTATCATCTTATCAGTTTAATTTTAGTTGTCAATTTCATTTTCTTAATTTAGTAATTTTCATCTGCTGTAACCCCTAACTCTAAATTAGTTCAAATAAGCCATAGAATTCGATTGTCTCATCAATCCTCGTGGGATCGACCCATATTTTCCACTGTCTACCAGTTAGACAGTCGTGCACTTGCGGTATTACAAGTAGGGTTTATTAGCTTAATAAAATCTCCATCAAAGCTCGCATCCAAGAGTCTGTTTCCTAGCTACTCTAAATAGCTTCACATACATCACCAAGACTAGAGATCCTCACGTCACAAAAAAGCCAAAAAAATGAAAAAGAAAAAGAAGGTAGCAAGTTGATCGTTGAAATATCTGGCATAAACTTAATAACTTCCATGAAAATCATATCGTCATTATCTTTTAGTTAGCTTCATACGCCAGATAACTTAATTTTGAGATTTCCAAATAAAATATTCAATACCACTAACTTTCAAAAATGCTAGGAAATCAGGTTTTTGCAACCATGTTTTGTAACCAGGATGACGTGTCATGATCTGGTAAGAATGATGAAATCTCCAAAGATTTTATGTGTATCTTGAGGTTGTAAAAAACTCCTCTAACGATGCCACATCATTCTGGTTGCAAAACATGTTTACAAAACCTGGTTTCCTAGCCTCACTGACTAACTTTTCAAAGCTCTTTAGACATACAAGAAAACGAGTTTACCTAAAAGTTATTTAAATTAGCACATAGAAAAATGTTCAATATAACTAACAATACTTAATACTAATAAGGATAAATTATTTGCTTTATACATCTGTAGATGTGAACAAGCATTAGTTTAGATTCGTATAGATGTGAACAAGCCATGAAAACCAACACTATCCTTTGTAGATTATAAGACCTGTTAAAAAAGCAGCAACTGAAAAAATTCAATCAGTCTTCACTATAGGCGAGAACTAAAAAGTTTTTGTCATCTGTCTAAGTAGACTCATATCCTTGACCTTAACATCATGTCAAACAAGGGCATCATCAAGCTGTATCGTGCTTGCCTATATATATTAGAGCCTCTATAGAAGTTGCCATTGAAGGGGCTATAATTTCAGCGGCATTTGTGTAAATCTCTAGAAGAACTATACTGAGGATCAGTATAGCCAAATACACTCTTGATGGAGGGTTAACCAAGACTCAGATGTCAACTAATGAAGCTGAAGCGACTACACTTGGAAAAGCTCTGTTTTGGCATTTCCAACAAAGATAAACTCTGAATTTGTAATGGGTTTTCTCGAATCCATATGACAGAAATATTGAAACAAAATTTTCATTTATTGATTACAAAAAGACTACATTCTATCAACTCCTAGGTTTGTTGTATGCCAAATTCCGATTTTTACACTCCTACTATTTTGAAAGAAAATCTAAAACAAGGGGCATGTTTAGAAACAATAAAAAAGATACTTCTTGTCACAATCAAGCCAATGATCCATTAACAATCTTGCTATAGAACTCTTGCAGCCAGCATTTATTCTATCAGTGAACCAATTAGGAGCAAAGCATCACATGTCATTGATACCCCAAACATATATTCATTGGATTCAGAAGAATCTAGACTACATTTTATAAGAAAAAAAAATGGGGATGACAACTACAACAAATAATGGAAAATAAAGACACAAATGGGAAATAAATGAAAAGAAAATAACTTTGTTCTTGAGTTGGGTTTGAATAGGAGGCCCCATCAGTTGTTTTTCATTGCATTTCACACCAAACCCATTTTGGGTAATTTGAAATTGATTCTTCAAATTATGAATTTTATGGTTCCAACACCTAATTTGTATAGCAAAAGTTATAATTCAGTTCAGCAAATGAAGGCTTTCACAAAAAAAAATTAAAAAAATCAGCAAATGAAGGAAACTATGTACTATAAAGAGAAGACACAAAGAAATTATATACCCTTTGTGGCACAATCTCTTTGAGCTCTAAAGGGTTGCTTGCAATTCGATTCCCTAATTTGATTTCGCTCAAAAAGTACAAAACTCTCAAGTCGGTAAAGTGAACTCTTCCCCCCTCTGGCTTCTCTGCTTAATATCATTTCCTCAATGAGTCATCATTCTTATGAGTGCACGTGCACGTCACACGCATTCATTATTACATATTTTTTTATTTATTTTTCAAACCATCATCATTATCATCAAAGTCCATTTTCGATACTTTCGGAGTCAGCTACACGGATTTTGGTTCTTTAAGCAATGTGATCTTCTCACATATCCTCGCCTAATCCAAGCTCAAGGATGTCTTCCTTCATCGCTTTCATCCAAGTTTTCAACGGTCGTCCCTTCCGTCTACACCCTCCATAAATTTGTCAATTTAGACATTTTTTAATTGGCTTCGTGCTTGGTCTCCTTCGCAAGTAACTAAATCACCAAGTTTTCAACGATCGTCCGCTTTGTCTACACCCTCCATTAACTTGTCAATCTAGAAATTTTTTAATTGCCTATTTGGTCTCCTCCGCACATGACTAAACCACATTAAACGTCTTTATCTAATTTTGTCCTCTATGGGCGCTACATCTAAGTATCTCCTAATAATTTCATTCCCAATTTTATCCTTACCGATTTTACGACACATCCATCTTAACATACGCATTTCTGTTACCGCCATCTTATGCGTAAGTTGTCCCGTAGTAGCCCAACATTCTGAACCGTATAACATGGACAATCGAGCAATTGTCTTATAGCATTTTTCTTTTAACCTTGCAGACATCATTCTATCGCATAATACTCCTGACGTCATTCTCCATTTCGTCAAATCAGCTTTAATCCTATGGTCTATATCGTCTCCAATAGCTTCATTATTTTGAATTATAGATCCTAAATATCAAAAAGCCTCACACACTGGGACTAGGGCTGAAAACCGAACCATCGGTTCGGTTTTTCACCTAAACCATGAACCGAACCGACCTAGGTCGGTTTTAAAATTTTCAAACCGAAACCGAACCGACCATTAACAAAACCGATCCGAAACCGAACCGATTCTAATTTATGCAAACCGTAACCGAACCTAACCGACTAAAATCAAACCAAAACCGAAATAAAACCGAACCGAACCGACTATTTTAAACATATTATATTATTTATTTATAAAATATATATTATTTATTATATATTCGGTCGGTTCGGTTTGGTCGGTTAAAATCACATAGAAACCGAAAACCGAACCGACCACTTCGGTTTTGAATTTTTTAAAACCGAAACCGATCCGAACCGAATTTAAACCGAACCAATCGGTTCAGTTTTGATCGGTTCGGTCGGTTTAGTCGGTTTGATCGGTTTTTTGTTCAGCCCTAACTGGGACCTCCACATTTTCGATCTCAATTTGATTATTCCTCCCTCGTGATTCACAACCAAAGTTGCACACTAGATATTCTGTTTTCGAACGACTAATTTTAAAACCCTTACTATTTAAAGCCTCATGCCACCTATCTAATTTCCTACCTAAACATTCGCTAGTCTCATCAATCAAGACAATATCATCTGCTAATAACATGCACCAATGTACATTTTCTTGCAGATGTCACGTCATCTCATCCATGACCAAAACAAAGAAGGATGGACTTAAGGCTGACCCTTGATGTATTCATACTGACACTGGGAATTCATCGGACATCCCGCCTATTGAGCGAACATTAGTTCACAGCCCTTTCATACATATCCTTAGTGATATCTACATAATATTGAAATATTTTTCTCCTTCCAAGCACCCACCAAATCAACTCCTTGGGGATCCTATCATAGGCTTTCTCCAGACAACTAAAAATCATATACAAATTCTAACGTTCCTCTCGATATTTTTCTATAATTTGCCTAAGCAAGAAGATGACCTCTGTAGTAGACCTACCCGGCATAAATTCAAATTGATTCTCCGAAAAGTGGTTAAGCTCCTAAGCCTTCATTCCATGATCCTCTCCCAAAGTTTCATTGTATGACTCATAAGTTTTATCCCTCTATAGTTCGAGCAGTTCTGAATATCCCCATTGTTTTTATAATTTGGTACCACAATGTTGTGCCTCCACGAATCTGTCATCTTCTAGCTTCCAAAATCCTATTAAAGTGCCTAGTTAGCCATTGAATCACAACTTCTCCCAGACATTTCCACGCTCTTATTGGTATATCATCCGGTCCAACTGCCATTCCTGTCTACATTCTTTTCAAAGCTTCTTTTACTTTTTTGGCACTAACACTGTTATGGAATACATGATGTCTCCCTGCCTGTGAAACATACCCTTCAAGTTTAACTCCCCTACATGTGTCCCATTGAGTAGGTTCTAAAATTAATTCCTCCATCTAAAATAGCTTTACCCTGTATTAAAAATTTAAAAATCCTCATGCTTAACACACTTAACATGACTCAAATCGCTAGTCTTACGTTATCTAGCTGTAGCTGTCTTGAAGCTATCATTCTCCCCTTCCTTTGTACCCAGCATATTATAAAGATGATCATATACTCTCTTTTTAGCTTCCCCTACTGCTTTACTACTCAACCTCTTTACTTGCTTTTAGAGCTCATAAGACTATGGGCATCTATCTCTTTACCATTTTTTAAAGCATCTTTTCTTTTTCGAAATGGCTTGTTGCACATCAGCGTTCCACCACCACGTCTCCTTATCATATACACCTTCTCTTTTGGCCTTTCCCAACTCTTCCTTCGCACATCTTCTTATTCGGTTCGCCAAATGCTAAAAAAGATCTACGCTACTAGTCTTATCCTTTGGTTCTAGATTCTCCCAACCCTTTGAAACTGACTGGTCATCCAAAATCTTATTTCTAAATAGTTGGCATATATCTCCCTGTAAGGTCCACCACTTAATTCTCGGTCTAACCCGTTCTTTAGCAATACGACCCCTACTCTTAAGACAAAAATCGAGGACTAACAACCTATGTTGGTTTGTCAGACACTCCCTTGGTACAACCTTACAATTTTTACACCTACCTAAATCATGTCTCCTAACTAGAAAATAATCAATTTGACTTCTATTACGCCCACTCGCAAAGGTCACCAAGTGATATTTCCTCTTCTTATAAAAAGTAATGATGATCCCAAAATCTTTAGCTAAAGCAAAATCTAGAATAGATTTCCCCATAGTGTTTAGATCCCCAAAGCCTTGACTTCCATAAACCCTCTCATACCCAATTATATCCTTACCGACATGGCCATTCAAATCCCCACCTAGGAAAGCCCTATCGAAAGAGGGGATTCCATGAACTAACTCCTCTAAAGAGTCCCAAAAAATCATTTTTAGTCTTATCGTCTAAACCCACTTGAGGTGCATACGCGTAATAACATGCACTATTTTTAATTCTAAAGCTAATATAATACTTTTGATTTTATCCCCAAACCTTCTAACGTCGACTAGTGCATCCTTAAAAAAACTTTATCTACCACTATTCCCACCTCATTCCTAGTTCCATCTTTTCCAGAACAGAAAAGTTTGAACCCTTCTCCTAATCTCTAGCCTTGTTCTCCGTCCACTTTGTCTCTTGGAGACAAACTATGTTTACCTTCCTCATACGGATGACATCCACTAGTTCTATTGACTTACCCATCAAGGTTCCTACATTTCAAGAGACTAATCTAATTATTCTATCTCTAGCCTAGATTAGCTTTTTTACATGCCCCCGTCCAGAATGATGCGAGAACCCTTGCCTATTTAACACTACAACTGGGTGCCGCTGCTGTGCGCCTTGCTCATTTGTCACTACACCCGAGCGTAGGTGCAACATGTCGTTTATAACAGAGGACGCCCTATCTTTTTGCATTAATCTTTTTGAACCAAAATTCTTGAAAAAGAGATGTGATGAGTTTTTTTTACAGTTGGCTGTCACAAGCCTAACACCAAAAAATCCTCATTTCTATTTAATAAATTGTAAAATGAAAATTTAAATTATATTGATATTTATTTTTGCCATTGAATGATGCTGATTGATTATGTACATGATTATTTCTTCTCAAGCATAACTTAGACATACTCTCACTGTGTTTTCCATTTTTGAAATGAATTCTAGAATCTTCAATCTATATTACAAATCAGGATGGTGTTTGAGGTTGGATAAAAAATGACTGAGATTTACCCAAATATAAGAATATAATGGATCGTATAGAACTTAAAACACCAAGAGTGCATGAGTTTGCTTCCCATACCCAACATTTTGATATTTATTTATTTTTCTTTAATTGTTGATAGTGGTGATTAGGCATGTAAGTACGAAGGATGAAATGTGATCATGTTTTGAGAAGTTTTAAACTTTTATCGTGTCAACGGCACGGAGAATACCCTATTCTATATTACAAATCAGAATGGTGTTTAGGGTTGGAGATAAAAACGACCGATAATTACCCAAATATAAGAATTTGACAGATTACATAAAACTTAAAACATCAAGAAATAAATCTGTAGATAAATATAGTTCATGGTTGAAATTCGTTTCATTTAATGGTTGGGACTTAAAGTTAGCATTTATGTCTTACCTTCAATCAATCCTCAATAAGAGTGCAAGAGTTCGATTCCCATACCCAACATTTTGATATTTATTTATCTTAATATTTAAAGTAGAATAAATTCTATTTATCATGTTAAACTTTTTATTGTGCCAACGACACGGAAAATAAATACCCTAGTACTAAATATATCACAACTTCACACACAAAATTATCCATACAATATTATCGTATTTTTGTATCCATACTTGGCACAAATGACAAGGGGTAGACTTTCCACCATATTTAAGATGGATTTGCAATTTTAGAAACATTTCACCAAACACCCAAATTTAAATGAAAGAAACAATCGAAAAGAAAATCCCCATCTCTTTTATCTCGTTGTTGTTTTTGTTGTTTTTTTCTTCTTATTTTTACCAAAATACTACACTTTGATTTTTCTTGCTTTGTTCACTTTTTCTTCTTTTTGATATGCTAAATTTGCCAACATCACCTATATCTTCCAACTCCGTCAATTTAGATAATCATTAGCAACAAAAACTCTAGCCAGCCTTGTTTGCTGGCATTTTCTTGGCTTTGTTTGGGTTTTTTTACACTTCTACCCCTTATATAGATAGTGTTTGTGGTTGTGTTTTAAAGAGGAGAGACAAAAAGTATAAAAACACCAAAACAAGGCCAAGAAAAAACCACCAAAAAAGGCTGGCTAGAATAAGCTCCAAATCCCTAGTTTTTTTTTTCTTAATAGAAGGGTGTAAATAAAAAATCGGTTGCGGGCAATCAACCAAGAATAGGCTTGAAGTTAGTTCCTCAAATTCGAACCTAAGCTAGATTGAACAGAGTTCTCTCTTCCTCTATTTGGTTTGGCTCATAGATTTAAATATTTTTTAAATTGATTAGGTGCGATTTTAAAACACCAATTAACAAAGACAAAAATGCTTCAAATCGAGCCCCTTCAATTATCTTAAATGTTAGGGTCATATTGGGTCTTCCATCCGGGTCTAGGTGGTGTGTGATTTTCTCCAAAAGCCTCGTTTTTATTAGGGAGTTGATTATCTCCTTATATTCTTAGATGACAACTTCATCTTAGTTGATGTGAGACTATTCAAGTCAACTCCATCCCAACATACAATTTATATGTGTTAGATGTGTTATTTCTAATAGCTTAATTAAGCTTTTAGAGAAGGGTAATCTAGCACATATCAAGTGTCGGATGGGCGGAGTGGACATCTAGCTTCAATAATCCCTCAACATAAGGGATAGAAAAAGGCTCGACAGTTATATTAGCGAGAATCAAATCTCAGATCTCTTAGAATCAAAGTTTTGAAACCATTTTAAATTGTTATTCACTCTAAAGCTTCAAAAATGCTAGGAAACCAAGTTTTGTAACCAGGGTGACGTGGCGTGATTTCGAAAGAATGATGAAATTCCCAAAGAGTTAAAGTGTATCTCGAGGTTGGAAAAAAACTCTTCTGACAATGCCGCATCATCCTGGTTGCAAAACCTGATTCCCTAGCCTCACTCCTCTAGCTTATATCAAGTATCAGGTCATGAATGGATAAAGTGGACATCTAACCTTTGAACCAGACTACAAAATGAAGGTTCATTTCATGCGTCTAGATTATCAAGTTCAAATATGGTTTCTGTCAGGATACTTATTACTTAAAATAAAAGTTTTTAAGTATTCATGATTGACCTCATCTCGATCCATGGCTTTCACTATACCAAATTGGCATTTTTGTAATAATCCTAAAAATAGTAACACTTTTGAGCTATAACAATCCACAAAGCAATTTTACACATTTTCACAAACAAAGTGATACAATCATTGTATCACCACAAATAGTATGAGCTTACAAGTGATGCTATTCATAGTGATGTAATTTATTGTATCATTTTTTTTGTGTAGCTATTTTTCATTTTGTTGACTAAATTTAGTTTTGACTTGAAATTGTTTGGTGGATTGTAATAGCTTAAAAGTGTTACTATTTTTTAAGTTGTTACAAATATGCCAATTTGATGTAGTGTTTCCAAATATAATTTAACATTGACATCTATATAATACTGATAAAACTCTAGTAGAAGTTTTAAGTGGTGTGTTTGTTACTCTTCGTGTGAGGTTTCATCCCCTTCGGATGTTATTACTAATACAATAATTTATTATTAAAAGAAAGTTACACCTTGTACTTAATAATGCATATATAACTAGTTATTAGTCGGATATAAAAATGTAACACATAACTCATGTTGACTACCTATATACTATGGATACTTAAAAAGTTTGGACTTCAAGAAATTTTCTCCATGTTCTAGCTAGTACTGGTATACAACTACTTTTCTTCAGCCCCCCATCAACAACAAAAAAAAGTCCAAATTTCTTCGTATATGTTAATTATTATCAAAATTAAGAAGATTTCTCTCTTAGTCGGAAGTTAAATTAATATAGCTAATGTTAATTGTTTTCAACTCTTACTAAAATTTTCTTTTAGATAATTTAATGAAAATAAAAAAATCCAACATTTTAGTGTGCTTGTTTGTATTAATGAGATCTTTCACAAGGAAAAGAAAAGTAATCCTTCTAATAATTTATCAGGCTAGAGGTCTTTGTAATTAATCATAAAAATAAAAAAACTACTTATACCAAACGTAGTTTATATATGATTGATTATTTCAAAGTCAAACACAGACAAGTTTCAAGAAGGTTTTAGAATCAGAGTTAAAAATTGGTTCAAGATAAGGTGGTTGATTGAGTTTAATTTAACACGCATGTGAGACATCTTCAGTGGAGTGAAGTCTTTGTTTACCAATCAGACATACAATTAATTAGAGGTAATTTTTCATTTTGAGAGTTGGCCAGTGGGTTTAAATTTATTAAAGTAGACCTTTGGAAGCTGTAAACAGCCAAAACTGGCCAGGTCCCATATTTAGAATAAACGACTGGGTGGGGTAAACAGGTCTCTTAGTTTATCTAATCTAATTATAATAATAGATCAAGCTTGATTTTGTTGACCCAACTTTCATTTTCATACTTCCAAATTTGAAAGTTTGCTGTAATTAGCAAACCATTTCCTAGTTATTAGACTTCTAGTTTGAGAAGTCTGTTCAATTTTACACATTGTATGAAGCTAGGGTTAGATCTTATTCAAGGAAATGGTATTTTGGAACATCAGTTCATAAAGGAAAATACGTCGCAGTCGTGATGTTATCTCCACTTGGCCATAAGCTCAAATGCTCAATTATGTAAAAAAGTAATAACATATAAATTCAAAATGGTAGGAAAAACTACACATGATACACACTTCATTGTGGTGATTGCATAAGAATGAAATAAATTAATTAGCACCCTAGTTTACTTATGCATAATTTGCAAGGTTTCAGTTGGATAGTACTGAAAAAAAAAGTCTATTGCTGAAAAGTAGTCCTACCAAATGCATTCATTTACATCAATACCAAATGCTGCCTAAACCCAACAGTTTCTAGTACTATATGAGAATCGATTACTTGAAGTCTAATTTTTGTTTTAAAAAATTAGGTCACAATATTATACTTTAGCAATCCTTATAAGAAAATATAATTTTCAAAGAAAATCAAATTAATTTATAATCTCATGGAATACAATAAATACATTTGAATTATAATTAATACTCACAAACTTGACCTGATTATAATCACTGACCACAATTTAGTATTTAATTCTTAATTAATTAACAAAATATTATTGACTTCCATTACCCAATAATTCAAGATCCATAATCCCGACTATTGATTAATCCTTACGACTAGATATTTGTACGAACATGCACATTTAGACAAGACTAAAAAGCATGAAATCCATGTA
Source organism: Berberis vulgaris (assembly GCA_963556465.1). Classification (NCBI taxonomy): domain Eukaryota; kingdom Viridiplantae; phylum Streptophyta; class Magnoliopsida; order Ranunculales; family Berberidaceae; genus Berberis; species Berberis vulgaris. The sequence goes on along the minus strand of OY747129.1, from coordinate 80,448,247 downwards.
CGACCAGTCATTAAAAAAAAAAATCCAATTCAATCCAAATGCATGGATGCACTTCATTGCCTTTCTATTCTGTGAATGACGTTTCCTTCCAAATTGACTGCCGAAAGAGGCTTTTAGAATGTTGGACCAGTTAACACCAAACCAAAGAAGAAGAAGAAAAGAAGAAGAGAAGAGTAGACCAGAGACTCCAACGCCAGCCTAGCCACAGCAATTCTCTATCCATCCATAAATATAAATCAAAGCCGTTTTCTCTTACCATTCATCCTAAAAAACCCTCCTCTCCTTCCACACTAGTCATTAACATTTCCTTCTAGTCTTGTGTTAATATTTTGTTATTCTATTTCAGTTTTTTTTATTTGATCATTTTCATGGAAGAAGTTGAGATTCCTCAGTATTTCATATGTCCCATATCCCTTCAGATCATGAAAGATCCGGTAATCGTGGTTACGGGCATTACTTATGATCGTGACAGCATCGAGACATGGTTGTCATCCAATACTACTTGTCCGGTCACAAACCAGCCATTGTCCAAGGATTCGGATTTAACTCCCAATCATACGCTAAGGCGTTTGCTCCAAGCATGGTGTATGATGAATGCGTCGAATGGGGTGGATCGGATTCCTACACCCAAGTCTCCTTTCAACAAGTTACACATGGTCAAAGTTCTTCAAGATCTTCAGGTTCCTGAATTGCAGTTTTCGTCGTTGAAGATGCTGGTGGGTCTTGCTTCAGAGAATGACAGGAATCGGAGGTGCATGGTGGATGATGGTCTAGTTAAGGTCCTTGTTTCGATTGTAAAAGTGTTGGTACATGAGAACAGAATACAAGGACTAGAAGAAGCCTTGACTGTTCTTAAAATAATCGTTCCATTAGTGACGGATGGATTGGGGTTGATTTTGAGTGACTTTTGTGATTCGGTTTCATGTATTCTACGAAGGCATGAGATGAACGACAAGGTGAAGATTCAAGCCCTAGCTAGCTTCAAAACATTTGTAGAATCGGAGAATTCCAATGTACTTGATCGGCTAAAGCTCGAGTTCTTTCAAGTGCTAGTTCAAGTGCTAAGAGAAGGTATATCTCACCAAGCGAATAAATTGGTTTTGTACATATTACTAGGAACATGTCCTTGGGGAAGAAACAAGATGAAGATCATTCAAACCAGCGTGGTCTTCGATCTCATTGAATTCGAACTGAAGAGTCCAACTCCTAATCCTGATAAGCGAACAACCGAGCTAGTTTTCGGTATACTGGATCATCTATGTTCTTGTGCAGATGGAAGAGCTCAGTTTCTGGGTCATGCAGCTGGAATTGCATTGGTGTCTAAGAGGATTATTAGGGTTTCTCCACTGGTTGATGATAGAGCTGTGAGGATTCTAGCATGGGTTTGTAAGTTTTCTGCAACAAACGAAGTTCTTCATGAGATGTTGAGAGTTGGGGCTGTTTCAAAGCTTTGCATGGTTCTTCAAGCAGTTTGTACACCCATTGTGAAAGAGAAAGCAAGAGCAGTTCTTAGATCTCACTCTAATGTATGGAGCAACTCTCCTTGCATTAGTGTTTATCTGGTAACAAGGTACCCCAGATTAAGCTAAATAAGAGCCTCTCTCTCTCTCTCTCTCTTTTTTTTTTTTTTTTTTTTTTTTTTTTTTTTTCTACTTGATTTATTCACAATGAATGCCCATTTTGCTTCATCCAGCAGTCAAGCCAACAAGTAATTGAGCCCTCTCTGGATGAAACCAAATGTGTTTTTCCAAACATAGATCAAATATACATCTTGATTTGTATTTCATGTTTAGATATATATGCAACTCTTGTAGCAACTATGTGCGTTATATACAAGGGGTACAGTTTTTCTATCTCACTCAATGTCTGGAGATATATTCTGTGTTTTGGATGGAAAAATTGAAGATTGTTCAACATATATAATTAAGCTGGAATAGGTACTCAATGTAAGAAACTGGATAATGATGAATTGATGTGCTAATTAATTGATAGTAAATTAGCTAAACGTGATAAATGCCCACAGCCTCCTTATCATCAGGGATTCAACATACGAGGGAGTAGCTAGTCAGTTGATCAGGTTAGTTCATAACTTAGTGATATAATGTATGTCAATTAACTTCAGTTAGGTATTGCTTAGTGATCAGAATTAGTCTAGTGTTGCGTGTTTGGTTTTATTTTGTTAATAAGAAAGGGAAAAACTTGAGAAAATGAAAATTGACAAGACAAGAGAGAGGACAGTTTAAGTGAGAAGGGAGGAATTTAGGTTGAAGATGATCTTCTGGTTCATAAATTTTTTTCTCAAAATTGTGGAATAAATACATTCACTAAGGCGAGTAGAAAAATAACCCTTTATTCCTCTTGACTCTGTTATATATTAATAATAAAAGCGAACTAGTGAAGGAGCACGATATGATATGATTTTATTAGTTTGAAACTGATCCATGGTCTGGGCATAGAAATGATCTCTAGTTATTATCTTCAATGCCTTCGATCGAATGAAACACTTTATTAATTGTTAGTCGCTAATTACTCATATATACATTGGAAACATAGATATTTATCCTTAAAAAGATATTTATCCTTCCTTCCTCTACACATTAAGGATTGAGACAATTAGTCAAATGGAGCTTACTGTTGTTTGTTGGTTTTATTCCAAAAAAGAAAAATCAGAGTTGATTGATTGATACAATTTAAATTTTTTCATGATGCATGTTTGACTCATTGACTTTGACTATAATATGAGATGAGATCATTGGGTTGCAATTACATGTGCTACTTGTGTGTTGAAACTAAGAACACATGGGATGAAGATGGTACAAAGTGTGAAAATTGAGCCAATTTAAGCGTGGGGACATCTTGCACCTCTATGATATTTGACCCAAAACTCTCTCATGAGCTGAATTGCTGACCTTTGCTGCCACAAAATTCAGGGACATCCAGATCCACCGAGAACTGAATTATTGGCTCAGTACAGGGACGACTTTGACCTGCATGTCTAAGAGCATCCACAAAATTCTTGGAGATGAAACAGAGGAAATAAATAAATAATCCAGTCGCTTGCCACTAGCTGTCCTTTATTTCTCCAAAAATATAAGTTTTCTTAGCGCACTCAAAAGATAATTATGCAAGTTTTTTTTATAAAAAAAATGATCAGGGTTTTAAGGACTCCTAAACATTTATATTAAAGAAAAATAAGAAATTTCAAATACAATCTCTCACTAAGAGAAACATCACTAGTACGAGTATTAATCTAGTTTCATTCATGATTCTTCTTGTTTTGGGACAATGGTTATCCTCTATATTTTTTGTTCGTCTTCTTAGATTTATTGGATCTTTGAGGACAAAGACTGAAGTCTTGGGTGCCAGCTTTAGAAGACATCTTTGTAGTCAAATCACTTGCATCATCTTCACTAACAGGGCTTAACTCTGGTTCTTTTTCCAAATTCTGGTAGTCTTCTTGAAGCACAATTTTATTCCGATTGTTCACCTTTTTCGAAATATTTTTTATCCATGTAAAATTTTTCTGCACTTGATCCCTACCATGTCTCTCTATGAGTTTTCTCACTGCATCACTAATTTCATTTCCCTTGTCGTATTTAGTTATCATCATCAAGACATGTTTAACATGAGATAGAAGAGGAAAGCTCGTGTCGCCATTAACTCCATTTAGAACTTCATCTTGCTTAGTCAAGCATGTAGAATCTTCTTGTTCTTGATTTTGCATCTCACATTCGTTATGGAAAGATTCATGCTCCATACCACTTGGTTTATCATTCCTTGGCTCCTCCCCCCAATATTGATGGGTACCTCAATAGCTTGGTTTATCATTAATTATGCAAGTTACACCTGCTCAAAACTCTTAATGATATATTCATTCCAAACGATTGTCAACATACATTCGCTAGTTTTTGGAAGATAACACCCTTAAACTTGGTTTTCTTTTGTAATCTAAGGGTTTGCTGTGCTTTCTCAAATATTTTTATTCTTTGTATTTTACAATTTTAGGTCACTTATTAATGATGTTCTTACAAACAACATAAAGAGAAAGTCGTGTGGTTTGGGTAAATATTTTGATAGAAAACAAAAAGAAAATTGTAGATGCTCTAAGTTATTCAACATGCACACTTATGATCATTTGCATAGAATATATAGTTTTTCTCCAATGTATTTGTGTACGGGGTAAAAGTCTTTTCCTATGCCAAAGAAAGTATACCCTTGGAACCTCTAAATGAATAAGTTAATTTTGCATTTTTTTTATCAACCAAAATATTCCATTAAAGAGAAACTAATATGAGTCTACAAAAACCTTCCAAGTCCTAAAGCTAGCAGTAATATAATGAGCTAGCTGATTACAAACAAAAGAATATATTTACATAAACAAAAGAAACTAAATCCAGCTGAAGAGAGTTTATGAACTCTAATTGGCTATCCAAAAACACCATCCGTCTCTAGCTTAGATGATCATAATCACCACAAGAGCTTTCACAAATCGAGAGAATCCATAACAAGATGAAACTCCCTCCATAATTTGTCGAATGCTTAACATATATAAAACCTTTTGTGCTACCAGTAGTTTCGCTCAAAGCTAAAAGTAACATTGATTTTCAAAACACCTCATTAGGAGTCAAATAGTTGATCACCATTCACTGCTACAGAGCCAAAAGTATATGTTTGTATGCCAACATGAAATCAACATCAGAAAATACAATTAATATTGATGCATGCTCCATTGTATCATTAGTTAGGAAAGTCTCATGTTGTTGCGTCACTAAATCTATTTCAGATGTAACCAGTTCTTCTCCAAAAGTGTGTTTAACTAGAAATGAACCTTTTGTAATGGTGGACTAAAAATTACATTGAAACATCTTGATCATCATATACCCATCTGTCGCGAGCTTGCCAAAGAACATCAAAACTGCTGATGCAAAACCTAGTATGCTAGATGGATCCAAACTAGTGTCATGGCGAAGGGACCATATATAATCTGTAAAATCTTTATTAATCACTGAATGGAGTACTCTCCCATCGAATAGGCAAATCATTTATCAACCAGAAATGCCTAGCAACATGACATTTAAAAAATAAATGCTCAAGTATTTATTCTTATTGGAAGAAATGACACATTGGGTCATGAGGTATGAGGTGTTGATTAAGAATGACACTAGCAGGGAGATATTTAAAACAAATCTTCTCTAAAATAGGAATCTCACTCTGAGTGGAGTTTTCATGGTCTAGAATGTATGGATAACATTTTTATGCCCAACAAATATGAATGATTTAGCTTGGGGATGGTCCAATTATTGAAAAAATTTGTTAGCTGACTTAACGCTATGTAAACCTTTCTTACTTAGTTAATTACCACAAGTTAGTCATCATTAGGTCTTTCTATGATCTTGGTGTTAAGTATAGCTTGTTGAATGAGTTTATGGAAAGAGTTCTTAATGATGAAATAGTTCCATGATCACTTGTCACCTATAATTTCTATCAAATCAACTAAATCATCAATAAGCAAGGAAGTATTTTTTGAAAATATGAGAGAAGTTGGTGGAATATGGCAGAAACTTTCTTCACCTCCTCAAGTGCCTTAGCTTGAAATTTGTAGAAGATCTAGGATAAGCTTTGGCTTGCTTAAGGATTAAGTAAAAAAAAGCAGTTTGAATAAGTAAGTGATGTGTTAGTCACCTTTGTTGACTTTTACTTGACTTTCTTAATGATGAAGTAAAAAAGAAATCAATTTGAACAAGTAAGAGGAGTTAGCCGCATTTGTTGACTTTGACCTAACTTTTTGAATGATTAAATAAGAAAAAGCCAATTTGAACAGGTAAGTGGAGCTAGCCGTATTTGTTGACTTTGGTTTGCTTTCTTAAGGATGAAGCAAGAAAGATGGGATGTGGCTTCAAACCTCCTCAATTCATCTATAAAAAGGGTCCAAGGGTTCCTTGTTTGAAGATCCATCATTTGAGTTCTTCCTCCGTGTGTGTGAGTTAGGGTTCTCCTTGTATATATATGTGAAAGAGAAGAGATGAGAGAGGAAATATATTGTGTGCGAGAGATATACACACTCGATGTATATCCATGGTGTCATTTAGACACGTGGATTTAACGTCATTGATGTTGTGTAGGAGACTCTCCATTTGTATTCATCGATCTCACTAGTGAAATTTTCTTGTTTACCCCGTGGATGTAGGCAAATTTGCCGAACCACGTAAATTTTTTGTTTTTGGTATTAGTTGTATTTGTTTGGTAATATCATATTTCAGTATTTGTAGCACTTCTGCACGTAACAAATTGTATTGCAGATCTTCAAGCCAAACCACTTGAAAAGTTGATGAAAGCTTCTGCCGTATTCCACCATCTTCTCTCATGCTTTTCAACAATTGTTAAAATGCATCAGAAGGTGGTGGAATACGACATAAGCTTCCATCACCTCCTCCAGTGGCTTGAAGTTTGTGAAAGCTTTTAGACCAAGCTTTGGCTTGCTTAAAGATTAAGTAAAGAAGTAATCAATTTGAATAAGTAAGTGGAGATGCAGTCAGTGCAAACATGTTTGCACAGGAGGTGTTCATGGCTTTTGAGGAGAAGTACAACATTCATGGCGATGGATTGCTACAGTTACTCACAAATGAATATCAAGTGGCTGTAAAAAAATGGAGATAAACTAGGTGCAGAAGGACTGGAAATGATGATAAACCCCAAAAACTGGGCGATGCCAACTGCAAGGGTGTCAGCCAGTCAAGAGCAGGCTGCAGCGCAAAGGAATGAAGAGGTTCTGCATAAAGCAGATGAATGTCCAATGCCAACCAGTGTTACATCCCCTGGCCCTAGCAAAATTCAAGCAGCAATGGCAACAAACCCTGCCTTTGCACCAGCGAGGATGAGTTGGGCATCAAAGCTTAAGCAAAGCAAGCATACAGGCTCTACAAAACTTAGGTATGAACCTCCAGTTACTGATGAAGGAAGGAAAATAGTACAAGTGTAAACTGTTGACTTTGCGAGTAGGATAGAAGAATGTGAAAGGTTGGTTATTGGCAGCTTTGTGGGCAAGCGCTTGGCATATGGTTATGTCAAAGAGTGGCTAATAAAGACGTGGGGAATTCGAGATTTTAAGATGAGCATACACGGAGATAAGAATTTTGTATTCAAATTCAAGAAGGAAGAAGATAGAAGTAAGGTATTGGAAATGGGACCTCTGCATATTGCAAGCAGGTTGTTCATCCTCAGGGCCTGGTCACCTTCTATGGATGAGGATGCCGATGTGCTTACCTCGTTACCTATTTGGGTTACACTGAAGAAAATTCCTTTATTCCTATGGAATCCAGAAGGTATTCAAAAGATTGCTAGTTTTATTGGAGTGCCTATCATGCTTGACAAAGCTACTGAAGAAAGGACAAGATTAGCGTATGCGAGGGTGTGTGTAGAGGTGGATGTAAACAACCAATTACCCAAAGACATCCTTCTGGTTATCAATGGAGATAAGAAAAAAATAGTTGAAGTTGAGTATGCATTGATTCCTGTTAAATGCAGTTATTGTGCAGTTTTTGGCCATACAAAACAGCAGTGTTCAAAGAACAAAAAAATTAATACTCCAGGCCATATGGTATGGCAAGCTACGGGTAGGACCCAACCACTAGAAAGACAAAACTCTGATGGTTGGGCGATTGCCAAGGGTAGACATACATTCAAGTCGAAGACTCCACCCAGTTTAGAGGGGAGTCCAGGGCCTATCACAGGAAAAACAGGGATGCCATCACGCAGAGTCCACAACCGTTGATTCTTATCAACCCAATGCTTGAGCGTAGTGCTAATATGGAGGCAAATGAACACACACCGACTCAGGACAAAGAGAACACCACAACAGATGAGCAGAGTAGTAACGAGGAACATGAGCAAGATCTTTCTAGTGAAGAGGTTGTAAGCGATTTGTTTTCAAAATCTTGCACAAAAGATTTTAGTCACTGCCCTCGAAGATCCTCTAGGGCTTAGAAAGCAAACAAAAAGTACAAAGGTTGAATCATTTCCTCCTTAACAAAGGAGACAGGGATAAAAAACAAGAGGTTTCTTCTTTGGGCGATGCTAGTTGAAGATTTCTATAGGCCTAGTAACCATGCTCACTCTCACTAGAATTATCTTTCTTGTGAGAGTTTGTTTGTTTGTTTATTTTTTTTTTGCTTTTGTTTCATTTGTATAAAGGTTTTGGGGTCCTTAAAACCCAGCTCGCTTTCCAAAAAAAAAATTGGAATTAGCCGCCTTTGTTGACTTTGACATGACTTTCTTAATGATGAAGTAAAAAAGAAATCAATTTGAAGAAGTGGAGCCAATCGTCTTTGTTGACTTTGGTTTTTTTTTTCTAATGAATGAAGCAAAGAAGAGAGAGGGTGGCTTCAAACCTTCTCAGTTTGTCTATAAAAAGGAACTAAGGACTCATTGTTTAAAGATCCATCCTCTGAGTTCTTCTTCTTCTGTGTGTGTGAGTTAGGGTTATCCCTGTATGTATCTATCAAAGAGAAAAAATAAGAGAAGAGAGAGGAGAAAGTGTGTGTGAGAGAGATATACGCACCCCGCATATATCTGTGGTGACATTTAGACACGTGTGGGTTTGACGTCATTGACGTTGTGTAAGAGACCATCTCCATTTGTATTATTTGATCTTACTAGTGAAGTTTTCTTCTTTCCCCCATGGATGTAGGCAATCTGACTCTGATACCAATTTTTTACGCGCATAAGCGTTACAAATATCGAAATACGAAATTACCAAACAAAGACAATTAATACCGTAGACAATAAATTTACGTGGTTTTAAAAATTTGCCTACATCCAGAGGCAAAGAAGAAAATTTGACTAGTAAGATTGAAAAATACAAATGTAGAGTCTTCTACACAACGTCAATGACGTTAAACCCACTCGTGTCTAAATGACAGCACAAATATATGTGGGGTGCGTATATTTCTCACACACACTCTCTCCTCCCTTCTCTATTTTCTCTCACAAATACATACAGGGTGAAAACTCACACACAGACAAAGGAAGAACTCAAAAGCTGAATTTTCAAACAAGTAACCCTTGGTCACTTTTTATGCTTCATTTTTAAGAAAAAAAACCAAAGTCAACAAAGACGACTAACTCCACTTACTTGTTCAAATTGATTTTTTTTTACTTTATCATTAAGAAAGTCAGGTCAAAGTCAACAAGGGCGACTAACTTTACTTGTTCAGATTGATTTCTTCTTTACTTCATTATTAAGAAAGTTAGGTCAAAGTAAAAAAAGACAGCTACATATCACTTGCTTATTCAAACAATTTTCTTCTTTATTTAATCCTTAAACAAGCCAAAGTTTTCCCTAGAAGCTTCCATAAACTTCAAGTCAAGCCATTTGAGGAGGTGATGGAAGCTTCTGTTGTATTCCACCACCTTCTCTCACACTTTTCAACAATTATTGGAGATGATGTCTCAACTTTAGTCTCACATCAAGTAATGAGTCTCATAATGTGAAATATATAAAAGGATTGGATATGTCTCAATAGCGACGATGCCTTTTCAGGGCGTTTAAGCCCAATTTGTAAAAATCCTACACTTGGTGCATCAGGTGTCTAACTTGGGAACAATATCGTGTTTGAGATATGTCCGTTGGAATTGCAATCTCATGTGCATGCTGTGAAGTGGTTTCGGGAGCTTCACTCTCTTCACCTCCGGACCCAACAAGTGGTATCAGAGCCGATAGTTCGATCTTGGGCTTGGCGAGTTGAAAGTGCAGGACACACTGGGAAATGGTTCTGGGGAACTTCGCTCTCTTCACCTCCGGACCCAATAATATTATGGTCTACATAGTCTTTCAAATGGTGAAAGTGTTTTAGACATTTATCTTCCCAAATATTAATGGTATTCCTTACAATACTTCAAAAAATCGGCCTCCGCAATCCTACACAACCTTCTCCAGTAAAATGATCTGTCTGTCTCCGTAAAAGTAGCAGCCATCAGAAAATAATTTCTGAAATAAATTGATTTAACAAATCTACACCACACTTCTTAAGGTTATGATATTAGTCTCCACAAAAGCTTAGATAACAAAGACTTGTTTCTATACCGCATGAAAGGGATATTAAACCCACCTAAATGACTAGGGTGGGAAATAGTTCTCACTTTACTGTGTAACAAGTTCTGTTATTAAAATACCTACTCCACCAAAATTCAAGAAAAGAAAGAAAGTAAAGAAAAATTTGTATCCAATACAATAAATTAATTCTCCCCTAGAATAAATTTAATAATCAAACCCAAACTGTTTTATATTATCTACTCATAGTTGCTTTATCACTACCTTGTTCAACATCTAATTTAACATCATCATTACACGTCCCGATATTGTTTTCTCATTTGATTTTCATGGCAATTCAACCAAAGGTTTTACTTGGATGCTTCTCATCATCTTCCATGTTACCTAGAAGGCACACCAGAAAATGAATCATCCTTTTCATCCAATGGCTCTAGCTTATCTATGGTTGTGCATTGTGATTCGGATTGAGCAAATTATCCTACCAGACATTGCTCTCCAACGAGATGTTGTGTTGTGATGCATGCTCCAACTTGAAATAGAGTATGGAGATAACATGCTTCACTTGTGATTTGAGAGCAATGTTCTTGCTTATAATCATTAGATTTGATTGTGTGCCATGTCGCAACCATATACTCGACATTCTCGCATATTTGACATACAATTGTTTATTGATCAATATCCAATGTTTTTTTGGAAGTTTCCATAACCTACAAAAGAAACTTAAAAAGATGTCTAGTGATGATAAAGGGGTATCAAGCTCAAGAGAGTACTTAGTAAAAAATAAATTGAGGGAACAAAGAAAATAATTCAATTATATAAAAGGGTAATTTGAGATTGGGTAGAGAAAATTTTAAAACACTAAATAACAACTTCTATTCAATTGAAATAAAATCAGCAAAATTGCCATTATCGAGAGAAGATCTAGCAACCTGCTCCTTTAGATTAATTATCCATGCACGAAACAATGTAGTCACATTGACCATCTCACTTGAGTTGCATCTTTTGCAAGTATAATAATGCAAGTAGGTTGATTGACAAAAGCAGGTGGATGTGACCTATTCAGAGTTTTGTTTGGTCATCCATTGTGAGAAGTACTAATTAAAAATTAAATTGAGGACTAGCTAAAGGGATAGTCGCTTGAACTAGACAAGGGTTGCAAGGAAAAAAAAATGTAGCAATTTAGCTATTGATCTTATCTTAAATTAGATTCAACTTTCAAATAGTCAATTAAATAAGGTGAATACATTAATTATTTCAATATTCAGTCTTTATCTTATATCTTATAGCCGAAGTTTTTATATGTTATTTGAAACCCGAATAGGAAACCAACTATGTCTATTGCGTTACCTTAATTGAAATCAATTTTTGTATTTCGGTTACTACGATTGGTGTGTGAATTATTATGCCACATTACCACCATTAGGGAGACCAAATGTCATATTTAATTTAAAAACTTAAGATTACTTCTTAGGCAAGATAAGGGTAACACGAGAGTGAGAAAAAATAATTTGGACATGTTCCCTCTTCGCATTAAAAACTAGGGTTATCCATCAGTAAATTAGAAACTTTCCTTCGCGACCGTCTAGCCAAGGTGGTTTCTAAACTAGATTTCTGATTCACATATCTACCTCCAAATTCCACCCAGTTATATAAGTTCGAAGCAATTGCACTACACATCTGAAATCCATCCATCCAACTTTCCATAGTTCCAAGTTATAGTTACTTTCTTACAATAGTTGAAGAAGCCAAAGTTGCGACGCAAACAACTCTTCTTTTTCTTCATCAATCATCATAGTTGGTTGGTTTCTTGGTTCTTCTTGTGTTGTGTGTGTTTTAAAATCTTCATGTCTACCGGTCAAATAACATGTACGTATCTTAGTGTCATGCAACTTGTCGGTCCAAATTGCTGAGGAGGAGGAGTCGACATTGGATTCAAAAGTGTTCTTGAACCTTGTTGTCAATCAAAATTGTTATAGACAAAATCCATCACCCTACCAACCATGCACCATACCCAGTCCCCTTAGGAGATTTGTTGGTTCCTCATCAGTTGAAATCTGATCTCGACTGTATGCTCTCCTTGATCTCTTTTTCTAATGGCCAAACTCTTCAGTTTGTGCAGTTAAACGTAGCAAATAAGATTCACTCAAAACACATCTTGTTTACAAACAACAATAAGAATGTTCATCAGATACAGATTAATGTTCAAATAAAAGTGTTGAATGTGGTGTTTGCAAGTTTTAATTTGATGTAACTGAGTTTCTTTTAGTAAAACATTATTAACCATATTGTAATGGAGCCTCTTTAGTAATAATCCATAATAGTTAGGGTTTTCGTTTCCAATTAGATTTAGGGTTTGTTTCTTGTTATAGAAGTTATGTCAGTTATACATATGAGCATAAGTTGTTCAAGAGGTTGATTGATAAAAAAAATATATTTGTTTATTTGTCTTTCGATTATCGTGAATTTATTTAAATTTCTGCTTTATTTTCAATTCTCGTTTATTTTGCAAGTTTAACTTTATCAATGTATCAAAATCGAAATGGTTTTTGTTTTTAAGTGGTTCGTATTGAAGATAATTTTTTCGAAGATGACAAAAGAAGAGATACTACATGTGGTAGAGAAGATGAACCTGATATTCGTAGAATGATGCCAGAATTCATAGAATACAGAAAAACAACAAAGAGATTGGATAAGAAGTTGGAGAACTTCATCTCACGCAAGAAATAGACCATGGGAACCAATAGGGATGGCAGTGGGGCGGATTTTCACGGATATCCGCCCCACCCAATCCGTTTGGGACGGTTTTGGACATGCCTAAACGAATTTTGGGGCGGATACGGATATTCAAAAAACATCCGTTAAATATTCGGGGCGGATACGGCAAATCCGTATCCGCCCCGCGGATATCCGTTTATCCGTTCATTAGGTAACATTACAATAATACCCTTCCCCTTTATAAAGGGATTAAACCCTTAATTAACCATTTCCCTCATTCCCTCACTCACACACATGCCCGCCTCTCCCTCTGACCCTCTCTGCCTCGAACACTTCATTCCATTCCCTCCCTCACACACGCCCGCCTCTCTCTCCCTCTCTGCCTCTCACACTCACACACAGCACAGGGGGCGAGCGATTCGAGAGTGAAGGTTGCGAAGCCGCCGAAGGCCTCTCCCTCTCTGCCTCACACACACACACAGAGCACAGGCGGAGGACCACAGTGAAGGCGGAGGCCGTCCGCTTCTTCTTCTCTCCCACAGCGAAGGCTCAAGGCGAAACTCGTCCGCCTCTTCTTCTCTGATTTCTCTCACAGGGAAGGCGTCGTCGTCCGGTCGTCGCCCCTTCTCCTTCTCTGATCTTAGATCCAGATCTTAGATCTAAGATCTGATCAAATTTGATCTTAGATCTGATCTCTCGATCTCGATCAGATCAGATCAGATCTCATCAGATCAGTTCTGATCTCAAATTTCATCCGATCAGATCAGTTCTGATCTCAGATCTCATCCGATCAGATCAAATCTCATCCGATCAGATCAGATCAGATCTCATCCGATCCGATCTCGATCTCAGATCTCATCAGATCTGATCTCAGATCCAGAGGCAGATCCAGATCTCAGATCCAGAGGCAGATTCAGATCCAATATCAAATCCAGAGGTAGAGATTGATTTTGTTTTTGTATTTTTAAAATTTTTTTGTATGAATTATTTGTAAATTTTAATTCAGAATTTTTTGTATTTTTTTTTGTGCGAATTCAGATATTTTGTAATAATTTTGTTATAATTCAGAGAATTTTTTAATTTTTTGTTATAATTTTGTGCGGACTGGCGGGGCGGGGCGGATATCCGCCCATCCGCACGGGGCGGTTATGGATTTAGATTAAAAATTTAAACGGATTGACGGGGCGGATCGGAGATCAGTTATTACTGACGGATCGGGGATGAATTTGCTCAAATCCGCCCCGTTGCCATCCCTAGGAACCAAACAACACCACCGCCAACAACAGAGCAACAAGGCCCCACACCTATTACTGTCGATGGTGGCATATAACCCTACAATGATTTGGCATCGATCGAACAACCAAGGACAGGGTCGACTGCCCCGATCGCCCTACCTTCCCTAGCAGACGACAACGCACCGGCAAAAGTCGAACAACCAACAGAGATCGATTGCCAAACCGCCCTCCTGCACCCACCTCAACTGACTAGTTCACAGACTGTTTACCACCCTGTAGATCGACCCTGCCAACCACCACAGTATGATGATCGACTGCAACAATCTTCTCCACAAGACGATTGATTGCATCGCTATTCTCTACTCGGTTGACAATCCCCTCAACCCCTTGCTGAACGACGCACCGTCTCGTGACCTCTCGCTGCCCCTTCCTGATCACAAGCCACGATGATCGACACAACCATCGATCGTCCTTCATCAAAACCCCCTAATTCTCCCTGTATTAGTCACTATCGTGACCCCTTCCTTCGCATCCCTCCCAAACCCTTATTCCCCCTATTTCAGTTCAGTTGAATTTGGGAAGAAGAGTCATTTTTTTAAAAAGGTCCTTGCTCCCTAATTTTTCGTTCAGTCCATGTTAATCATTTTAATTTCAATCCCTGTACCCTTTTTGCTATTTACAACCCAGCAACTATTTAGTTCCACCATATGGATGGACATGTACCACCCTGAGGATCTGATTTTCTGTTTTCCATGCAACAAATATTCACCACCACAGGCTGAGTCATGTATTACCACGAGACAATATTTGTGATCCAATTTGCGTCAATTTTTTAGGACAAGTTCGCGCCAAACATTCAACTCAAACAGTGGATCAACTTTGGGCTCAGTGTTCATCTTGGAATTTCTTTTTGGTGCCTGGTTTTTCATCTGATTATTTGAGGAGCCAGCTGATGATACATCAAAATAGACCAATCATCACAACAATACACGTGGCATAAAGATCCATCACGAGAATACGGTACCCAATGTATTGGGCCAGCTTATAAAGCCCTGGAAAAATAAAGCCAATTGCATAGGTCTGGACGAGGCCCGTTAATGTGAAAAACAAACAGGACCTAAATTCAAGCCCAAACGAATCATATCATAGATCCAGGCCCGACACGAGTTATCTCATAAAGAAGAGAAATATTGCACCAAAAATAGTCATGGAGGGAGTTACACCTCCCTGAACGCATCTCCATAAAAGAGACTATTACAAGAAACATTTTCTTCCGTTGCGACCTCACATGCTTAAGTTATGCAAAGAGTTAACCATGACCATTATAAAAGGTAAATGTAACATTCGACAAAGGTATGCAACTTTAACTGAGTTTTGTCCAGATTTACATCATTCTTCCAACAGAGTTACTGACTTAAGCTCGGAGTGCCTTCTTGGCAAACTAACATTTGTTTTGCAGGTCAAATTCACAGGAAGACAATTTTTTGACGCATCAGTTTGGCGCCATCCATGGGGAATTACGAGTTTCCTTATTTAAAAACAAAACACACAGTGATAAAGCTCACCAAAACCTAACCAAAGATCGACAAGTCATCAGAGACAATAATGCAGTCTAAAGATCCTCAATTCAGTAATGATTTCGACAACTCTCCCATCATCATCGACATCTCAGGGAGAAGATGCAGCCAAAACCACCTAATCAATAGTATTTGAGAATGCGAATCCCCTGCACACAATGGTCTAGACAACCCAAACAACCGGCGGTGCTGCCACGGACCATTGGGTAGATTTGCTCATGGCCCAGATGAAATACATGACAAAGATGTTGGAGAAAATCACCTAGGAACGCGTTCAGCTAGCTGACCCTACTCCAGCACCGCCTCACTATCCGAACCCAAGGAAGTGACGAATCCCTAGCAGAACCCCAATAGGAAAACTTCGAGAGCAGTGAGCTCCACCAAAACAAGACTCCGCAGTGCAAAACGATTGCTGAGATCCCGTTCAGGATTGGAGTCACGAATCCCAACGTACTATACGAATTAGCCAAACCACCATTTTTCGATGCACTAATGAAGACGACAATGCCAAAAAAGTTCACTCCGCCAAAATTCGAAGTGTACGATGGCACCATTAACCCGACAGATCACTTAAGACATTTTCACCACATGATGGCTCTAAAAGAAACCACAAAGTTGATCCTGTGCAGAACGTTCCCAACCAGCTTCAAGTCCACAACAATAAACTGGTTCAATAGCTTACCGTCGAGGTCAATAGACTATTTCCAGGCCTTAGCTACTACTTTCATTACCAAATTCATTGGGAGTCAACGGATGAAGAAAAGACCCCACTATCTCCTGCACATCCGACATAAGCCCGAAGAAACAATGCGGGAATATGTCGCTCGATTCACCAACGAGTTAATAATGATTGATGGATGCAACAACGACACAACCACTGCAACTTTCGTCATCGGGCTGAAGAAAGACCTCTTCTTCGATGCCCTCAATTTGGAACCTCCAAAGGCATGGTGGTCCAGTAAAAATAACATAGAAACATATCTCTCTCGAAGAAATGAAAGCTGCAAGGAGAGAGAATAAGCAGGAAAGGAAAAACCATTCGAGGAAACAATAGAGGAAAGATTAAAGAATGTGAGATGACAAGCCACGGGATGACAACAGTCATTTAAAGAAACATCAAAGCGACGGATGTACTAAGTCCAACTAGTGAGAATTCAAAAAATTGCAATCGACACGACCCAATCATGAAAGTATGACCAACGTAATGAGGAAAGAGTACAAGCCGTACACAATCCTAAAAACAAGCCGAACAAACATCTTAAAGCACATATCGACTTGGGAGAATGTCAACTGACCGACCAGGATGAAAGGAGACCCGAAAGGACGAGACAAGAGCATGTACTTCTCTTTTCAAGAAGATAATAGACATGATACCGAGGATTGCTACAAGTTAAAAGAAGAAATCGAGCATTGGATCCAAAGAGGACGATTGGACGAGTTTATCGGCATATCAAACAAACAATTCAAAGGTAAAGAAAAAGCGAATGCTGCAACCACATGATCAAAAGAACGGTCCAAGGAATCAATATATGCTCTACACTGCATCCGCCCTGGAAAAAAAACACCTCCCACCCGAACAGACCTATACCGAAGTCGAAAGGTCAACGCTGTCAAGGCGGCTACACAAATCAACTCAAAGATCCTGACAGCGGATACAAATGCAGTCAAAATTGCTTATAAGGAAATTAGCAGCAATAAACTCTATCAGGCCCTAACAAACAATGCCAAATGGGGAGCAATAGCGGTCCAAGCAAAAAAGGTCATAAATTAAAGGGAACAACAGAGGCACGAGACGCCAACGCGAGGAAAGACATTAGCGACGCAAGAATAAAAAAAGAAACACTTCATAGTGTAACGTAACCACTTTAAATTAATGACCGCTAGAAATGATCAAATAATCAATAAAGTTTCATTTTCGAAATTAACATCTCACATAGGCGATCAGCTTCATAGCAAAGCTATACGAAACAATCGGCGTAAAAAACCCAAAAGAAATCAGGGCACAAGTCGGGTATTCACAATAAACTTCTGGTCTGATCAACCAAAGAAGTAGAAGTTCGACGAATGAGTCAACTAAGTAAAATGACTTCGGGCCGACCAGAGTGTCGCACCAAACAAAGTAAAAGTTGGACACCCGAGTCAAACTAAACACAAAATCTTCGAATCGACCGAGATGTCGAATTAACTAAATAAAAGTTGGACGAACGAGTCAACTAAGTAAAATGATTTCGGGTCGACCAGAGTGACACACCAATAAAGTAAAAGTTGGACACCCGAGTCAAACTAAACACATAATTTTTTAATCGACCGAGATGTTAAATTAACGAAGTAAAAATTGGATGAATGAGTCAACTAAGTAAAATGACTTCGGGTCGACCATAGCGTCATACCGACGAAGTAAAAGTTGGACACCCAAGTCAAACTAAACAAAAAAATTTCGAATCGACTGAGATGTCGAGTTAACGAAGTAAAAGTTGGACACCCGAGTCAAACTAAACACAAAAACTTCGAATCGATCGAGATGTCAAGTTAACGAAGTAAAAGTTGGATGAACGAGTCAACTACGTGAAATGACTTCGGGTCAACTAGAGTGTCACACCAACGAAGTAAAAGTTGGACACCCGAGTCAACTAAACGCATAAACTTTGAATCGACCGAGATGTCGAGTTGATGAAGTATAAAGTGATTTCGGGTCGACTAGTGTCACACCACCGAAACGGATTGAACGAATGAGTCAATTGAGTAAAATAACTTCATCGAGTTAACGAAGCAAATATTGAGCGGATAATTTAACAAAATAGAAGACAAGCAAACAAAACAACTTTTCACAAAAATTCAGAGATGACAAACACAAGATCAAGACATGTGTGCTAAAGCATAGGAAAATTCAAATCACCAAACGATTGCTACAGACATATCTATGAAACATCAAAGCTCAAACACAAATTATCACAAGAACAATAGACAAACAAAGTCAACACGGAAAAAAATAAAATAACCAATTCCTATCATTCAAAATCTAGTCAATTACATTCGAAGGTAGCAATGAAAAATTAAGGGGAAAGATCTATAACGTCCTCAACAACACCACCTGCAGGAGCCGGATCATCAACATGGACTCTTTCTTCAGGAGGAGGAGGCAACTCTTCAACCATTGGGTCACCCGGAGGATTTTCGGCACCTTATTCATCTTCGAATGACTGATAGACCAGATGACGATATTGAAATAAGTCAACACCGAGACCCTCAATATAATCCAGAAACTCAGTTCGACCATCAACAACGCGCTGCCAATCCACCACCTCAATAACACTTAGTTTATCCTTAACACTCCTCTCCAAAAAAACCATAAGATTGTGATTAGCCTGATGACTCAAACCCATCACTCCTGCATAGGCAAGATGGGTCATCCTGTCCATTATAAGCCTGACACCATCCTCAAGATGAAAGTTCGGGTTCAACACGGACATCGAAGGCCTCTCCACCGACCGTCTGTGTCATTCATTAATCATCTTACGTGCGCCATCCTGTATGCCAAGATGAGAAAACCAGTAGAACTTTCCATCCGATTTGACTCGAATATCTTCAGGAGTAGGTTCCTTCCAACAAACCCGCAAATGAAGAACGCGAGGATCCGGTAGTATGGAGGAACTACCACTATCCACAGCCGGGAAAAAAGAAGGAACGATAGGAAAATCTAGATTACCCTCTCGTTGTTCAGCAGAAATGAAACAAATGGTAATCCAAACTAAAGCAGAAAAACTCAAGTAAGTTGTGGAAGGAGGGATCTCCATCCCTCCATCAACGAGAGGGGAAGAAGAAGGACGAGACTGCAACTCGGGAACCCGATTACGACTGCCAAGCTCCTTATATTGAACAACAACCAATTGGAGCATCTTGTCATCTAAGGAATGAAGATCCTCCTCAGAATACTTGACATCATCAAGGCCTCCATAAGCAGAAATAAGCTTCTTTTCCCCGTCGTCCAGCAGACGAATGATATCTTTCTCACTCCTCTCCAAAGCCAACTTCATCTCTTCCGCCTCCTGCAGAGAACAACGGTTTTCCCTCGAAGGATCGCGACAGAGTTCGAATAAAGAGATGTGCGATGCACAATATCAACAAGTCCTTTCTTCTTTGGAACACGGTCGGAAGGCAGAAACAACTGTAACAGGCCTCAATACTTTTATCTTTCTAGAAGAAGGACCGGTAGCACAACGGACATGAGCATTGAGATCCGTAACACCCGAGCTCACTTTCCAATCAATGAAAATGCCATCATTTTCAACAGCGGCAACGCTAGCAACCGTTCTCGGCATGCCTCTCGGTTAACAAAGCCAGTTTGGTCTTACTCATGCTGTATAGATCACTGTGCCTTACCATATAATCAGTAAGATAGGCGTCCAATGGAACTACTGAAAGCTCCAGAAAACACTCACTGATAATATGTTCCTCAGCGATCAATTTCAGATTCTGGTGCTTAATGGGAACTCGGAAAGACCTTATTATCTGAACACCCTGCAAATTGAAGTAGCCAGAGCCGACAGACGCATAAATCCAATCCCGCGACCAACCCCTAATGTCATCATTGAGATTACCAAAGCAGGCAGGAGAGTCCTGAAAACAGATACAGTTGGGTTTCACACTGAATCCCACCAAAAATTGTAAAATTCTAGGGGTTAAAGGGATACTAGAGAGAATGGCCTTGGCATACGTGGAAACTATAACCCTCCAACCATTCGGGCCCATCTGAGCAGGAGGAATACCCAGGAAGTCTAGATATGACCAGAACAACTCCAGAACTAGGAACCGAAGATCAACATAGAACATGCGAGGATAAAACACGATATATCCCTTCCACAGGCAACAAGAACTATCATTTTTGTGAGGAAGAGTGATTTCAAGGCCGTCAGACAAAGCATAGTTAGAACATACACTATCCAGAGTAGCCCGAGAAGCTTTGTTTGGGAAAAATGAGCCTCATAGATAGAAAGCTAATCACCGACCAACATATCCCCAACAGATATCGCAAACAGGAAAGAAGAGATGAAAAAAAAGAGGCAACAGGGGAGAAGAAATAATAGTAATAGCAAATATGGCATAAAAAAAGGAGGAAAATAGCCACAACACCCTTTATACAACTGGGAAACGAAGAGATTGCTCACGGAGTGACATACGGGACATAATGGCGCGCCAAAACTCCCAGAAATGTGCG
This sequence comes from Berberis vulgaris, assembly GCA_963556465.1. Classification (NCBI taxonomy): domain Eukaryota; kingdom Viridiplantae; phylum Streptophyta; class Magnoliopsida; order Ranunculales; family Berberidaceae; genus Berberis; species Berberis vulgaris. The sequence continues at coordinate 80,427,457 of OY747129.1, read as the reverse complement.
CGAAAATGAAGTAACCGAGACGATCGACCAATCGAAAGTTATTAAACATTAAGTTCAGTGCAATAGCACAATCAAAATACCAACCGTCATACAGTTAGTGGCTATGTGAACATACCCACTAACTAAGAGGGGGGGGGGGTAGCTGATGATACATCAAAATAGACCGATCATCATAGCCGTAAACGTGGCATAAAGATCCATCATGAGAATATGGCGCCCAATCTATTCGGCCAACTCGTAAAACCCAAGAAAAATGAAGCCAACTGCATAGGTCCGGACGAGGCTTGTCAATGTGGAAAACAAACATGACCTAAATCCAAGCCCAAACGAATAAGAGCACGGATCTAGGACCGACACAAATTCTCTCATAATGAAGAGAAACGTCACACCAAAAAGAGCTTTGGAGGGAGTTACGCCTCCCCGAACGCATTTCCATAAATGAGGCTGTTACAAGAAACATCTTATTCCGTTGCGACCTCACATGTTTAAGTCACGCAGAGAGTTAACCATGATCACTATAAAAGGTTAACCGTGGAGGGAGTTACGCTTCTCCGAATGCATCTCCATAAAGGAGATTGTTACAAGAAACATCTCATTCCGTTGCAACCTCACATGCTTAAGTCACGCAGAGAGTTAACCATGATCACTATAAAAGGTAAATGAAACATTTGACAAATGTATGCAACTTTAACTGAGTATTGTCTAGATTTACATTCTTCTTCCAACAAAGTTATTGACTTAAGCATCGGAGTGTCTTCGGCCAGCAAAAAGGTGGTTATTGGCAGTCTAACAATTGTTTTGCAGGTCAAACTCACAGAAGGACGATTTTCGGACGCATCACCAGCAACTATAAAAGTAAAATTTGGGGTCATCTTCTGCTCGGACACTTTACACTGTGTTATCCCAGTGTCTGCTTGTGTTCCTTGTATTTCTTCGACTTCAAGCTCGAGGACGAGCTTCTTCAACCCTAAGAAGTTGATGTAATTTTGTTTCTTTAGTAATAATATTATTAGTCATATTATAATAGGACATCTTTAATAGCAGTTCTTAATGGTTAGGATTTTAGTTTCTAATTAGGTTTAGATGAGTTTATTTCTTGTCATAGAAGTTAGGTCACTTTAATAGAAGCGTGAGTTGTTAGGAGGTTGATTGATGAAAAACATTTATTTGTTTATTTGTCTTTCAATTATGGTCAATTTATTACAATTTCAGCTTTATTTACAATTCTCATTTATTTTGCAAGTTTAATTCTATAAAAATCAAAACATCAAGTTACCTGCATCAAAAGAATCGGTCAAAGCCTTCGAAAAGATAAAATTCAACAAGGGAGGATAGCACACAGATCACGACGATTGTATGGTGTGTATGGAGGCGTTCTCGAGTGGAATTTGGGTTACTAGGATGCCTTGCGCTCATATTTTCCATGGAGAATGCATTTTTTGAATGGTTGGAGAAGAACACCTACCCCTTGTGTCGGTTTCAAATGACAATTGATTCTACTTCTTCTACTACTAATCAATAGGTTCGTCCTGCACGTATTTACTTGTAACTAAAATGTACATAAATTTTGAATGAATTTATTCACTTTTTTGCATTCTGATTTGTGCACCTAGTTTTTCAGTTAACACAAAACATGTATCAATCGCAAGCCAATCATAATGAAAAAAACACATCGATGTTAGTTTTAGATCTTTAATTTCAATGATGTAGTAATGAGCAAATTCCTTCTCTACTAGCTAAAATAAAAGGTATTTTTTTCTTTTCCAGCCAAATGAGGGCTACGCAAGAAACAGTAAAACTTGGTATCTACAATCACATACCACACAAATTGAATAGTAACGATTTTTATCACTTGTGCGAAAAAGAAGCGCTAATTAAATAAGTCAATTAGTAATGAAATCAACTTACCATGCTAACAACTAACTGAAGCCTAAACTTACATAATTCTGATTATTATGACTTATGAGTGCTTCCTTGTATTGTTCAAAATGTAATTGCATTTGCATATGCAATTGACCAGGTAGTATGTTCCGATCGTCCTCAGTGCCTTCCAGTGGTTCAAGGCATGAAAGTGTTCCAATGCCCCTGGTTTGCACAGAAGAAGTCCAAACTTAAACAAGGAGATGCCTGCTATGCTACGTACTAACATGTTAAGCTTCAGAAGCCGAACTCGGGACAGTTCTCATTATTTTGGTAATTGCGTCCTTGTGTTTTTGAAATGTATTGCAGTTAAGCACATATACTAGGATCTGATCTTCAGTACCGATGAAACCTAGCTTGGTTGCAAAATGAGATGAATATTATGCATTTGCAATACACAACACAAAAACAAAGAAATGGTGAGAGCTGCGTGAGACATTTTTCATCGCTTCATTGACTGCAGCAACTAGTTTTCAGTTTACCACCCTTTTTATTGGTTATAATTGGGCTCATTGATAACCACAAGAACCATCCAACTAGACCAACTCCAGGATATGTTAGCATTGGGCTTCAATTAGGCTTCCTACCCAAGGTGCAATGTAATCCATTACTTCTTAGACTATCCAAATTCAACGCAACACAATTTTACAATGTGTCCTGTTTATTCTATCCTTGGGCATCTTTTCTATTGGTAAACTTATTACAAAGCATTTTACATGCTTTCTACTAGAGCTGGGCAGGTCCGGATAACTGGCTCGAACAGTAAAAACTGAAAACCGGGCCAAAAAATTTAAGCCCATCAATATGAGGTCCGAAACCGGACCGAGGTTTTCAGGCCGGTTTCGGGTCGGTCTCGGTCCTAAGTGCAAAATCCAAATTGAAACAGGTCCTGAATTGCTGAATTTTATAAAGCCCAAAGTTCAGCCCTTACTGTTGATTAATTTGATAAAGCCCAAAGTGAAACATGCCCTGAATTGGAAATGAAGCAGGCTTTTCAAGGAATACATTAGTTGTTCAAGGCATGCTTCATTAATCAACAATAACTATTTAACCTGGGCCGGGCCGGTTACCCGACAGGCTTTTAAAACCGAAACATTTATAATTAATAAAAATCGATCCAAACCAACCCGATCTTGTCAATTAGTGAATAACTCTTTGTATTTAGTAAGTTCCATCTTTTCTTCAAAAGGAGTGTTTACCTAACTACCTCAGCCCCAGCATGTCTATATCTATAGATTTTATTTTTAGTTTATTTTTAAAATAAAGATTAGGGTTGATCTTATTATTGTTATGTATACTATCAATAATTTGGATTTCACGTAGCCATGCTTTTGTCATTTGGTGCCATTAAATTTGCAGACAGTCGAAGACTAGTTTGTAGTAAAATTGCTTATCTATATACTTACCAATATGTTAATTGGTTTTGTTAACTTCATATGTTGATTTCTTAATCATAGTTAAGGTAGCGTAAACTTGGAAGAAATGAAGAGTCTGGAAAGGGAAATGGAGGGAGAATGCTTGTAAGGTTTTTCAACTTTCTTAATGCAGAAACTATGGTTTAAGAAGCAAGAAAGACAATGGTCAAAACTAGGACTATTTGGGCAATGAATGTCATAATCAAATATGATTTAGTGAGTAATTTCGTTAAGGTGTGGATGATTGAAATATTATGGTTTAACCTTTGAGGTGATTAATTTGAGGCTCATATCCATGGCTTCTAAAAACAAAAGTTTTATTTTGAAAAGGGAAGTACGTACGTGTGAACATGAGCATATTTTTAGTAGTGATGCATGTAAAACTCCATTCTCTATGTCCAAAGAGATGCATGTTCCTCCTACTTGAAATCATTATGTTGAGGTGGATAAATCATTGTGTAAATGACGAGGAGAATGATGTAAAAAATCGCCGGCCTCTTAAAATAACCAAAGGTTGATTTTATTTGATAAACAATTTAAGGAAAAAAAAAAAAAAAAACAGCACATGTAGTTTTCTTACTCTTCAAAATTAGTTGAAAAAAAAACCTTATTTAAAAATTAAATATGGAAAACATATGGTTATGGTCATCTGACCTAAATGAGTTTATGGGACATGAATGAATCTATTGAGTGGAACCCATTTTGGTGATGGGCTTAAAACTCTTCCACATGCATCACGTGGGGTTCCTTGGAAGATTCTCTTGTTCAATAAACATTTGATGGAAGAGATATACATACATGCATTATAAGAAATACAAGCATTTTTAATGTCGATTTCTTTGCTTATATTGGTTTTTTAAAATAAGATGGATCACACCATGAGAAAGAAAACATGATAACAATGGTTTGAGTATAAAATCTAGAGTAACTCTTCATGACCTAATTTAGAGTGAGCTAATAAGATTCCGTAAATGGAAGTAAGTTTGTTTGTTTAATCGGTATAGCAAGAGATTAAAGGAATATGTTTGTCTCCAACCAAAATATAACAACCTAACGCACTCTCCATAATAGATAGGCTGCTTAGAACAATTTTGAAAATGTAAACTATGTATAGGGGGTACGATATGCTCGGACAGAATTTTCCAATTAGTTATTCATACATTTTTAGAGAATGGTTTTCTTTTGAGAATCAGAAATTCTAAGTGTCGAGGAAATGGGCGAGGAAACGAGCGAGGGAAGTGAGGTGGCGGGGGTGGGAGCCGTTCACCTCACTCGAGATGCGTGCGTTGACTTTTCGCACGCGCATCCCGAGCGAGATGAACGGCTCCCACCCCCGCCACCTCACTCCCCTCGCTCATTTCCTCGCTGTGTAGAATCACTCTTTGATAATATAAAGTTTCGATATGCTCATTTTTCAATGCATGGACCAGTCTTCTTTGGTTGAGAAAACCATCCCCAAAGAAAGCAAGAATGCATGAAGAATGTGAATGGTTTTATAGTATCAGTTGGTCGCATAATACAGCAGCTTTCATAGCTCAGTTGGTTAGAGCACCCGTTTAGTAAGCGGGAGGTCATGAGTTCAACTCTCATTGAAAGCAACCCTTTTTTTATCATCTCTTAGCACCTGGTTTTATGAGACTTTTTTTGGCCTGGCTTCTTCATCATGCAACAGAGCACCTGGTTTTATGAGATTGTATGCGAGAGAGTTTAGTGCAAAGACAAGATATGCTCTTTGTGGTCTCAAAAATGACACTGCTCTCAATACCACGTTGTGATTCATTTTTAGCACTACACAGACTAAAATGGCACTGTATAAACGAAAATAAGTAGAATTATATAATGTGTTCATCAAATAAACCTAAAAAAAAAAAAAAAATAAACTCTCTAGATTGAAGCTTTCCACGTAGAGCCATTTCAATCTCTTTATTCTGTTTCTAAAATTTTCATTTTTAAAAAGAAAAAGGGTATGGGTTTAACCATATATATAGATCTTAAATCCCTTTATCAATAAATCTATGCATATGCATTGTCAACCCTTTTACATATATATGGATCTTAAATCCCTTTTATCAATAAATCTATATGAGCTGATGAGGGTGATCTCCAAGGATACAATGAACCGCTGTTGTAGCAGCCCTACTTGCATGGATCATGGAGCTGTTTACAAGTCCTTTTACATCTTGATGAATTAACAAGACAATAGAAAAATAGGGCACTAGGATAAGCTCATATCCTTGAGTGTCCAATGACATACAATGAGCCTCCCCATGTGTGAAATTGTTTCCATCTTTGTCACCACTTCAGTGCACAATTCACTGATTTTTTTTTAACAATCTAATGAATTGCTTTCGAACGACTAGATGTAACCGGTTCTTGCAATATATATTGGAAAAGAATTAATGTAGGCCATATACGACAACGCCAGCTAAAACATACAGTGAATATTTTGGTTGTGAATACGACATTTGGTTGGAGTCAATATTTCACCAAATTTGACGAGGATTATTGATAAAAACTCAGATGAAGCATTGGTTCATGAGATGCTCAATGTGCCGTGTTGAAGGTATATGACCTAACAATTAGTTGACCTACAAACAATCCAACAGGCGACATTCAACTAAGTCAAATTTTTTCTTCCATTTCATGTATTAGCTATGTAGGTTTAAAGGTTCCACTTAACAATGTTCAGAATCAGCATCATGAGTAGGAGAATATTATGTACTGAAATGTGGGGTTTACAACTACTTGCAAGTAAAAAAAATCCAAACAAAAGGACTAAACAAGCCACTTTTGCAAAACCCCATCTCCCAATGTAAATCTTTTGTACTTTTCTAGTACAAATAGTCACACACGTAGTGTCTACAAAATATTATCAAATATCCCCTCCGATTTTCCTTATAAATTCAGGCGTTGAGAACTCTCCAAATGCATGTCCACCCCATCCATCTCTCTGCCTCTTCTTTACACTCTCATCACTCTTTAAGGAGAATATCTTTTCACTCTCTATATTCTGAGCCAGAATAAACTTTTTTTGCTTACTAATATCAGTTCATGCAAAGAAGTTCTGTCTCTTTAAGCCATGGAAATTGAATCATCAGCAAGCTGTGAGAAGGTCGGATGCTTCGCCAAAGGATGGCTATGGCTAAATGCTTTACCTAAGAAATTTAGTGACAAAGTAGTAGGGATTGCAAAGAAGTTTAAGAAAATTGGACAAGATGATCCGAGACGAGTTTTTCATTCTCTCAAGGTTGGGCTAGCTCTGTCTTTGGTTTCCCTTTGCTACTACTTTAGACCTTTGTACAAAAGTTTTGGAGACTCCGCTATTTGGGCAGTTTTAACTGTGGTAGTCGTCTTCGAATACTCTGTTGGTAAGTTATCCCATAATAAACCCCAAATCATCCCTTAAATGATGAATTCACACTTTAGACCAAAATGGGCATGGAAAATAATATGTGAACAAAATCATTTTCAGGAGCAACATTGAGTAAATGTTTGAACAGAGGATTCGCAACATTACTAGCTGGTGCTTTTGGGGTTGGAGCTCATCACTTATCATCTTTAGCTGGTGAGAAAGGAGAGCCCATTATCCTTGGCATCCTTGTTTTCCTACTAGGTAAATAAATACTCCAACTTACAATTCTTTGACTATATAGAGCTAGAGTTACTAGACCATAAAATTTGTTCAAACATTTATTGATTTGTCCATATTCTTGGTTGTTTTGCAGCTGGAGCCGCAACGTTTACGCGATTTGTCCCTCATATCAAGGCAAGATACGACTATGGGGTCCTCATATTTATACTGACATTTAGCCTGGTATCAGTATCTGGTTATCGCATTGATAAGATCATAGAGCTAGCTCAGGAGAGGTTATCAACTATTGTACTAGGTGGTCTAGCATGTGTGATCATCTCTATTGTGGTGTGCCCTGTATGGGCTGGTGAAGATCTACACAAGCTGGTCGCAGTTAACATGGAAAAGCTTGCAGACTTCTTAGAAGGTACTATACATTTTCATCATGATTAGTGCTTTACACCTACACACACAAAGTGAACAAGACAGCAAAACATAATACATGCTCTGCATTTGTTTTTCTTGTTTTGCTTAATATGAACTTTTTTTAACTCATAATATGGACAAAAAATCTTGCAGGATTTGGAGGTGAATACTTTGAAAGCAAAGGTGATGGTGAGACTGCTGATGTAGTTTCTAAGAATGACAAGTCCTTTCTTACAGGATATAAAAGTGTGTTGAATACAAAGGCCAGTGAAGAATCATTGGTAAGCAGGTTAATGCTCTCAATAATGGATTACACCACATAGATCTTCACCACTAGTACCTTTTACATAAACTTTCTCCTGTTTTTTGTGTTTATGTTCTGAAATATATGCTATAATGTTATTCTGTTGCTTAATTTACAGGCTAATTTCGCAAGATGGGAGCCGTGTCATGGTTGTTTCGGGTTCCGTCATCCATGGAAGCAATATTTGAAGGTTGGAGCATTAACTCGACAATGCGCCTACCGAGTTGAAGCTCTTAACAGCTATATTAACTCTGATCTCCAGGTAATACAACAAGTCCACTCCATCCTGCCACGAAAAAAAACACACAGACTATTGTTCTATGTATTTAAACTGACAAACTTATGCTTTTGTCCCACAGACACCACTAGAATTCAAGAAAAGTATTCAAGAAGCTTGCACCAAAATGAGCTCAGAATCAGGCAAGGCCTTGAGGGAATTGGCCTTGGGACTCAGAGCAATGAAACATGCAAATACAGTTGATACTCATTTGATTAGCTCGAAAAACACTGCAAACGACTTCAAAACCACCCGTGAAATCACCTTACCAACAAACATAGACATTTTACAAGTCATTCCAGCAGCCACAGTTGCATCTTTACTAGTAGAAATTGTTGCATGCACAGAAGAAATTGCAGAGGCCGTTCATGAGCTAGCTTTTCTAGCCAAATTCAAGAGCGCGGATCCTTCTACTACATCAGAGAAGACACATCCACAATTACTTCATCGAGGAACCGTAAATCCACTTAGTCATGATAATACTGATGAAGGTCCCCATGTTTTTATTAGAGTGTGTGAACCATTTGTAAAATTTCCAGAACCTAATAGAGGCCAAAGTATGGAAGTGTAACGTATGCAGTTATACTGACTTATAAGTAACAACACATAATAACACTTGACTAATTATTAGTAAATGTTGAGTATTATGAGCTGAGTGGGATATATGAACATGGGGAATAAAAAAGAACATGGGGAATAAAATTTCCCTTCAAAACTTGTACACACCTCTTGTGATGTTGTTCTATGGTAATGAATCGATATGTTAATTCTTGAATCTCTCTTGATAATGTTTACTTAGAAAGTTGTTTGCTAAGCTCAAGCATTGTAGTCCGTCCAATCACTAAAAAAAATGTTTTGAAGAAATGGATATTTAATATTCAGATTTTTTTGTTATATATAGCATCAATCACTGCCGACATTTGCCTCTAGAGGCCTAATTAGTTCTGTTGTTTTCATAGAAACAAAATTATATATCCAATGAATCTATATGTAATTTATGATGCATTTTACAATGTGAACAGTCATAACAAAGTATTTGCAAAGACAGGCGCATGTGATGGTGTTTATCAATATTTGACATCGCCAGATTTAATTAACTTTACTAACGTCACAACTAAGATATCATATATAGCCACTTATATCAGGTGGTATGTTTACTATATTCAATATTTTTGGTTAAAAAAGTTGAGACTTCTCTTCTGGACCTCCCTTTTCCACTCCTAAAAAGAAAAAAAGGCATAGTAAGTGGGCTAGGTTTAATTAGTTAATTATGTATAAAGACTCTTTACCTACCTGGTTATGTGCTTATGACTTAGCCCTGACATCATTAAATAGATAATTAATTAATCTTTGCTTATTTTGTGTTATCATTTTGACAGTCTCATGCATGCCCAATTGTAAACCACTTATGTTGTTTAAGTATCGAAGATTTTGGAAAAAAAATTATATATATACAATGTCCTGCCCATTAAAATGAAAACCATGCATCAAAAGGTAAACAGGGTTTCCACAAGTGCAATGTACAAGTTCCACTTCCACCCACATGGTATGAGTTTTGAGTAACCAGTGAGCTAGAACATGGAAAGAGGAAATGTGATGAATATATGCATGAGAGTTGTTTCCCACTTGAACATTTCGTTGATCAAGTGGGTATAAAGAGAAACTTCTTTTACTCCAGCTGCATCATCATGGATCAATAGTACGTACTAGTGTCAGATCCATCATCCATGTTTTCTGAAAATCCTCTCAGAAAAAAAGGTCTTTCCAGGCTCACCAGTTGGAAAGATATAGACTATACTCTATAGGGTTACTCGCAACAAATATTTCAAGATTTTTGACAAAACGTAGGAACATAATTCTCAAGTTTCTGATTTTTTTTTTTTCCTCTTCACCTGATTGGCATGCAGAAAACTATATATTAGATTACTATATGCTTCCCACACCCTAAAATTTGAAGAATATAAATTTGGTTATTTAAAAAAAAAATACCCAAATAAAAAAGTCCGACCTACCGGATTCGAACCAGTGACCTAAGGATTGTCTGCAACAACTACAGTCCTCCGCTCTACCAACTGAGCTAAGGTCGGATGATTCACAATCGTACAAGTTTATTTAAATTTCTAATATAATCAAAATCTATGCTACACTTCTCTTGGTCTGTTTTCTTCATATTTTAACCCTGTTTCAGTATTTTTCTCAATGAGAATATAGTTTTTTTTTTTTTTTTTTTTCCATTGACCAAATGCAAATGCCCACACAAGGAGCATTTAAGTAGTATTATTCATAAATTTATATATTCATGACAGTAAGCAATTTATAATGCAAGGTACTACATTGAGCGGACGAAAACTATGCATACCAACACATCACCTTGAATTTTATAAGAATTCAACTTTAGTAGATCTCCAACTATTAAATCTGAACATTAGTTTATGACAGAGATTCTATAGTGTTCTTATTTTTATTTGAACTATGATTAGCACCACATAGTGAACAAGGTGGTCTCATGCTCTCAACTCATTTTGTCCCTTTGTCCTTTTGTTTAAAACAAAAGATGATGTTTTCAGTCAACAAAAATAAAATAAAATCAAAGTGTATAACTTTAATATGTGGAAAAAAAATGAATAGAGGATAACCATTCGCTCCTCTCCACTTTCAAGATTCTCTTATCAGAGAAAGAAATGCACTTCCTTTATAACCTAATAAATAAAGATATTGCCTTAAATAGGAAAATGAAAATCCAAAAATACCCATGACCATACATCTAAATTTTTTTTTCACACGCAAACACATCATAGAATGAGTTGAGACATTGTGTGTATGTGTGTGGTGAAACAATTCCTCTTCATGACAATACAATTAAACACAACATTAAGTTGTGGCTTCTCTTACTTCAAAGAGGCACCCCATTTGAGAGAAAGAAGTGAGTGTTAAAAATGGCAAAGGTGTACAACATAATGGTCTATGTAACATATGGTTCTTTGTTGTGTGCATGTTGTCTGTCTCTCCTAATATATCTTTGAGAGAACGAACATTCATGAATGAAAGTGATTAGATAGAGAATCCCTTAATGAAGAGGGTTTGTGGTGTGATGCTGTGAATGCGTGTTAGCCTATATAGCCCTCCATTGCTGACCATAATGTAAGTGATGATCGATGCATGCTTCAAATGTGATTACGACCTAAACTAAACTCTTGTCTTTTCAACTTTAAAAATAGACCACTAAATTCTTGATAATCAAATTCACTTATAGATAATGTATTGCTCATCTTGTATATGTACTTTGTCAAACCATGCATGATGTGGTGCTCCATTTGCAAAGTGCTGGCCAGGCCTGAAACAGTTCCACCCATTATGAATCGAAAGGCTTAGCTCAAAGTGCTGTTGATTGAAGAAAGTCGAATTGGATAATTGGATCTTTCTACATTCGGTACATAACATTAAACTAAAATCATAAATCTTATTATAACGTGTGATGATACCAAGTTAAACCCATACCTTTTGTAATGGGGGCTTAGCTTAAACACAAACACAGCACCTTTTTGTGTCGATTGAATCTGTATGGGATCATGTGTTTCTGGAAGCCCGAAACTGGGCAATGTCAGCACCCATTTGATTTACTTAAACTAGCGCATGTGTGTGTACTGTGTAGTTTAATATGGGAAATCACATGGTTTAGAAACAAGTACCTAACCATATATTATATCAGATTCCACTATACTAATTATTCGTACGTGTAAATCATGTGCCACGTGGGAATGGAAGTTGAAGGACCGTCGCTGGTGAATGCTTGGCACGTAACTGACAATGCTCATCCTTGTGTCTAAAAAAAATTCGATCCCAACACCATCTACTGTAAGAGCATCGCCAACAGAATCGTTGGAGACTCCTTAATCTTAAGTGGCAAGTGGGTTTTAACGAGGGTAAGTGTTAGATTTACATCATAATGCGGAAGATAAAATATAATAAATGTATTGTGATACCCGGATCCATAATTCGCAATTGCGTGTAGGTAAGTTTAAAGATGCAGTTTCTCTTCTTGCCTTTTTCTTACATTGTTCCTTTGTGATGGTTCGAAGAACAACACACACTGGCAGAGAGAGGACTGCCCCTTTTTATTTTACCTGACACATAACCACTTGGGCCACCTGTTAGGAAGTTAACATTCTCCCACTTAACCCAAAACGATAATATGTTTATTGAATAATACTTTAGGTACGCACATAAGACTCTAAGATCAAATGGTTACAACAACATCATAAGAAAACAAACTACTAATATGAGTCATGATGGTTTTCTGTTATTAATCAACATAATTCCTTCCATGTACTACAAATCAGTAATCAACTTAGCATAACAAGAGGAATTCATAAAAGTCCACATGATGCCTCTACAATCATTCAAGAGACTAATATTGTCCACATTCATTCATGCATTCATTCACATCAATGTATATAAATAGTTAAGATAAAATTATCAGAGACACATAAATGATATCCAATAGGTGAAAAAGAGCGAGAACATCAACATGCAGAAAACATACTCCATCACATATTATTATGTACAATCAAAGATTACTCTCAAAACCCATTCTGTTGGTATGTTCCATAAATGTCTTTGGAGATAATCCTTTGGTTAATGGATCTGCAACCATAAAGTTAGTACTAATTTGCTCTATAAACACTCTTTGTTTCTGAACTTCATCTTTAACGATAAGATATTTCAAATTCATGTGCCTTGTTCCTTTAGAATACTTGTCACTTTTTGAAAAAATGAAAGTTGCGGAGTTATCACAAAAACATTTCACCGGCCTATGAATGGTACCAACAATCTCTAATCCTGAAATAAAATTTTGTAGCCATAAAGCTTGAATGGTGGCTTCATAGCATGACACAAATTCAACTTCCATAGTTGATGCAACAATGATGGATTCTTTTCCACATTTCCATGATGACTCTTCTAGCAAGAAAAATAAGTAGCGAAAAGTGGATTTTCGATCATCATCAACACATCCGGCAAAATCAGAATCTGAGTAGCCAATGACCTTAAGACTCTCTAATCTCCTATATATGAACATGTAATCCTTTGTACCTTGAATGTATCTCATCACTTTCTTTGCAACTTTTCAATGATTAAAACCTGGATTTTCCTGATATCTACCTAGTACACCAGTAGCAAAACTGATATTTGGCCTTGTGCAGGTTTGAGCATACAATAAGCTCTCAACTGCAGATGAATAAAGAACTTTTACCATCCAGTTCTGTTCCTATTTAATTTTTGGATATTGCATAAGACTGAACTTATCCCATTTCTGAATGATAACTGGACTTGGTGAGCAATTGGCCATTCCAAATTTCTCTAGAATTCTGTATATATATATGCTTTTTTAGACAAACATAACAATCCATGTGAACTATCTCGGAATATTTATATTCCAAGCACGTAATTTGCCTCACTCATATCCTTTATTTCAAAGTTCTGAGAGAGAAAGTCTTTGATTTTATACAATAATCCAAGGTCATTGCTTCCTAGTAATATATCATCAACATACAAAATAAAAATATATGAACTTACTCCCATTGACCTTTAGACAAATACATCGGTCAACGATGTTTTTGTGAAATCCAAAAGAAGTGGTAGTATCGTTAAACTTAAGGTACATTGTCGGGAAGCTTGCTTAAGTCCATAGATTGACTTCTTAAGCTTGCAAGCCAAATGCTTTTTTTCCTTCAATGGAGAATCCTTCAGGTTGAGCCATGTATACATCTTCATCTAAACTCCCATTTAAGAACATTGTTTTCACATCCATTTGGTGTAGCTCTAAATCAAAATGAGCAACTAATGCCAAGATAATTCTAAGTAAGTCATTTGTGGATACTCAAGAAAAGATATATTTATAATCAAAGCCTTCTATTTGAGTGAACCCTTTGGCCACAAGTCTAGCTATATATCGTTATATTTTGCCTTTTAAGTCGCGCGTTTGGTCTTAAAAATCCATTTGTAGCCCACCTTTTTGTATCATTTGGGCAATTCAACGAGTTTTCATACCTGATTTTGGGCCATTGAGTTCAACTCATCTTTCATAGCTTCAATCCATTTTTCAGAATTATCACTTTCTATGGCTTGTGAAAACGAAACCGGATCTTTAGATGTCCCGATCATAATCAGATTCTTGGAGATAAACCACATAATCATTAGAAATAACAGGCTTTCTGATCCTTTCAAATCTTATCAATGTTATTTGTGGTTCGGCTGCAATTCGATCATTTACGACGATCTCATTATGGAGTGAAAAGTCATGTGCATATAGCTCCAAGTCATTATGTTGATCAACAACTGGATGAACAAGGAGTGGTGGCTCAAGAATTTGTTGTTGTGGGTTGACTGGTGATAATCACATAATTATAACAATATTACCTCTTATTATATTTTTGTTAATCCTTATTTTTATCTTATTTTAGATTAATTATTAAATTTTTGTGTTTTTGTAGAATGTGGAGCTGTAATGAAGAAATCAGAGAAAAATGCAATGAACAAATCTCAGACGGTGACTTCAGAGGAAGTGGAGGTGAAAATAGCCTAAGCCCATAACCTAAACTCAAAACCAAGCCCATAAACCCAAACCCAAAGAATATTCTCCTATTTATCCCATATTCAGATTTGATTTTACCTTGATTCACTCCATGAATCATCCCTTTATCTCATCTCTATTCGTTTTGTTCATTATCTATAAATACAATAGAAAATGAATGTGAAAGGGGAAGAAGAGAAGGGAAGAAAAAAAAATTAGAAGATCAAACCCTCTTCCTCACAATGATTCTCATCACCACCATCACCATCACCACCTCTTTTTCTTCTCCATTAAACACCACAAAACCACCACCATCTGGACCTATCTCGTCGTCTCTCTTCTGCTCACAGCCATAGCAGCCACGCTGCAGCCCGAGCAGCAGCCAACACCGAGCTCTCTCTTGGCCTCTCTTCGTCTCGCCCTCCGACCACGCCTGCGCAGCCCGCCTGCTGGCAGCGCCCTGCTTCACCTGCTCACACACCGGACAACCCTCCTGCGAGCAGCGACCTTGCTTGCTCCATTCCCGCCTCATGTCTCCATTTGAATGAGGAAGAAGGCTTGGGGCGCTAAACGCACCCAGTCCTCTTACTCTCTGCACCACCACATGCAATATTAAGAGACAAGTTACTAGCACCCCCTGTTTCATGCTGAGCACCCCGAGCTTGCTGTGTACCGCCTGGATTCACTGCTGAGTACCACCGTACCGAAGCGGCGACAAATCGAAAGGGTTGTATAATTTATTTTACTGACTTAAATGCTTAATTGTTAATTATAATTTTATTTCAGAAATTTGATAAATTGCTTTCACCTTTCATATTCGATTAAAACTTGATATGTTTGGTAGTTAGATTCACATTTTATCAATATTCAAAGCATGTGCCAACAAATATTGAGGTTGAACTTTGATTAAGTGTGCCCTAAAAAGACACTTAATGCTTGGTAAGAGTTTATTTGCTTGAGATAAATTGTTCATGTTTGACAGAAACTTGATATGATTGGAATTGGATTTTAATGATCACATCTTCGGTGTAAGCAAGGGATCCTCATCCCTAAAGCTTCTCGTTTATAATTTCAGTAATTTAGATTTAAATATATTTGCTAACTCATCGGTGAGTCCAAAATCCATCTCATCCATATTTTCCTTTTATTTTATTTTTCTTATTTTTAATTTAGTTTTAAAAACATTGTAACCCCATTTTTCTGCAAATTAGTTTAGATAAATTTTAAAATTCAACTGCATCCACTTTCCTCGTGGGATCGACCCGTACTTGTCGTTGTCTACCAGTTAGACACCGTGCACTTGCGGTTATTACAAGTGGGTCAAATTAGCCTGTTTATTTAGGCCGATTAAACCCGCAACAACTGGGCATGCATCAACCATAGGAACAACAATCATGTTAGAAGCTACAGGGAATGAGACTTGCACCCAAACTTCTTTAATTGCCACATTTTGAGTTTTATCACTCTCACTGACTTCACCATTATCAAAGAATCTAACATTACTGATTTTTACAATTCTTGTATTGTGGTTAGGACAGTAAAACCTATACCCTTTGGATTTTCAGGGTAACCAATAAAGTGGCCACTATTTGTCCTTGAATCAAATTTTTTTTCATGTAGATTGTATACTCTAACTTCTGCTGGACAACCCCAAACATGCAGGTGTCTCAAACTAGGTTTCCTTCCTGTCCATAATTCAAAATGAGTTTTAGGATTTGACTTACTAGGAACCTTGTTTAATAAATAAACAACAATTCTTAATGCAAACATCACAAAGATAAGGGTTACGAGGAGTTAGTTAATATACTTCTAACCATGTTCGTAAGAGTACGATTCCTTCTTTTAGCTACGCCATTCTGTTGAGGCATGCCAGACATTTTGTATTGAGCATAAATACCTTTGCTTTCAAGAAATCGAGCAAACAAGCCTGGGTGTTACCCTGATTCATCATATTTTCCATAGTATTTACCACTTCTATTGGACCTTATAATTTTCACTTTTCTATCTAATTGTCTTTCAACTTCAGAGATACATATTTCAACAGTCTTCACTACTTGAGCTTTATCATTCAACAAATAGATATAACCATAACGTGAAAAATCATCTATAAAGGTAATCAAATATTTTCTCCACCAAATGATGGAGCATTAAAAGACCCACAAATATTTGTATGAACAATCTCAAGAGGTTCCTTACTCATTGTGACACATTTATTCGTGCATTGGTCTGTTTTCCTTTAATACCATCCACGCACACACCAAGATCAGTAAAAACTAGGGATTGGCAAACGGTCCAGTTTTAAATGTGTAATTTAAGATATGGTCCGGATCCATTGTAGAATGATCCGAGTCCGATTCCAATTATGTATATTCAAACGATTCGGTTCCAACCTATTTTAAATGACACCTATACACGTGTATTAATATGATTGGGGGTTACAAAATGTAAACCTAAAATGTAAAAGTACTGAAAACACACTCTGACTCTGTCTAGTCTCTTTAACTCTTTATCTTCTATTCAGAGTATTATGTCACTTCATCTTCACCATTCCTCACATCAAGAAGACTTTTTTCACATTCGACTGAGCAAAAGTCACTTCATTTTCTACACCGTCCTTGAATCAATCAACCCTAGACGACTTCTACAACACCGGCCCTCGCGGCATCCTCTGCCACTACTTCACCGGTTTCGACTCCGTCCACGTCTCCGAACTCAACTTTGGTTGCGTCTCAGAATCTCAGACTACTCGGCCAACCCCCCTTGTACCTAGACTCCGCTTTCTCTCCCAATCTAACCTCATTCACCCACCTTTGCAAATTCTCATTTGACCCCAATTTCATTCGACAATAGCAATTGCGCTAGATGCCCACAGTAACTAAACTAAAGAATCAATTTAGTTCACGATGATCTGAGTCATTTGACTATCGAATCAATTGGATCAACCGAAGTCTCTCGGCATCACCAACTGATTCATTTTCAATCACTTCAGTGGTTCAGTTCAGTTCTTCATTGCTCAACTGATTTCAGGTGAATAAAACATAAAGGCTTCGATGATTTAGGGAAGGGTTGGATGTCTCTATCAAGAAAGGGTTTGTTGCCCCCTTTTTCACTCGAAACGAGTGATTTATTTCATCCAATAAACAAACCCTCTCCTCTTGTTGTGTCTCTTCTTCTTCTACTTCTCGTTTACAGGCTGTGATGATGGTTTGATGTGAAGAAAATCTCATATGAGTAAAAAATTTCTCCACATTACTTGGCGAGGTAATCGGGGACACCCCTTTTGCAGCCATGGATGGTGAAAACTTTCCTTATCAGAGACCAGTAAAATCTGAGCCTACTATGTTGCAATTTTTTTTTTTTTTTTAGTTTAGGGTTTCAAATATTATCATTATTGATTATCTTTTGTTATTGATAATTGATCTTTGTTATTTTGATCTGCAAGATAGGACATTCCTCCCTCACAGACCCTTGATTCTAATTCATATTAAAAGATTAATGAGTGGAGTACTATAGAATATATCTTAAATTTCCTTTCAGATATTAATAGTCAACATTGTAATATATTGATCAACTCATGGTCCTCACATAGTTTTATGAACTAATATGAGCATTGTAATGAGTGGACATTCCTCCCTCACTGACCCTTGTGTTTTGCTTGATCACTCCATGTGGTATCTTAGTGAAAGTTTTTATTATGTGAAATGCATATCGCTACAAGTGATGAGGTGATGCTTTGTATTTCTCTGAACCGTTTGGAACTGGACTGTTCCAAACAGTTCGAGTTAGGTTCGGTCCCAATGCTCAAAATGAAGGAATCCAGACCGGACCGAATCCGTTAAATTTAAACGGTTCGAGTTAGATTCCTCAAAATTTGAAACCGATCCAGACCGTGCCCACCCATAGTAAAAACTAGATTCTGAAAAACCTAATCCTCTACTAATCTTTGCATTATATATTGAGAGATGCGTCCCAACCTTCTATGCCACAAGTTTGAGGAATTTTCATCAACAAGACTATGTTTAGCACTAACACATGTATGCAGGGAAAGAAGTGAGACATCAAAATAATCATCAAGTTTTAATTTATATAAGTCATCACATAAAATACCAGAACCAACACATGAACCTTTCTTAAATAAGCTAAAGCATTTATTCCCAAACTTGAAAGTGTAAGCATCAACATCAAGTTTAGCTAATGAGACTAGATTTCTGAAAACTGAAGGTACATAAAAGCTTCAAGTAAATCTACATAATGTTCACTATCTAGGAACAAATGATAAGTGCCAATAGGTTCAATGAGAGCTTTGTCCCGATTTCCTATGAACATGAATTTCTCCTGTAGTTTTGTGGTTCGGTTTGTAAGGAATATCTGCAAAGTATTGGAAACATGAGTTGTAGCTCCTAAATCTACCCACCAAGTATTAGAAGGAACTTTTGTAAGATGAGATTCAAATACGTAAAGTGAATCAATACCTTTCATTTCAAACCATTCTTTTATCTTTAGACAATCCTTCTGAAAATGGCCAAACTTCCTACAAAAGTTGCACTTAATGCCCCTTTACTTCTAATGATTGTGGCCCTTTTGGGTAGTATTATCTTTCTGATGAGCCTTCCCTTTAGAGCTATTGAACTTGCGCGGTTTGTATTTAAACTCTTGAGCAACCTTATGAATTGAGTTTTGTCCCATGGTTTTCAGCCCCGCCTCCTCTTGAACAAGCATATTACCTAATTCATTAACGTTCCACTTATCTTTCATAGTGTCATAGTTAATTTGAAATGGGCCATACCGAGGAGGTAAAAAGTTCAAGATAAATTAAACGAGGAAAAACTCATCCACAAATGTCTTAAGCTGAGTTGCCAAATTTGTCATTTGAAGAACATGTTCATACATACCACGTGAACTATCATACTTCATTGTGGTAAGTCTAGCCACAAAGTCCCAGCAAGAGACTTATATGTAGACTTGAAACGTTCTTCAACATTAGTGAGAAACTCCTTGGCAATTGCAGTTGGTGAAAGTGTGGTCTTGATGTTGTTTGCTATTGTCATATGCATAAACATGAGGCTTAACCTGTTGGATCTTTCCCATGCATTACATATTGCCCTTTCATCAGCGCTGCTGGTGTCAGAAGGTGCAGTGAGTTTTTCAGTTTTGAGAGCAACATCAAGGTCCAAAACACCAAAAGTGAAGTGGACCTGCTCTTTCCAGTTTGAAAAATTCAGGCCATTAAGCATAGGGATGAAGGATGCATGCGAATGCAGAAGGACAAGAATTGATGCTGCAATAATAGTACAAAAATATGCTCACTACATTAATTCTATGAATTTCATACTTTTTAAGCACATGTATACACATTAAGAATAACATAACAACGATCTACCTTTGGAAATAATCTAATGTCATGTTATTTTACTATTATGGTGTCCATGTCACCTTGTAGGACTAAATAGTGAATTGCACACATTAAACAAGATTACTTCCTTTGGGTAAGCGTTCTTACCTTATGAATAACACTGGGTATTTATCTTACTCCAATTCAATGATTAATAGAAATGTGGTGCACTTTTGGCCAACCATAATTTTGTAATAATCAAAGAATTGTTTGTTGCTAAAATTATTCGTATCACTAAACACATGAATATCAATTAGGATATCATTAATAAACTTATGTTCTAAAAATATTCCAGTTGGGCCACTTTGGTGGCGAGCAAACTCTATCTTAATATAAAAAATAAATTATGAGAATAATTGTGCACAAACATCA
Organism: Berberis vulgaris; assembly: GCA_963556465.1. Taxonomy (NCBI): domain Eukaryota; kingdom Viridiplantae; phylum Streptophyta; class Magnoliopsida; order Ranunculales; family Berberidaceae; genus Berberis; species Berberis vulgaris. Next base: position 80,407,209 of record OY747129.1, on the reverse strand, counting down.
ATAAGTGAACACTTGCATTTATATTAACAAGTCATTTCTGATTCAGAAACATTAACATTGAATAAGAGCAATAATGTCCCTTTCAATTTTAATAATTGGGGTCAACAAACAGATATTGCAAAAATCTCAAATACTACAATGAGAATATGAGGGTTTTTTTTTTTTTTTAATGAACCCATTATCTTTAGGACAATAGTCCATAATCTTATAAGTGGTTTAAACATTAAATGGGTAGAATCAGTTTAACCTATTAAATGGGTTGAACAAAAACAAGACTCTGATTCACATTATATTTGGCTTACCCTATTAAATGGGTTGAACAAACAATGCATTCACATTATATTTGGCATAACCCATTAAAGGAGCTGAACAAACAAGGCCCTGATCTCCCCTTCGTCTTCTCAATATCTTCTTTTCTTCTCGACAGAGAGGGTGAGAAGGGAAACCACGCAGCTGGCGACACGCCATCGCGAAGCCAAAATGAGCAGGTCAGAATTTTTTATTTTTTATTTTTGTTCAAACATAAGCATCATACAAAAATTTGAATTTTATCATCAGAAAAATCAGAATCATGAAACTAACAGATTATACCCAAATCATGTTAGATGGCTCTAATACCATTGCTAGATTTACATTATAATGCGAAAGATAAAGCATGATAAATGTATTGTAATGGAAGATTTGCCCGGATCCATATTGTGATTATTGTTCATTGCTAGGGCATCAGGAGGAAACTTGCAGAAAAAGTTAGGTCAAAAGAAGAGAAGACTGATAAACAAAAGGTGGAAGCCAAAATTATCAAACAACAATATGTTCCAGTGGCCAACAAAAATAAAGCGATAAAATCAGAAGTAGGCACGAGTGGCGCAAAGAATAATCAGGGTGAGGAAATCAAAGAGGGAGTTGGGGTTGAACAGTAAGTGACCAACGATCCGGTGAAAATAAGTTTGTCAAACAAATTCGAGTCACTTATGGAGAACATTGTCGAAGATGAGAATACCCAAATAGATAATCAGTTGGTTACTAAGGAGAAGTTTCCTGCCAGTGACATGACCTCTCAAGAAACAATGGCTGACGACCTTCTCGAGGTTGGGTATACAGCTAGTGAGATTGAAAAAGCGCTTTGGGAAGCCAGGAAAAACAACTAAATATGACACAGTTATGCTCAACAGCTGTGCCCATTATGTGAGTGACATCAATGTTGCAGTGACAGAAGAAAACCAGGCAGCAGTTGTAGAAGACCTGGCAATAGACAATAATGACAACGAATTGGTGGCAGAACATGGAAGTAAGTACCCAAATGAAATTGTGCCCAACTCAATCGAGGATGATAAAGTAGGAGAAGTCAACAACATGCCGGCAGCCAATAGTTCAGGTGCAAAGAAACACAACAGCTCCCAGGATGATGATGTGCAAATTGGGCACTGCAGTGTGATACAACTCACCGAAACAGAACTGAATAAAGCGAAAGGTTTCCTTCTTCTTCCTGAGATTGAATATGCGTTAACGATGATAAATGAATACGAAAAGGGGAATGTCGTTCCTTCTCCATTGCGAGAAGCTATTGCAAGTCATGGCAAAGATGCAATGAAGGCAAACTACATTTGGTTAAAAGATGTATGGGAAGAGGATAAGAACCGCACGTGCAATAGATTGAGACAAGAAATTTGTTAGGTTCCTGAAGAAGAACATGAGTCAGACCTCTCCAGTGATGATGATGTGTTTACAGAACCGGCTGCAAAGACGTTCTCTAACACCCACACCAAAGATTTTCAACTCTGTCCCCGGAAATCCAATAGACCTAAGAAAGCAAACAAAAGGTACAAAGGTTGAGTTGGTTTATAGTCTAGTTTTATTTTGGTGAATCCTCTCTTGTGAGAGTTTGTTTCAGTATTTGCTTTTACTTTTGTTTCTTTTGTATAAAGGTTTTGGGGTCCTTAAAACCCAGCTCGATTTCCAAAAAAAAAAGAAAAAAAAAGATGCAGTTTCTCTTCTTGCCTTTTCTTACAACGTTCTTTTGTGATGGAGTAAAACAACACACACTCGCAGAGAGATGACTGTCCATTTGGGCCACCTATAAGGAAGTTAACATTAATTTTGTGCTTCAACTACCTCGGTAGCTTTTGAGCTGACATTACCGAGCTTCATGGAGTGGGTTTTGGCTCGTCAAAATAAAGAGGAAAACCAATTTCGTTAAGAACATCTCCAACATCCCCATGAGGCTCCATAAATTTAGTAAAATAATATAAACTAAAGAGTTCCTTGTTTACCTCACCATTTTTTTTTGCATTACTCCTTAAATTTATATTATATCGTATTTTTATTTCCCCTTCTTTAAAGTGAGTGAGATTCATAATTTAAATATGGTTTGAAATGTAAAAAGTAAGTGGAACCCATAAAAAATAATATGGAAGTTGCTACATGTGCCCGATTATTTGGTTCAGTTGCACCAACATTTTGGGATGTTTAACTTTGTCGCACCAACCTAAAATATATAACACCGACTTACCATTTGTTATCAATTAAAACCATTTAATGGTGATATATATATATATTTTGTCTGTACAACAAAAATCTATTCACACATTTATTAAATTTCAAAATCTTCGTACAACATCACAAAAACTAATCATGGTCTCAAATTCTATTATAGATAGTAAACACTATGGTATTTTATTTATATTTATTTTTTAAGAGCAAATATGGTTTTAAAGGGTCTTTGATCCTTAATACTATGATAGTTTGTGTAAACAAGAAATACACATCAAAAGGCCATTTGTTTGTCACATGTACTCACATGAATGCAATATTCATCAACCATAGAGTGAGAGTTGACAAAACTAATATATCATATTTGAAAAATTCGCATTTAAAAAAAAAAAATCATGCATAAAAATTTTTATAATAGGAATTTTGCATACCACGAATAATCTTCTTTAGCAGGCAATAAACTAGTTTTGTTTTAGGGCTACCAAAAACATGGTTGGGTACACTAAGCAATTTTTGAAAGACAAATCTGAAAAATAAAATTGAAAACATCGAGTCAAACAATCGAGTACACGTAGCTATAATATTAAACAAAAATTTAGAGAGCCAAAATGGCTAGCTTTTAACTAGCAAAGTGAAACTCCTTAGAGGCTCCCCATGCCATCTAGAATAGGATTATCTCCTGTAGTGTCTCTTAAAGCATGATTTTTCTTCTTCCATTCCCACTGGCTAAATGTTGCCACCTAGACAAGAAGCTCTTAACAAGGAGGCGGTTGGAGATGCTCTAAAGATTTTTAATTGTTTATAAAATTGGTCCCACTTCTTCTCTACCACTTCTCATTTCTTTTTTACAAATGTTGCCACTTCTTTAATTGTTTAATTGCCATTTCTTTTTTAATTATTTAATTGTTTATAAATGTTGCCTCTTCTCATTTCTTTTTTATGGGCTTGTCTAATTGGCGAGGAAACAGGCGAGGGAGGGGGGTGGAACCCTCCATCCCCCTCGAGATGTGTGCACTTGTGCATCTCGAGGGGGATGGAGTCGCTGATTTCCTCGTCAATTAGAATTCCCCCTTTTTTACATGTCTTTCTATTCCATAGTCTCCCTTTTGTATCCAACAACTTTTTGACAAATATTGGTTGTCTAATCAAAATACCTCTTGTTGATATGGTTTTTACTGTATTCTTTAATTGTATCTTTACTCAACTATTTTCTTGAGATTTTTACAATATTTATAGCTCAAATTTTCTATAATTTCAAGTTTAATTTGTATTACATTTTAAAATTGAATCAAAATCTAAGTCAAATAATAAAATAGGTGGTGAAAAAAGGGAAAATGACATATAAGGTTTAATTTTTATAATTGTAGACCCCATAAGACCCTACCAATTGAAAATACATCAAAAAACATATTTTTTGTAATTCAAAACTATTAAAAGCCACAAACCTAAACTATGGCTAAAATATATGTAAAAAGATAAATATACTCATATTCTTAAACACACTGACATGGTGTTGTTATTTATGTATTTAAATTATAGTTACATTGAAACAAACAAAATATGCAAATTTTAATGCTATTTTATAATTTTCAAAGTTGTTTCATGTCCCTAAAAACACAATTGGGCAATTTTTGCTGAGTAATTTGGAAGACTAAAAAAAAAAACTTATAATTTGTTTTAAGAAGGTGAATAAATTTTGAAAATTGATCACTTATGTAAAAGGGTCAAAATGTCTTTCTAATTGTTTTTAAGCCATGGGTTACGTTTGTGACTTTTAAGAATCTTTAATTATATATAAAAAATGCATTTTGAGACATTTTCAATTGTCAGAATACGTTGTGGTCTATAATTATAAAAAGTAGACCTTATAAGTCATTTTCCAAAAAAAAAGTAAGAAAAAACACATAAGAAAAAAATAATGATAAAACATTGTTCAAGGAGATTCTTTTAAGGAGCTTGTTGAGGGAAGATACAAAAGCATAAACTCTGTGTACGGAGCTCTTTAATAAATATATTCAATGAATTAAGGAGCTCCTTAAGGAGATTGTTGGAAATGCTCTAAATGTTTATAATGTATTGCGTAAATAACCCAACATAGGCCATGGCCATCCATGTCTAATAGATCATTCACAGTGCCAATTAGTTTATGCATGAAACATCAATACAACAATAAGATTGTGGTTGCAATTTGAAGGGGATTGTTAGTAGCACCTACCATATGGAGGAAAGCGACCACGATTAAGAGCCACCACACCTAATTGGTACCCACCCTAAGAGCCACCACTCTGTGTGTTTGACATGAGCTTCTTCTCACCCCTCCCAAATCTAGGGTTTAACTATAAAATAGAGAAAGTTTAAGAAAATAAGAGAAAAATGAGAAGGAAGAGGATGAATGAAGCTCCTTTCAACTTGAAACAATCGCCAATCAATCAGTCAATCAATCAATCTTTCATTCATTTTTTGCTCTTCAAGGAACTGGTTTCAGATCAATTTGGGGTTATCTCCGATCAGGAAAAAAATTAGATCTTGGGTAAGTTTTTAGTTCGATTTTAATCCCATGTCGTTCAATTTTGATCCTATATTATCACTGTAAAAATGGGTTTTGTTTGTAGACACAATTTGTACCCTTTTTTGTTGTTGTTAAATATTGGTTTTCTTGAATTTTTAACTTTATTTTGTTGGTTGGATTTATGCCTTTTATATCAACGAATTTCTTACATTTTTATTAAAATCATCACGGATTCTGAATTTTGTTTATTTGCTAATTAATTAATTTATGTTTTCTTTCAATTATGTAGTTTTTGAATGATTTTGGGGAATACCTATTTTTTTTATTGGGAATTTGGTATCCAAATGTGAAATTGATAGTTGTTTCAATTAGAGTGAATTTGTGTTTGTATTGATAGGGTTGGTTGTAAATTTGTAATGAATTTTGAGCATGATGTGTTTGTTTGATTTTTTGTTGTTTATTATGTGTGTTTGGCAATACATAGTATGTGATTGTTAAATGGATTGTGTGTTTTTGACAGACACATAATAGGGGCTGAAGGATAGATTGTATGACTTGTTTTGTTTTCATCACGTGGAGTCGAGCTTAATTGATCACATGTAGGGATTCTACAATCGTAGAGTTAACTTCGAGTGTCATTTTTCAATATTGGAGTGGTTTATCTTTCCTAATGTATTTTTCAGTGTGGAAAGGAAGGGTGCTCCAATCTAAATGTGTATTGTCACTTTGTCAGCAATACTCTTTGTACTCTGAAATTATAAACACATATCTTAGAAATACGTTTAAGTTCTATTTTAGCTAATTGTGTTTTGTCACTTAATTGGAGTCATAAACTTTTGCTTGTTATACTTTGAGCCTTTAACACAAAGATAAATTGTTGCTTTTGAATATCCGGTAAAAGAAATATAAATAATTTGTGATGATAAGCCTTTGCATTGGAAAACATCAAGCTGAAAATGTTATTTGTGAATTAGTACAAAACAATATTGGTTAAACTTGTAAAACCAATATAGGTTGAACGAAAAGTTATTATAAAAATGCATTGCCTAAATTGTAAAGTCATGCATACTAGACTGTGAGTGATCAATGAAATTAGACACTTCAAATGCAATCGTGAACACTCAACCAAATGTGACAATGCAAAAAAAGAAATTAAGTCATGCATCAATCAAAGTCAAAGTTAAAAGCCAAATTCAACCAAGGACGAAGTAAATTCAAAAGACCGAAGTCGAAGATATGAAGATCGGTCAAGCAATGTTAAGTTTCAAGAAGACACATCCAAGATGGTTGAAAGTTCAAAAAGTGGACAATGTCAAGTGGCATTTGCATACAATGCAAAAAAAACTTATAATTGGCTAAATTTCAAATGAAGTGTTGAAAGCTATTTTGAGGCAAAAATGTGTGGGAACCAAAATTCAAAGTTTGAGTTTGGGACATCCTCTCACACGAGAATGAATATTCCCTTAAATATTTTGTTACTTTGGACATGCCCATGTGCTTAAAGGAGAAGTCCATGTCAAGTACAATTACATGTGACCAAGAGAAAGCTTTTGTTAAAAAAAGTTGTCCGGGTCGGGCAAAATCAATTTCACCCCTGAAATATCATTATCAGCAGGCGACCGTTTCGATAAAACAAAGACTCGTTCTTAAGCTAGTCTATCTGAAAAGTATATTTGAAGATAGTGAAGTCGACTTCAACCCTCCAGGATCAGTTTATAAATAGTTGCATCCTCATAGGCTTTCATTCAACTTTTGGAGTGAAAGTGAAATTTGTTAAAGGCTATTCAAGAGGAGCAAATCCAGCAGATCCAACAAGAAGAAGAATAAGTTTGTCCCCATTGTTGAAGGTAAACTTCATCTCTCCATACTATCTTTTAGTGAGCTTCAAAAAATAAAAATAAAAATAAAAATGGAGAACCATGACTCAAGTTGAGAGCTTATCCTAGACCAAACAACTTCTTTGTTTGAGATCTAAAGGCCCTACTAAGAAACATTCATTTGTCATCCCAAATTGTCATATTGGGTGAACCTCACAAACTCAATAAAAAAAATAAAGAGATCTGAGCTTAAACTTTCTCCCATTTGTCTATTTAAGAAACACCTGTGGAGAAACCTCTTTGAGTGTTAGTTTGCCTAAACTCAACTAACACGTGTGGGTTCTTGAATTCGTGGAGTGGATTCCTATGATTAAGTGTCACAGGAGATCAGGTGATAAGTCTTGGTCGTGTTATAGACGACTTTGACCTTGCGAGGTTGTAAAATGTTATTTAAGAGTGTAGTTATCTTTTAATCAATATTTGAGGCTTGCCAGCCCTTTTCACCAAGAAAGAAACTGGTCGGGGCCAATCAAACCCCGACTTAAGTGAACATCGAGATATATGTGTGTTATATTGTCTTTTCCCATCTTTTTACATACTTATACATGCATGTTTATCTTACTGTCTTTGACATCTCATTTTGCATGTTTTTTAAGTTGTATTGTTTTTAACAAATCATACTTTAACTCGCTTAATTTGTGCATCAACTCTTGTATATACTTTTCAAAAGTATTTTCTTAGAATCGTGTTTTAGATTATAAAACTTGTAAAACCACCCAAACCAAGAGGTGAATGTTTTCATTCTCTCATCCTATCTTTAATTGTTTTATTGACGTTAAGGCCTAGGATATTATTTTGAATATGGAGTTTGTACAAAGTGTTCATATAGTCCACCAACCTTTGCATTATTTCGCAAAAGATTTTCAAAAAGAGACTATTCACCCCCATCTAGTCTTGTTCATCATATTTTAAAGCACCTGTGAGTGGTACATTAGAGCTACCACTGCAATTTCACAAGCAACCTTTGATTCTTGTATGTGTTTCCTACAACCTAGTTTGCTGCAACTTGGTAACTAGGGGACAACAATGATGAACAATCTAAAACACTTAGTTTGTTGAAATAATTTTGACAAGTTAAGCACCATGATATTGTATTATCAGTGGTAATATATGTTGCTTTATTATGTGCGATTTTAATTTGTACAATTTTATTTTCCAATTAACAAATACATTCTTATTTATAGGATCTTGAATAATTAGAATGGACTGAGACACGTTCTCAAATGGAACCTTGTTGGTTTTGGTAACTAAGACACATATAACTAGACTGGCCGCATGGTTGTTCTACGATATTTCCTCATCAGCTGTATGTCTGATTACACATATTTTTTATATGGTGGATGTAACATTGATTGTTTTGGTGACCAAGACAACACACACCAAGACCCACATACGGCCAAGCTGACCGTATGGCTATTTTGAAATACTGCCTTCTTAGTTGTATGTCTGACTTAACATACTTTCTGTCTGACCGAATGTAACACTTGTGGTTTTGGTGACCAAGACAACAAGCACCAAGACACACATATGCCAGGCTAGTCATATGGTTATTCTGAGATACTTCCGAATTACCCTTATGTGTGCTTTAACATACTTTTTGGTTGGCCAAATGAAATACTTGTTGCATACGGATCAAGCATCAAATTCAATAATTTTCAATACAAATTTAACTAGTTATCCAATGGAAGAAAACTAAAAAAAAAAAAAAAAAAAAAATACACAGATAAGAAAAGTTTGTATTGAATAATATGTGTTCTCCTCCTCCATGAATATTGTTTTGAAGTCTTCAATTTTCATCAAAATGGAATTGTGAAAAAATAATATAGTGGAAGAGAAATATGAAGAGTCTTAGTTTAGTCGTTTAAGAAAACTTTGGGAGAAAAATGGTGAGATGAAGAGAAGAGGTTGGGTAGTTGATGACTAAGAGTGGGAGGAAGAGATGTGAGTTTAGTTGAGTGAGTTGAGAGGTGAGTTTAGATGAGTGAATTTGACAAATCTTGACTTTGTAGGGTAGGTGGGCCAATCAAATCAACCATTTGGCGGTGCCTCTTAGATAAGGTCAATGAACTTGCCAATGGTGTTATGGTCGAGTGGTTAGGGCTGTGTGGGTTTATCCCCCACGTCCTAGGTTCGAGACCCGCCGGCGACATGGTTACTTTCTTATGATGTTGACCTGTAGGTCACACCTTGTTGATAGGTTATGAGATCCTATAAAAATCCAGCTCGCTTTCCCAAAAAACAAAAAAAAGGTCAATGAACTTGGATATTCTAGCCTAGGACCCAATATGTGGGCCTAATTCAGATTACACAAACTTTAGCATGATATAAAGTAGGAAACTAGGCCCAGTTCAACATGCAATACTTCACACCAATGTCACAGGAATTGGGCCACTTCAGGCCCAAAGAACCATTAATTATATAATTTATTTATTATCACTATTATATTATTATTCCTAAAACATTTCATGCATTTCTGCCTAAACTTTATTCTTTGGCCTTTATCTTAGTGGATCATATTAGTAAATGGATGTAATCTAAATCAAAGTTATGTGCTTGTGTGGTTTCATATTGTCTCTTTTCTATTTTTGTTAACTAATTCGTCGTTAAGAACATCCATCAAATTAGCAGCCTACAATGTACAAATTTTTAAAAGAAGTAAAGAAAGCAAAGAGAGAAAAAGACTATCTACTTGCAAGAAAATACATGAATGTGAAACATTGTAATGCTCGATGTATGCATACAAGCATAAAAATGAAAAGAATATTAACTTGGTTAGGGTTATATTAGGTTGAACTATGTTTGGTTAATTTCAAGAATTTTTTTTAGTGGTGCTTATGCTCAAACTTTATAGAAGTCTTCAAACTAGAAAAAAAAAAAAAAAAGGATTTTGCTATTATGCCTCTGACAAGAACTATTCAATTTTGTCACATATAATACAATCAATTCAAAGTACAAAAATATGCTATGGAATTGGATGCTTCTTTAGTACAAAAGCACTTTGATATGATGAAGAAGTGCTAACATGTCCATGTCTAAGTGATGTTGTAAAAAATGTATATATATTGACAAACTTTGATATATAATTTGGATTAATTGTAGATTTTATTTTTATGATCACAAGTGAAGAATAGGGAATTATTCCAAAGCAAGTTGCAAGCTCATCCAACTTGGATGCACTTTTAAGTTTTGACTAATGACTAATGCGATCTTAATCACTATTTTCTTTTATCTAGTTTGAGATTTTGGATTGATTGATGCTCTTCTTCCTTGGCATTTCCTACCATTTTTTTTTTTTTTCAAGATGGACAAATGCATTGCTAAAAATGTTAAAGCCTAAAGTATAGTGGGGCCTTAGGGTGAGGAAGTACATGAGAATAGATAAGGGTAAAAGTGTAACCCACTAATCCTGAAATCGTATCAAAGTTCGCCTCTAAATTTGAAATCTAAGCTAATGTTTGTATTGTATCACAAATGAGGAAAATTTTGTGTTGCTTGACACCTAGGTGATTAAAATGTTTTGGCATCGATAGGCGCCTTTTACTTATAATGTGCACGCGGAATAGGCAAATAACAAACATAAATTTGTATCTTGAATCGCATATAATTTACTCTTTTTTCCGCTAATAACATAACTTACGCTATAAGCAAATCACTTTGTTTTAATTGTTCTGATGATGGTTTGGTTGAGCTGAATTTGGAAGAGAATTTTAGAATTGCTTTAGTTGAGCTGAATTTTGGAGAGAATTTTAGAATCCATGTGTCAAGAAGAACATATGTAACTTTGAGCTAAGTTTAATGGTTTATTTTTGTATCCACTAATTGTAGCTGTCGAATATTTACTTTTTTTGCGAGAAGGTTATGGGTTCGAGATTAAAGTGTAGGCAATGAACTAAAGCGAACGCAAATCTTAATGCGAGATGAATGCAGCGAAAAATAAATAAAACCATCAATAACCCAATTTTAAAATTATAAATAAATAAAGATTTTTTTAGTTACCCACAAAACCATGTGATATGGAATTTAGTTGGAGGGCTTCTACTCTACTAATACACTATATTTGTTTCCCAGTTACTCGAATCTTGTTGGAAAACTGTAAATTTTGTAGTATCCAATGGTTGAATTTCATTTTATTGCCAATGTCACACCACCCCTAGCACACACCAATTTGGTTTGATTTTGATTCTATTCGGTTTATAACACTTTCAAACTTTTTGTTCGGTTTCTAGTTTCTAAGTGAAGATAATCGTGGAAATATAACCGAACTGATACATGTTGGGATAGTGTTGATTTGAATAGTTCCACATCAAGTAAGGAGGAGTTGTCATTAAGGTTTATAAGGAATTGTCCACTCCCTAATAGCAACGAGGTTTTTTGGGAAAACCTCACAACATCTAGGCCCAGATGGAAGGTTCGATAATGGTGTTTAAGTTAGGGACAATATCGTTGCTATGTATAGTGGACCAAGGCGCGCGTTCGTGCCTAGCGCACCAACAATTGATATCAGAGCCAATGGTTTGGCGGGGACTTGGCGAGATAGAGGTGCAGGCAACACATCGTTCAAGGAGAGTAGGCACAGGGCAACGAGCCAGATCCACTCCGAGCGCACGGGTCCTCCGGGTGAACGATCCAGGCTGTACATCGTTCAAGGAGAGTAGACGCAAGGCAGCAAGCGGAGCGTAGGCCCTTCGAGTGAGTGGTCCAGGGTAGAAGAAAACAGTCTTGACATCAATAGAATACTTCATTGTAGTCCACACCTTTTTGTTGTGCATATCTTTTAGCCACCAATCTGTCTTATATCGTATACTTGTACACGTACCCTTGGAATCTGGAATCCCATCTTTCACTGTGAAAATCCACTTACACCCAATCGGCCTCTTCCCTTTAGGGAGTGTCACAAGCTCCCATGTATGATTCTTCTTAAGAGATAACATCTCCTCATCCAAAGCCTCCTTCACTCCTCTTTGTGAACACACAAAGCCTGTGTATATGTGGTAGAAACATCATCATACTCATCAAGAATTGAGAATGCGCAAGCTGCGCCATCCTCATAGCCAAATCTAAGTGGTGGACGACTGACTCTAGGTTCTCTGCCTGCTGCTAAAGACGGTATTTGTAACTATTGAACCTGTTGTTGTGTAGGATCCATGTCCCCATTAGTAAGAACCTCATTTTCTGCCATTGTTTCATCATGCATCATCTATATATCACATCTTTCCCCAGTAGAAGAAACATCATGCTCTGTATGAGATATATAAGCTCCAAGCTCCACCTGTAGAGAATTTCTAGCATCATCATCTTCATCATAGTTAACACCCCTCCAAATAGAGATACCATTTTTGCATCTCTCATACTTTGTCTGTAACAAAGCCTCCTCACGAAACTTCACATCTTGACTGATCACAAACTTCTGTAAGTCAGGGCACCATAATCTACACTATTTCACATTATCTGGATAACCGAGGAAAATAATTTTCCTGGCCCTTACTCCAATTTTATCCTCCCTAACATGAAAATATGCTGGACAATAAAAAAAATTTCAAGTTAGAATAATCTAAAGAAATACTAAACCACACCTCTATAAGAATCTAAGACTCAACAACTGATAAAGAAGAACGGTTAATGAGATAGCACACCGTATTTACTACTTTAGCCCACCATATTCTGCCAAAACCTGTATTGGACAACATGCATCATGCTCTTTCCAACAAGGTACGATTCATCCACTTTGCTATCCCTACTGCTGTGGGGTCGACTTCATTATGAAGTGTCTTCTAATGTCATGCTTCAAATAAAACTGCTTCAAGGGATCCTCGGTATACTCACCGCCATTGTCAGATCTCACTACTTTGATTACTCTTCCAGTTTGTTTCTCAATAATAGCTTCCCACTTCTTGAAGATATCAGTGACTTCATTTTTATGTTTAATGGTATACACCCATACTCTTTGGCTGAAGGCATCGATAAAAGACACAAAATACCTAGAACTCCCTTGGATGCGACTCTAGAGAGTCCCCAAACTCAGTGTGGATGTAATCCACAATCCCCACGGTGCTATGAGTAACATCACTAAAACTGACTCTGCGCCACTTCCCATACATGCAATGTTCACAGAAATTCAGCTTTGTCATTTTATCACCGCCAAACAAGTTGCTTGCTTAAAGTTATTAGTTCACTCTAGTGTTCTAAAAAGCGTTAGGCGGTGGGCGGGCGGCGAGCAGGTGCCTAGCGCCCAGGGGCCTAGGCGGCACCTAAGCGGTCTTAGGTTTTGTATTATAACTTTAATAATTTACAAAAGTTAAACATAATACTTTATCAATTACATTCAATTTAATGCCAAGATACATATGCAAAATTTAAAAACATGAAATTTAACAATCATGAACAAAATTTATTAAAACTCAAATGACTGAAGTTGGTCATGATGGGTACTTTATACAAAGTTAAATTTTTGGACAAATACCTAAACCTACTCTTTTATTTTTCTTCAAATTGCATGAATAACCTCAGTCATGTTTGATAAAATCTACATTACTAAAATTGGTACCGGCAGATCCTTTGAGAATTTCATTAAGTAATCATCCTTTGTTACATTCAGACATATATTGAATAAAAAACAATTTAAATTGTTTATTTCCAAAAAAGAGGAAAGAAAAATACAATAAGAACACAATCAGCCTTATTAAAAAAAAACTCACCCAGAACCGCCCAACCATTAATCTGGGCGTTTCTCTAACGCCTAGGCCGATTTTTAGAACACTGGTTCACTCTCACCTACATGCCCTAATCACATATGCCATAATTGTGTGCGCGTCAAACTTTTCTCATTAACAACTGTAGAAACCATAACTTCACCTTCAATTACACTGCCTTGAAGAAAATACAAATTTGCATGCCTAACTGTCATAAGCAATCTGTCACCAAAATAAACACTGCAGTTTTCATTCTCACTAATATACTTGTAGCCTTGAGCTATAAGCACCCCAAGATAAATCAGCCCATTTGAAAGAGCGGAAACATGATGTACCTCGGTAAGTTGTCTACATGACTCATCTGCCAACTAGAATTTGACTATACCAACACCCATTGTCTTGCAAGGCCGAGAGTCACCCATTTTAACTGAACTGCCCTTAACCTCGCGATAAGTGCTGAACCATTCCTTTACGACACACATATGATATGAAGCTCCCGTATCCAACATCCAACTGTCATACAAATAGTCATAAGATTTTTCCATCAGTGCATGTGCTAAGTCACCCCTGATTAGAATATCCTCTACCAAATCCGGTGTCTCAACAACATTCACTACACCCTTACTCTCATTTTCTTGCTTGTTGTGATTATCATTCCACTCTTCACAATCCCTCTTGTAATGGCCAAGGGCTATGGGGCAGCTGCCCCTCTCCCAACTTTCAAAATATTTATATAACAAAAAAATCAATTATATAATGTACAATACGATATAATTATTGTTCATATGTCTCTATTGGTGTAGTAGTTGAAAATTTAACATTTTAAGTAAACGACTTGTGTTTGATAGTCTTTACTTACATAATTTTATTTTATTTTATTTTCAATCCAATTTTATTAATAATTGCAAACATTAAAAAAATTAGTTTAATAAAAAAAAAAATTCAGTCCTTTTGGAGCGTATGATTTTTTTATGGCTATTGACAATTATTATTTCTGTCATTGTGATTTTCCCCTACTTTTTTTGTCTTCAATGCAATTTTATATGTAATTGCAAACATTAAAATATATATATATATATATATATATATTTTTTTTTTTTTTCCACAAGTGGTATAAAACCTCTAAAAAATATTTGAAATTAATATTTAAAATAATAACTATATAATTCAATGAAAATATATAGCATTAGCCAACTCATACAAAATTTGAGGCTCACATAAACTATTTTTCTATGAAATTGTATTAGGATCTTATTGTGTTTGCAAATTTCAGATTTTTTTAAGCTTCAACTAGATACTTATCCTAATTATTATTTTGTGATTTTAGTTATATATTCTATTTATTATGCTCATTTATCCTTGATCAGGTTATCGAAATTGTGACCTTATTTTGGCTTAAATTAATACTACACTGAATTCAATTTGGTATATGTTATGTACTTTTGATAGTTGTATTTTTTTATTAGTTACTAGCTAGGGTAGGAATTTTTTTTTTTGCCCCCCCTTTGATAACTACTATTATCAACTAATAATTATTTGTCATTTCGCCCCCTCCTCACCTTAACTAAAATCTTGGGTCCGCCATTGGTAATGGCCATTGCGCTTATATTTGCGACATTCAACCTTAGACATATCTCTGCCTTTGATTTAGAGCGGTTAATGCTATAGTTGTTGTTCTTGTTGTAATTTCTTCTCCTTGTCACCGAAAGACTATATGCTTGAACCTCCTCATTCAAAACACTCTTTCTGGAAGCCTTTGCAACTATAGCTTGAACAATATCACTATACACAAAATTTTCTTTCTTCAATGTTTCCATCTGATAAACAAACGGTTCTCATTCCGATAACAAAGAAATTAATAAGAATAATGCTTTCTGACGACTATCTTCAAATTTAGCCTCCAAGCTAACACAATCTGAGTATAAACATTCAAATTCATTTATGTGACCAATACCTGGCTGCAACCTGAAAGTGAAGAGCTTCTTCTGAAGGTACATCACACTCATCTAATCATTATGAAAATACATAGCCTGAAACTTATCCCAAAAACCATGAGCCGTCATCTCATCAGCGAAGTTGTAAGCCACATTGCGAGAAAGACACAAACAAATCGCACTACATGCCTTCTGATCCATTTTAATTCACTTCTCAATAACCTCAACCGTTGCCTTATCTAATGATGATTTTTTTCATCTAGTGCATCATTCTGATACAAACTAACCAGAATATCTTTACAATCCATCTGCAAGCTTTAAAATTGTTCCTACCATTGAATCGAACAATGTCGAACCCCTGAACTTTCACATAGCCATCATCCCGCGATGAAGAAACCATTTCAGTCATTTTATTTGACACATTCAAAACACAAACACCAACTAACTGACGCTCTAATACCACTTGTAGTAAATACCTTAAACATTCAGCTCAAAGCCAATCACTGCAAGTAAACTAAACATAAGGCCAAGACCTAGTTGATGAAAGTGAATAACTGAAAATGCTATGCAAGTAATAAGCAAACAACAAGCATTACGTAATATGCATAAAAATAAAGATCACACCAGGATTTACGTGGTTCGGCTTTGCTTACTCCACAGACGACGACTCTGTAACTATCTTATTGATATGGAAACACTTACTTGAAGATTACAACATTGTAAAGTAATGATCATTGAGATTACCCAATCTCAAACTAACAATACCACCAAGTAACAAAAGTTTATTCTCATTCTTCTTCCCTTCACTCCTCCCTACAATAAAAGTAGAACCCAAAAGGAACCCTGAAGATTTGACGAAACTACGCAAACGAAGAACACCCAAAATCACCCGATTTCAATCCTTCTCCTTGGCTACTGTTTCAAGTTGCACACAACCGATTCATGCCAAATTCGCAGCCCGTTTCATGCCGTGTTCACAACCTTGTTTCACGCTGTGTTGCTGCTGCCTTTCACGTTGTCTTGTTGCTTCTTTAAAGAGAGAAAGAGGAAGATTTTGAGTCCCATGTAAATTGTGAGTCACAAAGAAATCCATGTTTAACTCTTCCCAACAAATTCGGAACCAACTACACAAGGACTTGGATTCCTTGTTTGTAAAAGAATTATTGTCCTTGTCACACAATCTCCACCTTGGAAAATAATTTTAGGCCACCACACAAACATCACAAAAAACAACATAAGCATCTCCACCTTGGCATGAAAAATCGCCAAGTCCCATTTCTCGGTCACGAAAATCGTCGTCATATCCCTAAGGGCCCAGCCCCCTTGGGGCGTCAACACTGAGAGAGCCTAATCAAGTTGAGACAATGCTCAAACTTTATCCCTGGAACCACTTTTGTCAACATATCAGATGGATTGTCTTGAGTACTCACCTTCTCCAAGAGAACCTTGCCATCTTCGATGACATCCCTCAGAAAATGTTACCACACATCAATGTCCTTCGTCCGAGCAGGATGAACATGGTTCTTTGCCAAATGGATAGCACTCGGA
Source organism: Berberis vulgaris (assembly GCA_963556465.1). Classification (NCBI taxonomy): domain Eukaryota; kingdom Viridiplantae; phylum Streptophyta; class Magnoliopsida; order Ranunculales; family Berberidaceae; genus Berberis; species Berberis vulgaris. The sequence continues at coordinate 80,390,162 of OY747129.1, read as the reverse complement.
CTGTCACATAACACTGTCACCTCATCCTAAGTTTGCCAAATGACTTCCTTCAACGCTTTTTATAGAGCCATGTACTTTGCTTTAGTGGTAGGCACTGAGACTTCCAACTCACCGTACCCATCGCTAATGTAAAATAATAATTTGTAGTCGATCGACACCTATCAAGATTACCAGCATAATTTGAATCTACATAACCTTGGATCATATTTGATGCATTCCCTCTCTCATATACTAAACCAACATCCAGTGTACCTCAAAGATATCTCAATACCCACTTTACTGCCTGACAATGTTGTTTTTCAGGGTTTGACATAAACCTACTAACCAGACTGACTGCATGAGCGATATCCGGACGTGTGCTGATCATGTCATACATAAGACTACCAACTGCACTAGCATAGAGAACCTGTGACATGTATTCCGTCTCATCTTCTGTGCTAGGAGACAATTTACCCAAGAGCTTAAAGTGACCAGCCAAAGGAGTACTTACCGACTTGGACATATCCATGTCAAAACGATGAATAACTTTATCTAAGTATTGTCTTTGTGACAATGTCAGTCAGCCCTTATTTCTATTAGGGGTGTTAATTGGTTTTCAAAAACCGGCCGAATTGATCGAATCAAATCGAAACAAACTGAACCAAAAGCAAAACCGAAACTAAATAGTAGAAAATCAAACCGAACCGAATGCATTCGGTTCGATTGCGGTTTTGGTTTTTTTAATACCCGAAAAAAGCAAACCGAACCGAAGTGAGTTATTTTTTTTCTAATTTTAATTCCCATTTCCCACCCATTCCAATTTCCAATGCACCCTACCCATAGCCATATTTCTAATTTTTAATTCAATTCCTACATTCTCTCTCTTTCCTTTTTTTTTTTAATTCAATTATCTCTCTCTATCTTTTCCCACCCATTTCAATTTCCAACTCACCCTACCCATAACATACCTCTCATTTTTAATTCAATTATCTTTCTCTTTCTCCCGTACTCTTTTTTAATTCAACTCTCTCTCTATTTTTAAATCAATTCCCAACCACCATTTCTCTTTCTCATTTTTAATTCCCACCACTATTCCTCTTTCTTTTACTCTCATTCTCTTTTTTAATTCTCATCTACTCTTTTTTTTTTATCCCATAATGAAATCATGAACAACTGAAAACAAAATGAACAACCTATTATGAAAAATCGAATAAAAATCAAACCGAACCGAAACACATGGTTTGGTTCGATTTTGGTTTTCATATTTGAAAATTGGAAAATCGAACTGAAAACTGAACCTAAGCTCGGTTCGATTTCGGTTTTAGCATAATTTTGAACCGTTTGAACCGATTAACAACCCTACTTCCTATCTCTCATTATCTCCATTCCAAGTATCTTCTTCGCTGAACCAAGATCTTTCATCTCAAACTCCATGCTAAGTTTCAACTTCAATTTATCAATTTCTTTCATGTTATTCGCAACAATGAGCGTGTCATCAACATAAAGTAAGAGAAACATGAAAGACCCATCCTTGAGCTTCTGTGTGAATACACAAGGATCATACTGACTCCTCGCATATCCCTGCTCAATCATAAAAGTATCAAACCTCTTGTACCACTGCCTTGAAGATTGTTTTAACCCACACAGTGACTTCTTCAGTTTGCATACTTTTTCTTCCTTACCAACAATAGCATAACTGTCGGGCTGAGACATGTATATGTGGTAGGAATATCATCATACCCGTCAAGAACTGAGAATACGCAAGTTGTGCCATCCTCATAGCCAAATCTAAGTGGTGCACATCTGACTCTAGGTTATTTGCCTGTTGCTAAAGACAATGTTTGTAACTGTTGAACCTGTTGTTGTGTAGGATCCATGTCCCCATCAGTAAGAACTTCATCTTCTGCCATTATCTCATCAAACATCATATATGTATCATCTCTTCCCTCAGTAGAAGGAACATCATTCTCTGTATGAGATCTAGGAGCTCCAAGCTCCACCTGCAGAGAATTTCCAACATCCTCATCTTCATCATAGATATCATTATTCCAAATAGGGGAACCATATTTGCATATATATCTCACACTTTGCCTGTAACAAAGCCTCCTCATGGAACTTCACATCTTGGCTAATCACAAACTTCTGCAAGATATGGCATCATAATTTATACCCTTTTACATTATCAGGATAACCGAGAAAAATAGTTTTCTTCGCGCTTACTCCAATTTTATCCTCTCTAACATGAAAATATGCTGGACAACCAAATACTTTCAAGTTAGAATAATCTGAAGAAATACCAGACCATACCTCCATAGGAATCTGAGTCTCAATAGGTGATGAAGGAGAACGGTTAATGAGATAACACGCCGTGTTTACTGCTTCAGCCTACCATATTCTGCCCAAACCTATATTGGACAATATGCATCGTGCTCTCTCCAACAAGGTACGGTTCATCCGCTCTGCTACCCCGTTCTGCTGTGGTGTCGACTTCAATGTGAAGTGTCTTCTAATGCTATGTTCCAAACAAAACCGCTTCAAGGGATCCTCGGTATACTCAACGCCATTGTCAGATCTCACTACTTTGATCACCCTTTCAGTTTGTTTCTCAATCATAGTTTTCCACTTCTTGAAGATATCAGTGACTTCATTTTTATGTTTCATGGTATACACCCATACTATCCGGCTGAAGTCATCGACAAAAGACACAAAATATCTGAAACCCCCATTGGATGCGACTCTAAAGGGCCCCCAAACATTAGTGTGGATGTAATCCACAATCCCCATGGTGCTATGAGTAACATCACCAAAACTGACTTTGCACTGCTTCCCACAGATGCAATGTTCACAGAAATCCAGCTTTGCCATTTTATCATCGCCAAACAAGCCTCGCTTGGTTAAAGTTTTAATCCACTCTCACCTATATGCCCTAATCGCATGTGTCATAACTGTGTGCACGTCAAGCTTTTCTCATCAACTATTGTAAAAACTATAGCTCCACCTTCAACTGCACTACTTGAAGGAAATACAAATTTGCATGCCTAACCGCTGTCATAAGCAACCCGTCACCAAAATGAACATTGTTGTACCCATTTTCATAAATATACTTGTAGCCCTGAGTTTCAAGCACCCCAAGAGAAATCAGCCCCTTTGAAAGAGGCGAAACATGTTGTACCTCTGTAAACTGTCTACATGACCTATCTACCAACTAGAATTTGACTGTACCAACACCCATTGGCTTGCAAGGCCGAGAGTCACCCATTTTAACTAAACTACCCTTAACCTTGAGATAAATGCTGAACCATTCATTTATGGGACACATATGATACAAAGCTCCCGTATCCAACATTAAACCATCATACAAATTGTCATAAGATTTTTCGATCAGTGCATGTGCTAAGTCACCCCCGATTAGATTTCCTCTACCACATCCGGTGTCTCAACAACATTCATTACGTCCTTACTCTCATTCTCTTGATTGTTGTTATTATCCTTCCAATCTGGACAATCCCTTTTGTAATGGCTTTTGCGCTAACATTTGTGACAATTAACTTTAGAATATCTCTGCCTTTTGATTTACACTAGTTCCTTATGTAATTGTTCCTCTTGTAATTTCATTCCCTTGTCACCGAAAGACCATGTGCTTGAACTTCCTCATTCGAAACACTCTTTCTGGAAGCCTTTGCAAGTACAGCTTGAACAATATCACTAAACACAATTTTTTTTTGTTGTCATTTGATCAACAAACGGTTCCCATTTCGGTAACAAAGAAATTAACAAGAATAATGCTTTCTGACTATCTTCAAATTTAGCTCCCAAACTAACACAATCCGAGTATAAACATTCAAATTCATTTATGTGATCAGTCATGAGTTTACCTGACTGCAACCTGAAAGTGAAAAGCTTTTTCTGTAGGTAAATCACACTCATCTGATCACTCTAAGATACATAGCCCAAAGCTTATTCCAAATACCCTGAGCCGTCATTTCATCAACAAAGTTATAAGCCACATTGCGTGAAAGACATAAACAAATCACAGTACATGCTTTCTGATCCATTTTGCTCCACTTCTCAATAACCTCAACTATCGCCTTATCTGATGATGATTTCCTTTTTCTCATCTAGTGCATCAATCTGATCCAAACTAACCAGAATATCTTTACAATCCATGGGCCAAACTTTAAAATTGTTTCTACCATTGAATCGAACAATGTCGAACCCATGGACTTTCACATAACCATCATCACGCGATGAAGAAAACCTTTCATCCATTTTATACATCATGAAAGCACAAACAACAGTCAACTGGCGCTCTGATACCACTTGTAGTAAATACCTTAAACAATCAACTCAAAGCCAACTGCTGCAAGTAAACTAAACACAAGGCCAAGATCTAGTTGGTGAAAGTGAATGACTGAAAATGCTATGCAAATAATAAGTAAACAACAAGCAATACGTAATATGCAGAAAAATAAAGATCACACCAGAATTTATGTTGTTCGGCTTTGCCTACTCCACGGACGATGACTCTGTAACTATCTTATTGATATAAAAATACTTACTTAAAGATTACAACGTTGTCAAGCAGTGATTCTTGAGATTACCCAATCTCAAACAAACAATACTACCAAGTAATAAGAGTTTATTCTCAATCTTTCTCCATTCACTCACTATAATAAAAGTAGAACCCAAAAGGAACCCCGAAAATTTGACGAAACTACGCAAATGAAGAACACCCAAAATCACCCGATTTTAATTTTTCTCATTGGCTACTGTTTCACGCTGAACTCGCAACGCATTTCACACGGTGTTCGGAGCCTTGTTTCACACCATCTTGCTGTGTTTTTCACGCTGTGTTGCTGTTGCCTTTCACGTTGTGTTGCTGCTGCTTTAAAGAGAGAAAGAGGAGGACTTTGAGTCCCACGTAAATTGTAAGCCACAAAGAAATCATTGTCTAACTCTTCCCAACAAATTGGGAGCCAACCACACAAGGACTATGATTCCTTGTTTTTTTTTTTTTTTTTTTTTTTTTTTTTTTTTTTTTTTTTTTTTTTTTTCCGGAAAGCGAGCTGAGTTTTAAGGACCTCAAAACCTTTATATAAATGAAACAAAAGCAAAAACAACAATAAAAACAGAAACAAACTCTCACAAGAAAGAGAAGTCTAGTAAGAGTGAACATGGTTACTAGACCTATAAAAATCTTCAACTAGCATCGGCCAAAGAAGAAACTTCTTGTTTTATTTTTTTTATCCCCGTCTCCTTTGTTAAGGAGGAAAGGATTCAACCTTTGTACTTTTTGTTTGCTTTCTTAGCCCTAGAGGATCTTCGAGGGCAGAGACTAAAATCTTTAATGCAAGATTTTGAAAACAAATCGCTTGCAACCTCTTCACTAGAAGGATCTTGCTCATGTTCCTCATTACTACTCTGCTTATCTGTTGTGGTGTTCTCTTTGTCCTGAGTCGGTGTGTGGTCACTTGCCTCCACATTAGCACTACGCTCGAGCATTGGGTTGATAAGAATCAATGGTTGTGGACTCTGCATTATGGCATCACTTTGGTCATCATTTATGTTATGCTCTGCCACATTGGCAGCCTCTATTCTGGTTACATTCCCTGCTTTTCCTGTGATAGGCCCTGGACTCCCCTCGAAACTGGGCTGAGTCTTCGACTTGAATGTATGTCTACCTTTGGCGATCGTCCAACCATCGAAGTTTTGTCTTTCTAGTGGTTGGGTCCTACCCGTAGCTTGCCATACCATATGGCCTGGAGTATTAATTTCTTTGCTCTTTGAACATTGCGGTTTTGTATGGCCAAAAACTGCACAAGAATTGCATTTAACAGGAATCCATGCATACTCAACTTCAACTATTTTTTTCTTATCTCCATTGATAACCACAGGGATGTCTTTGGGTAATTGGTTGTTTACATCCACCTCCACACACACCCTCGCATACGCTAATCTTGTCCTTTCTTCAGTAGCTTTGTCAAGCATGATAGGCACTCCAATAAAACTAGCAATCCTTTGAATACCCTCTGGATTCCATAGGAATAAAGGAATTTTCTTCAGTGTAACCCAAATAGGTATCGAGGTAAGCACCTCGGCATCATCGTCCATAGAAGGTGACTAGGCCTTGAGGATGAACAACCTGCTTGCAATATGCAGAGGTCCCATTTCCAATACCTTACTTCTATCTTCTTCCTTCTTGAATTTGAATACAAAATTCTTATCTCCGTGTATGCTCATCTCAAATTCTCGAATTCCCCACGTCTTTATCAGCCACTCTTTGACATAACCATATGCCAAGCGCTTGCCCACAAAGCTACCAATAACCAACCTTTCACATTCTTCTATCCTATTCGCAAAGTCAGCAGTTTGCACTTGTACTATTTTTCTGCCTTCAACAGTAGCTGGAGGTTCATACCTTAGCTTTGTAGAGCCCGTATGCTGGCTTTGCTTAAGCTTTGATGCCCAACTCATCCTCGCTGGTGCAACGACAGGGTTTGCCATTGCTTCTTGAATTTTGCTAGGGCCAGAGGATGCAACACTGGTTGGCATTGTACATTCATCTGCTTTATGCAGAACCTCTTCATTCCTTTGCGCTGCAGCCTGCTCTTGACTGGCTGACACCCTTGCAGTTAGCATTGCCCAGTTTTTGGGGTTTAACATCATTTCCAGTCCTTCTGCACCTAGTTTATCTCCATTTTTTTTACAGCCACTTGATATTCATTTGTGAGTAACTGTAGCAATCCATCACCATGAATGTTGTACTTCTCCTCAAAAGCCATGAACACCTCCTGTGGAAACACGTTCTCACTTACTGCGTCTTCACCATTTGTTCCTGTCATTCAATAGACCGGAGAGGATGTGGAAAAACCAGCTAGATCGAGCGAGTAAATTCAATCATCGATTTCTGTAATCGACAAATTCAATCTGTTCTCCCTGATTCTATTCAGCGAGTAAATTCATCGCAAAAAATGTCCCCAAAAAAATCACTCAATCATCAACTCAACTACACCAGTAATTCAACTACTCAACTACACGGATTCAGTAATCAAGAATCGAAGTTCAACTCTACCTTCCCTTTCTTACCTGAATCGCTTGCCCTAAACGCCATTTTTGCTCTCTCTCTATCTCGGATTTATCGATGTAGATATTGATAGTCTTCTCTCTCATGTGCTATTTCTTAAAAACCTGTAATGAGTGCAGAGTTGAGAGTTCAGAGCATATCAGCGTGACAACACACGACCCCATTGCATGGAAACCTCATAGAAGAGAAGAAGAAGTAACCCAAAGAGAGAGAGAGATAGTCAGTCGAGAGATTATTTCAAATGGAGTTGCAAAGTAGACTACCGTGTGCTTGATCCCCCTCTTACATTTGAAACTTATTTTATTTATTTATTTTTAGAAAAAGCAAGTCCTATGATTCCTTGTTTGTAAAGGAGTCATTGTCCTTGTCTCACAATACATGCTAAAAAATAATATGTTTTCTTTATTAGTTTTTGAGTTATCTAATATAAAATCTTAATATATTATTTAAAATAAGTGATCGGTTTAGGTCGATTTTAGCATAGTTTTTGTCAGACAGTTCGGTTTTATGTTAATTGAATTTCATATTGGTTCGATTTATTGCACATTCGGTTAGTTGGATTTGTGTCAAACCGACTGATTTGATTTGATTTGATTTGTGGTTTCATGTTGAAACCAAACAAAACCGAACATGAACAACTCTACTTCGGTCCTCCAAACCTTAATAACAAAACCCAGTTCGACATAGTATGGTTTTTGTGTGCTTCAAAAAGATAATTTGAACTTGCACATGAACTATGTATTTATTTGCATTGTCATTAAATATATATATATATATATGAATGTTGTAGGAAATGTGTAGATATTAGTCATGAATAATGTGTATCAAAATTTAACCTATTTTGACAAACAGTACTCTCCAAATATCTGGCAAATATGTATAAAAATAGACACCTCCTGCTTGCTTGCACATGAAATATAACTTCCGCTATGCAATGTATATATTTCAGCAGGACTCGATCGACAAACAATTCTCGAGTTTTTTAAAATGGCACCTAAGGATTGGAATAATGGTAATTGTTTAAATTGTATAAATTCACCTTTGTGTTTAAGTTGGCATTCATGTATTCGATGGGGTCAATAATGCATGTTCCTCCAGACGATGTATTCTGTCCTTGAAATGCATACAAACTATACTAATTAAGTCATGTTGAGTTCTGTTTGTAAAGTTTGAACGACCCAGACCCATCTCGGGCTTGCACCATCAGGGCAGGATGCATCATCAGGGCATGCCAAACTATATGGGCTGGTTACCGTGTAGCCAGGTCAAATTGTGATCCCCATGTCCGAACCCAAACCATTTATCAATTGTATGCGGCTCTTGCGGTGCTCAGCTTCTTCAAGTGCGGTATGGAATTACCACACCTACTGTGGGTGCTAACAGCCTCAGAAACATTTCCCATACCAGTGAATACTGTCCCTTTGCACCACTATTTAGCACTGACCTTATTTCTATTCTTGTATTCTTTGTCGCATTGTCTCAACTCAAGTGGAACAGCAAGTTGCTTCGCACTTTCTCCCAGTGCCTTACATCCCCATTCTCCCAACAGTGAAAAAGTTCAAATCAGTTTGGCATTGGCACTTCGAATTCTGATGATATTCTAAAACTCCACATCAATTGTATACCTAAAAAACAGGATCGATACTCTTTCTTTACTTTGTACCATATTCGCATCGGGTACACATCTATTGTATATAAGCCAAGTAATGTTAGAGTAACTATCCTCGACTTCATTCAAATGAAGTCTTTTATAAGATTTTCATTTCTCTTTTCCTATCGACACAACTTAATGCAATCCATGCTTGGAAATGTTTCAACAAGTACGTGCCTTTAACATTCTAATCAGTATTATCGAATTAGAAACATGTGCAGTATATTGCAAGTACACCTACGTAACCTAGGAAAATTATGTGATATTAACTGAGTAATCCATACTCTCTCTCCAAGTTGAAATAGTGTCGTTGCATTTACTTGGCAAATAACTTAAAAGTACCTATCAATATCATATAATGAGATGGGGCACACATGCATGATACCTAACCAGCTGGCTAATGTGTTGTTTTGGCATGAAATCCCACTTGTATTAGAGAGCTTTTACAAGTGAAATAAATGGTCCTCTGATGTGCTTATAGAGAACAGATGGTCATGGTTATCTGAACACTAGTCAGTTTATATTGGCACAAAAGGTACATAATCTCTCCCAGTTGGAACCAATGGAATCTCTCTTCACATGGTATACTTGCTCACACACTCTTCATGGTTAACAGGGTCCCTTAATAAAATAGAGAGAAATTTTTTTTTTTGGAAAGCGAGCGGAGTTATTTAGGATCCCCGAACCTTAGAAATGAAAAAAAAGGATGATAAAGTTTACAATCACTCATACGTTCACTCGTTACAGCGTCCACAGGACAAAAAACTTGTTTCAAATCTTCAACAAGGAACCTAATTAGGTCTAGAATCACCGTCTCCAAGTTGGGGTGTAACCCTGCAAAATGTTCTGCTACTAAGAGAATTTGAACAGGACGAACACGGGTTTTCTATACCAAAAAGAACATAAATTTTAAAAAGAACCCATAACTTGGTATTGAATCCTAATTTAGATTATTAGGGAAGCGATGGTGATAGTGAATGAGTGGGCAGTAGCAGATTAGAAGCTTTATTTTCCTTTTGTTTCCACAAACAGAATAAAATATGATGGATGTGTTTTTGAAGAATATATTCAACAAAATATGCTTAAATATCAAATCTAAACACGATTTGCAGTACTTTAATTCTGCATCAACCAGCCAACAACAAAAAGAAAAAAAAAACCAAAAAAGATGGAAACTGCTAGTACGTATCATCCTTTAGAGAATATCGCAGGCCAACATTGATACAAGTTACTGGTTCTTGGTTTACTAGTTCATCAATCTTCTTTTCAGTTTCATGTCTTTTCATTTATTGATAAACATTCTGAACAAGGTAACTCGCATGTTTTATATACCAAGAACAATATAAATGAACACTCTGAACAAAAGATTTTAAATAAGAATATAGCACCAAATTTGGCTGGACCGTATTGGTAAGCATCATATTTTTTATAAAAATAGCAACTTTGAGAGCTTATCAAGCCTTTCATTTGGGCTTAGGTGGTGTGGGGTTTTCTCCAAAAGACCTCGTTACTATTAGGGAGTGGACCACTTCTTTATAAACCCCAGTAACACTTCCACCGTAATTGATGTGGGACTATTCAAGCCAACACCGTTCCAATAGAAAGTTCACAACATAGCTTATACGTGACTCGAAAAAACATCAAATGTAAAACAAATAAACTAGAAAACAGTCAACTAGAGACTCTTTGAGTTGAATTTTGTATTCAAGCAATGAAGTTAGCGTTAAATGCAGATTAACCTTTATACATATTCTTTAATATGGAGATCAAAATGTAACATTCTAGCAACACAAAACATCGATGATTTTGGGCCCAAACACCCCCACTTCAAGGATACAACCTAGAACTTTATGGTTGAAATTTCTAACAGAAATTCTAAATGACGAGGAAATGGGCGAGGGAGGGGGGGTGCAACCCTCCATACCCCTCGAGATGTGTGCCTTCGTGCATCTCGAGAGGGATGGAGGGTTGCACCCCCTCCCTCGCCCGTTTCCTCGACAACAAGAAGGGCTCAATTTCTAATGAAGGTAAAAAATGGCAAAAAGAAAAGTGAATTCTGACTTGGCAAAAGCAGAAACTCTCACCTCGATGCCTATCTGGGTAACACTCAAGAGAATCCCATTATTCCTATGGAATCCTGAAGGTATACAACGGATTGCGAGTGTCATAGGGGTACCCATTATGATTGATAAGGCAACTGAAGAAGGAACCAGGCCAGGGTCTATGTTGAAGTTAGTGTCAAAGAGCAACTGCCTAAAGAAGTTCCCGTGGTGATCAATGACTCGAATATGAGGACAGTTGTGGTAGAATATGCACGGGTTCCAACAAAATGTAGTGTGTGTGTTGTCTTTGGTCATTCCAAACAGCATTGCATGCAAAATGTTACAACCGCAAAGCCTGTGCGGAAGATATGGACGCCCACTGGTCGAACACATCAAGTGGAGCATGAAAAGGATAAAGGATGGACTGTTGTTCAAGGAAAACACGCTATTCGGGCACCTAAACAAGCACAGGATGCACTAGGTGTAACTTGTCACACTGTGGCAGCGCAGCCTGAGACTAGTCATGCACCAATGTCCAATGAAAAACCCAGTGAACATATGCATAATGAAGCATTCAATGAACCTGCTTCCAATGCACTCAATGAACCCAATGAGCCTTTCACCAATGAAACTTCCAATTTGCAACTTGCAATAGTGGAGGAGTCTCAGCAAGTGAGTACCTTACCACCTGCTCGTGCCCCTCTAGTCACTGCTAATTCGTTTGTGTGTCTTGCGCAAGAGAATGACACACTTATCCTAGCTGACACAATGAAGTCATTGAGGCAGACACTTAACAGGATCACAGGTGAAACACCACAGAGTGAGCTTGGAGGAGAAAGTAGGAACACAGGAGTCAAGCAGCTCCTTAATCACAATGTTATTAATGATTAAAATCGCCTGTTGGAACATAAGAGGGCTTAATGACCCAGTTAAGCAATAGGAAGTCCGTGAGCTTGTCAAGAAAGAGAAGATACATATATTAGGTTTAGTCGAAACAAAAGTTAAAGAAGAGAAGAAGCACATTATGCAGAGGACCCTACTGCGGGATTGGTTATGGCTGGACAATGGACATGCAGCACAAGGGGGTCGAGTTTGGGTTGGATGGAACCCAGGCTTGGTAACTATCACTACTCTGTCTAGCAATGATCAGTCAATTACAATCAGTGCAAAATGGAATACTAGATTTGAATGTATGCTCAGTTTTATCTATGGAAGTAGTGTCTACACAGCCAGGCAACAATTATGGCAAGAGCTTTTGCACCTCTCAAGCACAATCACGTTGCCATGGGCACTTCTAGGTGATTTCAAATGCTATCTTGCATGCAACTGAGAGGATGGGGACAACAACAACAACAACATCTCAAGGAGGTGCTCGAGATTTCTTGAATTGTGTCATACAAGCATGCTTATATGACTGCCGCTACAGGGGTAACTTCTTCACATGGAGCAACAACCAGCTAAGAGCACACATGGTCTCATCTAAAATTGACAGAGTCATGATCTATGAGGTATGGTTACACTAGCTCCGAGACGCAGAAACAAAGTTCCTTAACTCAGGTATCTCAGACCATACTCCAATGTTACTGTCGTTATATGATAACATGCAAGAATAGGAGTCCCATCCCATTCAAGTTTTTTAACTATTGGGTACATGAAAATGAGTTCCATAAGACAGTGGAGGAGGCTTGGAACATAAGAGTCATTGGGAATCCTATGTATCGGTTCACTATAAAACTCAAAAATGTAAATATCTACTTAACTAATTGGCGCAAAACAGGATTCAATAAGGCGAGCACGACTGTAGAACAAGCACGAGCTAGGATGGTTCATGCGCAACAGGCTATCCAGATAGTTCCTGTTGCAAACCACTTAATCCAGGAAGAAAGGACAGCAGTTAGAGACTTTGCAAGGGCAGTCCGTAGTGAAGAATCCGAATTGAAACATAAATCTAGATCAAAGTTGTTTGCAGAGGGGGGCCAAAACAATGCATATTTTCATGGCTTGGTAAGGGAACGACGGTCTCAAACTAAGATTATGAGTATATATAACAGCCAGGGTGACAAGTTAGAGGAACCTGATTCAATTGAAGCTGAATGTCTCTCTCACTTCACCAATATTTTCGCTGGTAATTCAGACCATGCACACAGTCCTAATCTCATTGACATTATGCAGTTTGATAGCACAGTTACAGATGAAATGGGTGCTGAGTTAATCAAGCCAATAACCAGGAATGAAATCACTGAAACCCTATCAGATATCGACTCAAACAAAGCACCTGGACCAGATGGATTCTCTTAACTGTTCTTTAAAGCAACATGGCACATCATTGGGGATGACTTTGTCAAGGCCGTATTGAACTTCTTTCGGAGTTCCAAACTGCTAGGCGAGGTAAATGCTACGCATATTGCTTTAATTCCTAAAGTCCCTAATGCGTCTTATTTCAATGAATACAGGCCAATTGCATGTTGTAATGTGCTATATAAATGTATTACCAAGATATTTACCAGCAGGATGAAAGATGCTGTCGAAATGATAGTAAGTGACTCATAGTCTGCCTTCATTCGAGGACGACACATCCAAGACAACATTATGCTAGCCCACGAGCTTGTAAGGAACTATCATAGAGATAAGGGCCCGCCTAGGTGTGCCGCGAAGATAAACCTCAAGAAAGCTTATGATATGGTCCGATGGGATGCAATTCTATGGTTACTCAAGAAGGTCAACTTTCCCGGTATGTTCATTGAATGGGTCAAGGAGTGTATTAGTACGCCAAAATTCTCTATTTGTCTGAATGGCTCTCCTAAAGGATATATAAGAGCTACTAGAGGCATAAGGCAAGGATGCCCCATGTCCCCTTATCTATTTGTTATGATCATGGTAATATTGCACGTCTTGCTGCGCAAGAAGGTTCAGGAAGGTCATTACAAGCTCCATTATCGATGTCAAGATCATGTTATTACTCATCTATGCTTTGCAAACGATCTTATAGCTTTCTTTCATGGTGATCGCGGCTCAGCTAAAGCACTTGCTGATGTTCTCACTGATTTCAGGAACTGCACGGGACTAGAAATAAATTGTGACAAAAGTATGTTGTTTCTAGCAGGGGTACCAGACAGTGAACATGATATGATCTCCTCCCACCTTCAGTTTGCTCATGGCAGCTTACCAGTCAAGTACTTAGGACTACCAATGACTTCTTCCTATCTATCTCATGCTCAATGAATGCCCATTTTAGAAAGGATAAGGAAGAAAGTCAATTTCTGGAAGAACAAATTCCTCACCTATGTAGGAAGATTGGTTCTTATCAAGTCAGTCCTAGCTAGTATGCATATCTACTAGACATCCTGTTTCAGTCTCCCTATGCAAACCATTGATTGTATCAATAGTATACTTCCCAGTTTCTTATGGTCAGAAGGGGATCTAGTAGCTAAGAAAGCACTCGTAAGTTGGGAAAAACTATGTCACCCATACAAAGAAGGTGGGCTAGGTATTAGAGACATTCAAATTGGAACTAAGGCAGCATGCATGAAGCACATTTGGAGTATTCTCACGTGCCGAGATTCATTATGGGTTAAATGGGTGCATAAGCACCTAATCAAGCAAAGAGACTTCTGGCTGATGAAATCCCCAAAAGAAGCATCTTGGTGTTGGCGAAAGATACTGGATTGCAGGGCAAAGGCATCACAGCTAGCTATCCACACCATTGGAAATGGCGAAAATACACTCTTTTGGAAGGACCCATGGCATCCATCAGGTATTCTAATGAATCAATTCCCACAGGAACTACTGCATGACTCTAATCTTCATAGAGGGGCTAAAGTCTCGGCCATTATTAATGACAATAATTGGAGCATACCCCAGAGTGCTCAAAGCCTTATCAGTGACATTATTAGCCAATTGAAAGATGTTGAGCTAGATGATGGTAAACAAGATGAGATTCTATGGACATCAAGTAGTGATGGACTGTTTCAGCTGAAGTCCACCTATGAAGCAATCAGTAAACGTAACAGGATAGTGGACTGGGCACACATTGTCTGGTTTAAAGGTTGTTCCAAGGCATTCGTTTATAACTTGGATACTCTGTCATGGAGCTCTTAAAACGCTTAGTAAACTCAAGCAATGGGGGACAACCCAACATGATACTTGCCCATTATGTAACCTGGAAAGTGAGACTGAAACTTACTTATTCTTTAAATGCTCTTATTCTCAAATTGTTTGGGGCAAGATGTTGGACTATCTGGGCTATTCAAGGCAGATTGCAGGCTGGGACGAGGAGCTCAGATGGTGTGCTCGAAACCTCATGGGTAATGGAAGCAGTGCTCAAATTAAGAAGGTATTATTGAATGCTACAATATACTACATATGGACTGAAAGGAACACTAGGCTGTACCAACAGTGACAACGCTCCAATATTGAATTAGCCAAATGTATTTACAATGATATCAGGCTCGAGTTCAGTGTTGAAAAGTTCACTATCGAAGACAATGCTGCCAATAGACAACTGGTTGGGAGATGGCGACTAGAACCAAAATTCAGGACCAGAACCCCAATTCTGTGCTCTTGGAACAAGCCCCCCACTGGATGGAGTAAGCTCAACACTGATGGCTCATTACGAGGAGCCATTGGAGGCTATGGTGCTGTCAGACGGGATGATCAAGGTGATATTGTAGCTGCTTGTGCGGGTTCAGTACCAGGTCAGACAATACTACTGCATGAATTACAAGGAGTTGAGGCAGGACTTCGCCTAGCTAGCTCGAGAAGTATACTGAAACTGGAAATAACCACTGATTCAATTACAGTGCGTGACTATCTGACAAATTCTGGACATTCAACATGGGACTTACGACATACGATCAATAGAATCAGGAGAATGCTTGGAGCTCTAGAAGAATATACAATAAGGCATGAGTACAGAGAAGCAAACAGGCTTGCGGACAGACTTGCAAGTCTAAACCCAGGCTCGGTCTATGTGGAAGTGACGCCGAGCTCATTTGCTCAAGACTTGAAAGATATTGTACATGACGATAAATCAGGGAAAACCTATATACAAATGTAACTTCCAGTTTTTTTTTTTTCAAGTTTGGGGATCCTAAATAACCCCCGCTCGCTTTCCAAAAAAAAAAAAAAAAACACCATCAACTAAACTCCAAGTTCACAAAAATGAAGGCAAATCAAGATACTTGATATTAGATCAATCGATAAAAACCAGGAGTTAGAGACTATGGATGATGGATCGATGAAATGTATATATGAAATCTGTGTACTCAAATAAGGAAGAATATAGTGGGGGAAAAGAAAGTTGCCCATTTTAACAGTGTTGGGTACGAGTCATCATGCTAACTTGCTTTCTTCATGGTGGAGATCATTCTGATATGTCACTGTTTTTCTAGCTAGTGTGAAGTTACTTTTTTCAATGACCCATTGCATTCCATTAAATATCATATATGCAAATATTTTTTTCATTTTGATTCAACTCACTCTAGTACAAGTAGAAGCCCATCTGAAGCTAGGTTGGATTCTAATTTGTTCCATGAGCATTTGTTAAAGAGAGGAAACAGATTCCACAACAAAGTCTAGGGGCTTCCCTTAAATTATAAGTAAAAGCCTTTTTTGTGAGTTCATAACAAATAGAATGATTGTCGCATATACTAGTATGCTACATACCGTGTATAAAATGAATAACACAAATACAATCAGTGCTTGTTTACTTCTTTCAATCATGTTCTAGGATTGAAACTTTCTTGTCTAATCAAGTTGTGGCATTAATGTGTAAACACGAGGAAAATCATTTATTGAGCTAAACCAAAGAGAATCATAACCCTTAATAGTATAGACTTGTCCCCAACATTCAATAAAAATGGACGAACCCTGTTATCAGATATAAGACACCAATTCAGTGAGCCAACCCACTGACAATGTAGTCGACCTGACGACTAGACTCGCTGAGCCTAACTAGCCTGCTTCCTAGAACCATAGATGAAATAGTGGAATACAGTTCATGATTGACACTTTAGATAGTCAGCATCATGAGAAGGAGAATTTTACTACATAGTGAGATGAGCTTTCTCTTTCAAAGTAAAAAAAGAGCTAAAATAACTAATTATCATTGCCATGTGAAGCTAATTAATGTTGTAAAAGCTCAGAACTTTTTTTTTTCAAAATCCTTCTTGATCACATTTATAGATGATTACTATCATCTGCTACGTATCAGCCCTTCGCAAAAAGAAATACGTGTATTTGATTTTACAGCTCAAAAAGCAAAGCACATGGGTGTACAATACATAAATTGTATTTTCTCTCCATCTCCTCCTTATAAATACATAGACCACTCACACACCTTCAACTCAACCATTCTGTTTTCTCATTTCTTCTCCTAAGTCATGGAAAATGTAACATCATCAATCGGGTTTTTTGCTTGTTGTTTATCTTGGTTTAAGGCCTTACCTGAGAGGTTGAAGGACAAAGTAATAGGTATTGCAAAGAAAATCATTATGGTTGGGAAAGATGATCCAAGAAGAATAATTCATTCTATCAAAATGGGGTTGGCTTTGTCCTTGATTTCTCTTGTCTACTACTTTAGACCTCTCTACAATGGTTTTGGAGTCTCTACTATGTGGGCTGTGTTAACTGTGGTGGTGGTCTTTGAATTCACAGTAGGTAAGCTTTTGTAGATCAGTACTCTAGCGGTCTTACCTCCTAATTATAAATATATGCCACCATTTGCATGTTGAGTTACTTCCCTCTACAATGAATAAATTTTTGTAAGTCCAAGTATGCTATTGCCAACAATAGTCAAGGGAGATCTTAATGATTAAGGTCAAGCACATAGGATCTATTATTTGAACGAGTTTTTCAATGGGGTTTAAATATAATACCACAAAAATCTCATCAATTGAGTTGATATTTACAATAAATATTTTTGCAGGGGCCACCTTGGGTAAAGGTATAAATAGAGCAATTGCTACATTTCTAGCTGGTGCACTTGGAGTTGGAGCTCATCACTTGGCTAGCTTGGCTGGACAACAAGGAGAACCAATACTTCTAGGTTTCTTTGTTTTCCTGCTAGGTAAGAGTTAGTGTAATTAATTCGTTCTTTTCTTTCTTACTGGTTACTTAACTTTTACTTACCATTGAAACTGGTTTGATGTAACAGCTGCAGTATCGTCTTTCTCGAGATTCTTCCCAACAATCAAGGCGAGATATGACTATGGGGTGTTGATATTTATACTGACATTCAGTTTGGTATCTGTTTCGGGTTATCGAGTTGACAAGATCATTGAGATGGCACACCAAAGGCTAACAACAATCATTATTGGTGGTTGTACATGTGTGTTCATTTCCATATTTGTTTGCCCTGTATGGGCTGGTGAGGATCTCCAGAACCTAGTTGCACTCAATATGGAAAAGCTTGCAGAATTCTTAGAAGGTACCAAAAACTCCATTAATATTCATTCCCTCTTTTAATATATTTCTTTTTATCTATGAAGTTGAAGACTTACTAGGAACAATGTGTGAAAACAGGTTTTGGAGGAGTGTATTTTGGAAAACAGGAGGAAACTGGTCTGGTTTCTAAAGAGGACAAGTCGTTTCTTGGAAAATATACAAGTGTTCTCAACTCAAAAACTACTGAAGAATCACTTGTAAGCAACCATCTCTTTTTTCTAATCTTTAATTTACAAGCAATAATGCTACTTATAATGGGTGGTAGCCCCTTTTCTTTTATATATAGCCTTTACCTTTTTGCATGAACTTCTCTCTTTCTTTCTTCTTCCCTTTTTATTTTTTTATTTTTTATTTTATTTTTATTTTTTAAATTTTACTTTTTTGATTATTTCCACTATGTGGGAAAATTATTTATCCTTTTAACCCAGGGAAATTCGAAATACTATCAGTCAAATAAGATATGCTCATGCTCATCGATTACAATATTTTATGTAGACAAAGAGTATTTGTGGAGAAACCAACTTTCTCTACGGCTATGAAAACTGAAAATGTGTTTGTTGACTTTAAATTTTACCGTGCAGGCTAATTTTGCAAGATGGGAGCCTTGCCATGGAGGTTTTAGTTTCCATCACCCATGGAAACAATATCTGAAAATTGCTACCTTAGCTCGTCAATGTGCATGCCAAGTTGAAGCTCTCAATAAGTGCATCAACTCTGAGATCCAAGTATATAACCAAACACTGTTCTCCTCATTATCCATCAATAGGAAAACAATGAAATACCAATATATATTTCAAACAAAAACATGAAATATAAGAATGACGTTAAGCATGAACAAAAATAAAAACAAAGAAATTTTTTTAAAGAGTACAGGAGTCTTGGATAAGTCTTGACATTTCCAGCATGTAAGGCAATCCAACTGGCACTCACCTGTATATTTACAAGTGTACAAACAAATCGAATTACAGGAAGAACTTTAACACCACCCTGTTTCAGCTAAAGGGTGCTTCTGCCAAGTACCTTACAGAGTGTGATTCCCTTCACCACCCTAAGGAGTTGACAAACTCTCGCGCTCCCTTTAGTACCTTCCCACTCATCCTGTACTTGGATGAAATACAGGCACCTCAAATCAAATAATTCATCAGTGAGAGGTCCAATAGGTTATTGAACTTTAAGGTGGTGAATGTTGATTCCATTACATATCCAAGTGGTTTGTGAAACTTCATCACCTTTCAACAACTTACCACCTAAAACCTCACACAATGAAAGGCCTAGGGAGAATCCTAATTGTGAAAATAAATTATTGATAACAGTTTCAAGGTATTAACTAGTTATTTTACTGCCACAGGCATCTGCAGACCTGAAGAGCAACATCCAAGAACCATGTACAACTATCAGCTCAGAGTGCAGCAAAGCGTTGATGGAACTAGCTTCTGCAATCAGGACAATGACGTATCCATTCGTAGCAAAAGTCCACTTGGCCAATTCAAAAGCTGCAGCAACCAACCTCAAGCTGACCTTGAAGACAGCTCTTCCATTGAACACTGATCTGTTGCTAGTTGTACCAGTCGCTACAGTCTCGTCTCTGCTAGTGGAGATAATTGGATGCACAGAGAAGATGGTGGATGCAGTACAAGAGTTGGCCCAGATGGCTAAGTTCAAGGAGCCCACAATTGCCAAGCCAGAGAAGCCGCAATTGATGCATCATGTCACTGTAAAATCAGTTTCTGACACTGATGTGCCTCATGTTGTTGTAACCATTGTCGAACCATCTCTGGTGGTTCAAGAACTGACTGCTAAAAGCAGATAGCTAGTCATATATGTTGTAGCAATAAATTCATATGTATTAAACATTCAGATTAGTGATGCAACACTAAATTTGTTAAACAATGTTAAGTGAGATAATTCAGTTTGTAATATCAGATAGACAGTCTGTTAGAATGTTAGATCCTACATTAGTTTGTTAGTATGTTTGTTAGGTTGTTAATGACTTGCCACCTAGGCATTGACTGGCATAGAGCATTACTATGTTGCCTATATAAAGACTGTAATATGTACATGTAGAAGATATAAAAAACAGAACACTTTGTTCATCAGTTTAGTTTCTCAACATGGTATCAGAGCTCTCTGGTTTCATTTGCCTTCTTTTGTTTGTTCACTCTTCTACTTACTTTCAAGTTTGCATAGGTTTATCAATGGCGGATTCATCATCTTCTAATGCTGCCATACTCACAACTTCAGCAACAACAGAGTCTAAACCAGTAGCCTTCACACATGTTCTGTCAGTTAAGCTTGATGAACAGAACTTCTTGTTGTGGAAACAACAGGTGTTGGCAACCATTAGAGGTCATAAGCTTCAGAAATTTCTTGACAAAGATGCCTCTCCATCAATGTTTCTATCAGATGAAGATCAATCAAATGGAACAGTTAATCCAGAGTTCATCTTCTGGGAACAACAAGATCAACTTCTTTTTTCTTGGCTTCTTTCATCAATGACTCAGCCGTTGCTTGTAAGATTGGTAGGATGTGAATCTTCTGGTCATGTTTGGCATATACTTGAGACTTACTTCAACTCTCAAACTGTGGCTAAAATATCTCAATTCAGAACTCAGTTGCAGACATTCAAGAAAGGTGATCTGTCTATTAATGACTACTTGTTGAAGTTGAAGTCTATTGTTGATAAATTGGCTTCAGTAGGGCATCCTCCGTCCTCCAGAGATCACATTAGTGCCATCTTTGATGGCTTACCTCAAGCATATGATACATTTATAGTCTCTGTCAGTTCCAGATCAGATAGCTATAGTGTTGCTGAGGTTGAATCTCTGTTACTTGCTCAAGAAACTAGAATTGAACGACACTATAAAGATCTTGACATTTCTAGCTCTATCAATATTGCTCAGACTTCCTACAGGACGTCTCCTAGATCCTTTGTGTCTCATTCACCTCGAGGTGCCAGGCCTTTCTTTAATTCAGAATGGGGTGCTCATTCCCAGCCTAGTGGTGCTTCCTCAGCAGTTGACTATAGATGGTATCCTGATTCTGGTGCAACTGACCATTGTACTCCATTTACTCAGAATTTGGCTTCCTCAGTACCATATCTTGGTAATGATCATCTTCATGTTGGTGATGGCTTTGCACTGCCTATTCAGAACATTGGTCAGTCCATTTTCCATCCTTCAACTTCTTCTAGACCTCTTCTTCTTAATAACATTCTGCAAGTGCCTAAATTAACCAAGAATTTACTTAGTGTTTCTCAATTTGCTCGAGACAATGGGGTCTATTTTGAGTTTCATCCTACTATTTGTTTTGTCAAGGACCAGGTCACCAGTCAAGTCCTCCTGGAAGGGCAGCTTAGCAAGGGGCTTTATGTGTTTTCTTCTCTATCTCCTGCTACCAGTAATAGGAATGTTGCTCCCAGCTCACTTGTTTCTTCTGCTTGCTCTGCCTCAGTGCATACTGCTACAACCAATCCTCCTTCAGTTTTGCAACTTTGGCATGCTCGTCTAGGACACCCTTCTTTACCTGTTGTAACCAAGATTCTTAACAAATGTCGTATATCAGTGTCAACTAAAAACAATGTTGATTTGTGTGCTTCTTGTTGTTTAGGTAAAATTCACAAATTTCCTTTTCCTAGTTCTTCTTTTTTGTACCATAAGCCTTTGGAGTTAATACATACAGATCTTTGGGGGCCTTCTTCTTGTGTTTCATCTTCCGGTTATAGATACTGTATACATTTTATTGATGCCTACAGCAAGTTCACTTGGGTTTACCTGTTAAAGAACAAGTCTGATGCGTTTAATACTTTCACTAGGTTTAAAGCTCAGGTTGAGTTAGAGTTTGGGATCCCCATCAAGTGAATTCAATCTGATTGGGGTGGGGAGTATAGGTTCTTTTCTCAGTTTCTAGCTACGCATGGTATACAACACAGATTGGCTTGTCCTACTACGCATCAACAGAATGGGGTAGCTGAGAGGAAGCACAGACACATTGTTGAGTCTGCACTGACTCTGCTTGCTCATGCCTCTCTTCCCCTGAGGTTCTGGGATGAGGCAGTCAGAACTTCTGTCTACTTACTTAATCGAGTACCCTCTTCTAATTTAAATGGTTCTTCACTTTTTGAGATGCTCTATCACAAGCTTCTTGATTATCACTGTCTCAAAACTTTTGGTTGTTCTTGTTTTCCAAATACTAGGCCATATAACTCACACAAGTTACAATTCCGGTCTGTTGAGTGTACGTTTCTTGGCTACAGTTTGCAACATAAAGGATATAAATGTTTAGCTTCAACTGGTCGGCTTTACATCTCACGAGATGTTCTTTTCAATGAGAACTCTTTTCCTTATTCCAGATTAGGTTCCAATCCCACACTGACTTCTAATTTCAGCACCAACAATTGCCATAACATTACTCCCAGCATCATTGCTCATCCTTGTTCACTCTTTCCTTCTATGTCTGTCCCATTTGACAATTCCAGTAAGCATTCTGATGCATGTCCTCCTACTGGTGATACTACTTCTCCTGCTCTTTCTACTGATAATGTGTGTCATATTGTTCCTATCATTGCTACTACTACTGACATTGCTCATCAGACTGCTGCTCAGACTCAGCATGCTATTCAGACTCATGCTATTCCCAATGAGGTTTTGAATGAGGCTATACATGATACTATAACTATCAATGATGGTGCTATAAATACTACTGATGTTCCTACTGAAGTTGCTCATCAGACTGGTGCACAGACTGCTGATCAGACTCCACATGATACTCAGCCTCTTCCTACGTCTGGTCACCCTATGGTTACTCGTTCCAAAGTTGGTGTGTACAAGCCTAAAGTGTACTTGACTCACACTGAACCAACTTGTTTGAAGGAGGCCTTAGACACTCCTCACTGGTTTTCTGCTATGCAAGATGAATACTTGGCTCTGCTACGGAACAATACATGGTCCTTGGTGGATCTTCCACAGGATAGAACCATAGTAGGGTGCAAATGGCTCTTTAAGATCAAAGAGAATGCTGATGGTTCTGTGCACAAATATAAAGCCAGGCTGGTAGCTCGAGGGTTTCAACAAATAGCTGGGTTTGATTATGCAGAGACCTTCAGTCCAGTTGTAAAACCTACCACTATCAGGCTAATACTTTCATTGGCGGTTTCATATGGCTGGTCAGTGTCTCAATTAGATGTAAACAATGCTTTCCTGAATGGGGATCTTCAAGAAGAGGTATACTTAATGCAACCTCCTGGTTTCATTGATCCTTCTCATCCCAATGCAGTGTGCAAACTCAATAAGGCATTGTATGGTTTGAAGCAACCTCCTCGCACCTGGTTTGACAAACTAAAACATACCCTACGCATGCTTGGTTTTGCCCCTACCAAATCTGATTCTTCTCTCTTCATTAGACATTCTCCTTCTCCCATATTTCTTTTGGTCTATGTGGACTTGTCACTGGAGCCAATACACATGATATATCCCAGTTGATTCATCAACTCAATGACCAGTTCTCTTTGAAGGATTTGGGACCTGCTCAATACTTCCTGGGTATTCAGGTTCAGAAAACTGAAAATGGTTTGTTCTTGTCTCAGTCTAAGTACATTAGTGATCTACTATGCCGTGCCAAAATGCAGTTTGCCAACGGTTTACCTACTCCTATGTGTGGTGGGGAGAAGCTATATGATACTGGTAGTGATCCAGTTTCAAATGTTCAGCAGTATAGAAGTATAGTTGGGGCTTTACAATACGTTACAATCACAAGACCAGAAATTGCATACTCTGTCAATAGAGTATGCCAGTTCATGCAGAGACCTCTTGAGTCTCATTGGAAGGTGGTCAAACGTATCCTACGTTATCTCAAAGCCACTAGTGGGTTTGGCCTCCACATACTGCCTATCCAGTCATTTAAAATGACTGGTTACTATGATGCTGATTGGGCATCTGATCCCACTGATAGGAGGTCCACATCTGGTTATTGTGTCTTCTTGGGTGCTAATATTATCTCTTGGTCATCAAAGAAACAGAGTATTGTCTCTAGAAGTAGCACTGAAGCCGAGTATAGAAGCCTTGCAGCACTTACGGCTGAACTCACTTGGTTGGAATCTCTTCTTTCTGAGCTTAAAATCAGTTATCCCACTCCCATTATCTGGTGTGATAACAAAAGCACAGTCCTGCTTAGTGCAAACCCAGTTTTGCATTCTAGGACCAAACACATTGAGATAGATGCTTATTTTGTGCGTGAGAAAGTTGCTCGAAAGATAATTCATGTGCATCATATTTCAGCAACTGATCAGATAGCAGATATACTTACTAAAGCTCTTGGTAGATCTAGGTTCTTATTGCTCAAAGACAAACTAAGCGTAGTTGATGCCTCCAAGCTTAGTTTGCGGGGAAATGTTAAGTGAGATAATTCAGTTTGTAATATCAGATAGATATTTCAGTTTGTAATATCAGATAGACAGTCTGTTAGAATGTTAGTTCCTACATTAGTTTGTTAGTATGTTTGTTAGGTTGTTAATGACTTGCCACCTAGGCATTGACTGGCACAGAGCATTACTATGTTGCCTATATAAAGACTGTAATATGTACATGTAGAAGATATCAAAAACAAAACACTTTGTTCATCAGTTTAGTTTCTCAACAAACAATAATAGAGATAACCACCAATGAGATTGATCAATCTAGTCTCTCTTCTCGTTACCAGCTTGCCAGCAGTAATTTGCCCAAACTGAGTTTGAATACAAGTTTTCAAGTTGAACTTGATAGATCTCGCAGGATGTGAATCTGTAAATACAATGACTTGGTCCTTGATTTTCCTACAAGTTTTCACTTCAAAACTCAAGGATCTCTACCTATTACCATAATTAGATCTCTCTACCCTGACCAAACTAGTAAAATTTACTGTCAACTTGACAATAGTTACAGCTTACAAATTACAAGGAATATGAAGACTGATGCCATTTTCACAGACCCCTTTCCCGTTGTAATTCATTTTGTTTCAATATCATCTAAAAGCATCTCCGGAACACAATAGGGCATAGGCAGAAGTATATTGACTTTCAAGCATGTTGACAATAGGGCATAGGCAGAAGCATCTAAAAACCAAGGAACACAAGCATGTTATCAATACAATGAGGTACATCGATCATTAGTAAGAAAATGTTGAATCCCCTGTTGTGAAGTTACTTTCCAGGATAAAAAGAGATTTAAAATTCTGCCTTAAAGTCAAGCCTTTCATCCAACCACTTTCGAATATAAAATTCTTGCTCCTCTGGTGAACTGAAGGTTAGATTGTTGGGATAAACTAGCTCCTGGTCTGATTGGCAAAGCCACGGAACCAATAGTGTCACGTTCTGCTTTGCCGACTTTGCTAGATAGGCTACTCGAAATAATGGATTCACAGCAGTTTCAGTCATCCAAGAATGTATAGCAGTTGTAACTACTGCCACATTCCTTTTATACTAATGTCCTGTATTGTGGAGGACACTAGCTATCCTTAAATCTAGTTCATCGTTAATGTTCTCATTTTCAACTAGTGTCATTTCTGCTTGTACAGAATGCAAGAGCAGTTCGTTCTTACATTTACCATTTAGTTAAGGCGTTGAGGCGGAGGCGAGGCGGATGGGCCTGAAAACGCCTTAGGCGTGAGGCGGTAGACAAGGCCGACACCTCACTTCACTGAGGCGGTCTTAACATTTAAAAAAAATTAATAATAAATTGAAACATATTAGCATAGTAGTGTCCATCACCATTTTGATAAGTATCATAATCAAATATATACAAAAAGTGACACAACTACCTAGCATAGCAAAAAGATGCACTACATATGTGTAAAATAATTTGCAAACATCCACTAAATCATTAAAAATCAATAATCTTGAAAGAATAGAAACTTGAGAATATTAAGCATTTGTTTGAGGACCTTGTTGGAATGGCTGGTAAAAATCCACAATTATGATCACTATGGGTATTCCAAAAACATAAAATCATTGATATGCTATGAAAAATCAAGACTGATGTTGATCACAGACTGATCAAAACATGATATGTTTTCTCCAAAAAATATTAAAAAAAGGTGACATATTTATCTAAACTTAAAAACGTTTTATCTTGTTTGTTTGTTATTTGGGGAATACCTGATTTGAAGGAAACGAGGAAATGAAGACTCTAAGTCTCTGACAACAACAAAAGTATTACACCAAGAGAATAAAACCTTATTATGGAGTGGGTTGCAAGTAGCCTAAAATGGGTTGTAACCTCTTTTGCTGCCACTGTACTGCAAATGGGTTGGCTGCAACAATTTTTGGGCTGAGAAGATGCCAGGCGATTCGAGGTGGACGCCTCATTTTGTGGCAGAATTATGTAAGAACGCCTCATTTTTGGTTATTTTCTTATATAGTATACTTATATTTCTATTATTCTGCATAACATTCATATCCATACAAAAAGGAATAGGTTGGAGCAAAAACGCCTCAATGATTTAGTTTTCATCAAGTACAATAAAAAGCTTAAGAACCGTTATGCCCATCATGATACGATTGATCCTATTTCCCTGTCGGACATTGATGAAAACAATGAGTGGTTAATTGGGAAGATGCAGAAGGAAATAAAGGCAGATGATGAATTGTTATTTCCTAATGATACCTTGACTAGGTCAATATGCACAAGTTGCTAGAGTTGGTGAAGGACCATCACAACCACGTAGAAGTTCTAGAAATAGTATAACTCCGACAGCTTACTCAAGAAGTGGCTCTGCTGCACCTGCATCTACATTTATGCCATTTGATTGTTGGACTTAGAGGAAGTCATGGCTGATTTTGAAGTTGATAAAATTTTTGAAGTGGATGCAGAAGGAATTGCAGAAAATGATGATCAAGAATTGAGTTATGAATAGGAGGATGAGTGAAATAGTGAAAAATGAGAAGTTGGTGAACTAGTTTACATCATGTTTGATGTTTTTGTTGTTGATTTCTTTATTTATTTTTAATGATTTAGTGAATGTTTGCAAGTTATTTGACACTTAGGTACATATTTTCGTTGTGCTATGCAACTTTATTATATTTCCATTTCGATTCTAGGTAGTTGCGTGAGTTTTTGTACATATTTTTCAAAATGATGATGGATGCTACTATGTTTATATGCTTTAACTTTATTGTATTTTTGAATCTAAAAGGTTAAGAGTGTTTCGTGTCACTGAGGCGTGCACATCGCCTTGCGCCTCATGCCTCAAGCGCTTTCCAGCCTGTCCGCTTCGCCTCCGCCTCAACGCCTTAACTACAATGCTTCTTTCTGCATATGATCTTCAATAGTTAAACTCTAAGAAAGCACAGTTCAACAACAGACTCGGTAGTGGAATTCTCATATGTGGACCACACAATTCCATATCTAACAGCAAACAGAAACACATGAAACAAATTTCTAAGTTTAGCACGTCATAAACTTTTATATCTCCTCTGGAAATAATAGAATCCAATTAATAAACCAAACTGGTATAATTATCAAGATGGTTGAAGATAAAACGAAAGAATCTATTTACCTCGTTTAAAGCCAAGCTGATCAAATAAAGGCCTCGACTGCTGAACACTGGTATTCTTGACAACTTCAAGAATACTGATCAAATAAAGGCGCCGACCATATAAAGTTGTCAAGAATACTGGTAAATTCGACAAAGACAAGTGGCTACCCTGAAGTTTTTATAGTAGTAGTAACTAAGTACACTATCATTACCTGATAATAATCATGTCATATTGACAATAATACGTCTTGATCCGTCCAAATCTGATCTCCTGTAAATCTGACCTACAAAACAAAGGTTAGATTGCCAAAGGCCGCCTGTTTGGTGGTCGAAGGCACTCGATGCTTAAGTCAGTAACTTGTTGGAGATGGAGATTAATCTGGACAGAACTCAGTTAGAAATTGCATACCTTTGTCGAATGTTCATTTTACCTTATATAGTGGTCATTATTAATTCTTTGCATAAATTAAGTATGTGAGGCTCATCGAGGGGAGACGTTCTGTGAAATAGTCTCGTCCTTTATGAAAATGCGTCCTTGGAGGAGTAACTCCTTCAACGACTCTTTTTCTCTGTAACGTTCCTCATATTTAAGGGAGAGCTTTGTTGGGTCTGTGATTTGTTCTGATGGGCCCTTTTTGGGCTTTAATGACTAGATCCACTGTTTTGGGCTTTGAGAGTCGATATGGACTTGAGATACTTAGTCCTCATGATAGGTGATCTCTGCCATGTGTATGGTCATGATGATAGTCTTATTTGGTGTATCGTCAGCTACTTCCCTTTAAGTTATTTGGTATGCTGACGTGGCCTCTAATTCTACAACGGTCAGATTTTTGATTTCATCATTGCAGTGCAATTAATGTTGTTAGCATCTTTTGATGAGGTTGATATTATGATATCTCATTTGTTCGTTCATTTTCGTGTGCTTTTTGGGATTCTTGCAGCCATCATATCTCACACGACATTCTATTAGTGGTCTCTTCATTGTTCGGCTCTATAAGGGGGGGGGGGTGATGGTTTTGTTCTTATTTTTACGCTATCTTTGAGATCAGAGTTTATTTTTCCTTCTTCTTTGCCTTTTTCGTTGTTCAATTCCTTTCCATATCTACCAATAAGATACTAGTTTGTGAGGCGCTTAGCGTCCATGAGGTGTTCTTCTCGCCCAAGAATACTTTGCAGCCGACGTTGAAAAGTGTTCGTTCTGAGTACTCTTTGCCATTCGACCTTGAGATAGTTTTGCCTAGGCATGACGATAGTCTTTGTCGTCCAAGGTCTGGTTACACTGCACTTTATCCGTGTATGTTCCAGTCAGGCCTTCGATTTCTGGTCCCGGAGATATTTTGGGATTATTTAGATTTTTTGGGCATTGCTCCTACCCAAATGGGCCCCAACGGCTGGAGGGTGATGGTTTCTACTTGTGCGAGAGCCATTGTTTCTTATTTCATTTGACTATTAGGGTTTGCATTCGGTGGTTGGACTTGTTGTGAAAAAGAATATTTGTTTTCTCTGTTCCCTCTCCTGTTTTGGGAAACGATGATTACAGGGACTGGTCGAGGTTTTGGTTTTATGTTTCTGTCAAATCCGACCACATTTACTTGTGGGGTCGGCGGATTATGCGGTCGTTCCGAGTCCCTAACAAATGGAAGGATCTGCAATTGTCTGACGAGGAACAGGTGATCAGTGGTCAATTTTCAAAGCTTCCTATGGTTACTGTGGAGTCGTTACTCACTGTGAAGATTGTGGAGCATAGTGGCTTGTACATTATGAACGAGGCAGAATGGGTTTTGCTTACTGAATCTCGAGCTGCTGAGATTATTGCTCGTACTGATCTTGTTGGTGTTAGTGATGCTAACATTGATGGAAAAGTGAGCTTTGACAAGGTTGTTACGGATCTCAATGCTCCTGTTAGCATTGGTGTTGCTGGCCTGTCCACTAGAAATAAGAAACTTTTGATGCCTGCTAGTCTATCGAAGCAATTGTCGATAAGCCTTGGTCGTATTCGCAAGAAGAAACGGCTTTCTGGTTCCACTCATGGTACTACTCAGACTGCTCCTCGTCCAAGTTTATCTGATAAGGAGGGTAGAAAAGAGGATCGTCTATCTCTCGAGGAGATTGTGGAAATGAATCAAGTACTGGAGAGGAGCAAAAAGGAGGTGACCCGTCCGTTGGACGAGAGTGAGAAGAGGCTTCTTTCTACTCATGGTGTGATCGACTTCGTCGAGTGGTCTGATGATGATCCTCGAGTCATTGGCAATAAGATGCTTCAGTTTGTTGTGGAGCGGTCTAAGGATCCGAATACGACAAAGACCCTAGCCGACTTCGAATTTAATTCACTGTGCGAATAGAAGGTCGGCGATCGTGGTCAGAGTTTTGAGGTTGTTCCTCCTCCTTCTCCAATTCGTGTTGATGATGCAATGGAGTTTCCTGTTTCTCCGCTTGCCCATTTGACTTCTGAAGTTGTTGCCACTGCTGTTTGTCCTACTCCTGCCACTACTGTTTCACGAAGAAAATGCAAGAGTGGTTTTCCATTATCACCGCTACTCCGATCCTTCTTCTGGTTGCTAAGGGTGGGGCTTCTGTACTTCCTCATCCCCGAGTTCTTCATCCACAAATTAGTTGGAAAGATCCCAAACCAGAATACATTCGTATTAAGTCAGATGGAAAGTTTAGTTGGTTTGCTGAGATATACGTGCATGATAGTGCACGCATTTTAATCAATGAGTGCATAGGCGGTTGGTGGATAGGGCTCCAATGTCTGCATGGGAGCCTAGCAGTCATCTCGACCACGACCTTAAGTAGATAATGGAGAGGATGAATCACTTCACTTATGCTGAGGTGACGGGGTTGGACTATCAGGCTATTCGTGGTCAGGTGGTTGTTGTTGAGAGGAAGATGGCAGGACAATTACTAATGTTGTCCCATGTTTTTTTTTCAGTTGGACGTATCAAAAAGCGCAGTGTGCAGGGTAGGAGAAGGCAGTTGGGGCTGCTCGGGCCTCTCTGAGGGAGGTGGAGGGTACGCAGGATAAGTTCGCTATTGAGCTTGAGGCTTCGAGGACTGAGTTGAACGAAGTCTGTGATCGTCTGAATGCTGCAAAGAGGGAGTTTTCTGTTGAGAACGATGGTCATGATGATGCCATGCGTTCTATTATTGAGCAATCCGACAGTTGTGAGGTTGTTGAGGAGCGGGTGGTGTTGTTAACAACTGCGCTTGCTGATGTTAAGTCGGATGTTTCTGCAATTCTATTGTTGAAGGACAACTTGTTTCAAATAAGAACGAGCTCGCTGTAACCAAGGACAAATTGAAGATTGTGGAAGCAGCGGATTGAAGGAGAGTCGTTGATGGTCGAATTGACCTCCTTTACTTCATGGAGAGGGGTATTGATTTGTCTAGATATCGTGGTTTAGTTGACCAGGTTTTTGAGAATGATGATGGTAAAGAATGTGTTCCGGATCCGCCAAGTGATCCGGTTGATGAAGAACCATCGTCTCCCCCTCATTCTGATCTTGCTCCATCGTCTATCCTTGCTATCAAAGAGATAGCCTCATCCCCTCCTACTATTGATGTTGTTGCCCATCCTCATTTAAATGCTCCTGGTAGTAATGTTTTGATCACTTATTTTGTTTCTTCTCCAGCTGTTATATCTTCTTCTCTAGATGTAACTGAATAGAGTTATGAATGACAAGTTTTTCTTTGTTGACATTCTTATGCTTTGTCTTTTTTGTAATTATTGCTCGTTGATTTGCATGTCGTTCCTTCGTGATCGTAACTTGTTCATTGTCTTGGATCAATCACGGTATCTTATCGTACACAATAAATGTGTGTTGATCTCGTTACTCGTACTTTCTGTATCTCGATAATTTAGACTTGCCTTTATTTTTGCTTTTTCGCTCGTCTAAAACTTTCATTTCTTTGGTTTTGTCAATCAGGTCGGGAAGTTTTACTAGTTTGCCTTGATTTATACGTCCAGACTTTAGTGTATCTACTTCGTGGTCTGATGTGTTGTTCGCTCCAGAAGATTTTGTGAGTAAGTCTTGACATGTACGTCAAGACTTTTATTTCGTGGTCCGACGTGTTAGTTGACCAGGAGGTTTTACAAATAAGTCTTGACTTACATATCCATACTTTTACTTCATGGTCCAATATATTGGTCGGCCAGGAGGTTTGACGACTAGGTCTTGACTTATACGTCCAGACATAGTTGATTGGCTAGAAGGTTTTACAAGTAAGTCTTGACTTATATGTCCTTACTTTCACTTCGTGGTCCGACATATTGGTCGGCCAGAAGGTTTTACGAGTAAGTTGACTTATACGTCCTAACTTTTACTTCGCGGTCTGACATATTGGTCGGCTAGAAGGTTTTACGAGTGTGTCTTGACTTATACGTCTAGACTTTCACTTCGTGGTCCGACATATTAGTCGGACATAAGGTTTTATGAGTAAGTTGACTTATACATCCTAACTTTCACTTCGTGGTCTGACATATTGGTCGACCAGAAGGTTTTACGAGTAAGTTGACTTATAGGTCCTAACTTTCACTTCGTTGTCCGACATATTGGTCGGCCTGAAGGTTTTACGAGTGAGTCTTGACTTATACGTCCAAATTTTTTACGTTGTGGTCCGACATAATGGTTGGGGAAAAGGTTTTATGAGTAAGTTGACTTATATGTCCTAGCTTTCGTAGATTTGCTTTGTGGTTGATCAGACCAAAAGTTTTATGTTTTCGTCTGACTTATACGTTCTGACCTTTTACTCGTAGCTCGATATGCTAGTTGTTTTGCATCGTCCGACTTTGACGCTTTGACTTAACTTGACTATTTGAACGTAAGATGTAGGGTTTAAACTTGGAGTTTTATTGATAATCTTGTTTTTGGTGTTTAAGATTCTATAATTGTAGTAGTTGTTCTTTCCTTGTCCAGAACTTCTTGGTTCATAGTGTTGGTCATCTTAGCTTATCTGGTCAATGGAGTACCAGCTTAGAAATGTGCCTGTGGCGGATGGAATCACAGGTCCAGGGTTCGAACCCTGCCGCTGGCATTTGGGGTGGATGGGTTGGGATTTAAAAAATAATCTTAGCTTGTCTCTTGCTTATGGGCGTTCCGTTACAGCGTGGGATCCATTGTGAATAGTTCATATGTTGTGTCTCTCTGTCTGACTGCTGATTGATTGACGTTGTTCCTTATGATGGTAGGGGGTTGATTCTTGTGTGCCCTTCGTTGTTTGAGGAGTACTCGTATTTGATTTTAGATCGGCTTTGGTGTTGTTTCATCTGAACTGACCGAGTCTGTTTTTTAACTCGAATAGTGTAATGAAGGGGGACGCTCGTTGCAACATCCTTCTTCTTCGTTGAAGTGTGTCTTTGGGGGAGTAACTCTTTCCGCGACTTATCTCATTCTTCATGATTTTACTATAATTTTGATAGTTTGTGTCACGTGTAAGGTCACCACGAGGTAGCTAATGAACTCAGAATGCTTATTGATTAAATCATTGAGTTGTGTGATCTTCAAGGTGTTTTGATTGGGGATTTCCTCGACAACAACATAAGTTGAGTAGAATCCAGCACCAAATTGTCCAACCATGCTCACATAAGCGCCAGCCGCCAAGGCTTCCATGAACTTTTGGGTTCCGGAGCTTGCAATGGTATCAAGTTTATTCACTGAATCAAATTTGTTTACATCAATCCCATTGTCAGTAATGGAGGAGGCGTTGTTGGCTTTGTCAGGGATAATGTGGATCAAGCTCGCATTCGTCAGTGAGACCCTCAAACCTGCTTGGTTGGTTGATATCCGCCTGAAGTGCAAACGTCTTTGTGTCTCCCATTGTGAGTTGTTGTAGTGGCTCTTCTGGTCTTGTTCAATGATGTTGGTTATCCTACTTCGATTTAGATCAGCTCAAGTGAGCGGTACCATTGATCGCTTCTTTCATCGGTCAGATTGTTCACTTTCTCCAGTTATGCAGCGTAGGGCATGTATCAGTTCTCTGGGTATTTCTTTTGATCCCACAACAGTTTCTACCTTATCTTTTCCATTAGAATGCTTGTCTAGCAGCCCGACGAATTCTTCGAGTTGCCCTTTTTGAATCCAGTACTCAATTTCGTCCTTCAAATTGTAGCAATCTTCAGGGTCGTGCCCATGATCATTGTGGAATGAGCAGTACTTGCTTTTATCTCGCCCATCTGGGTCTCCTCTTATTTTGAGCGGCCAGTTGATATCCTCCCATTTCTCCATGGACTTCAGTATGCTTGCTCGACTCGTTCTCAAGGCTGTATGTGGTTTACACGTCTTCTTCACCACACTCGTCACCCATTTATGTCTGGGCCTTGCAGATTGCAGCTTTCTGGGTTCCCGCTGGTTGAATTTGAATCTTTTGTTGGTATGATGCCTATTCAATTAAGCGTTCTTCTTTCAGGGTCTGTCGTCTCTTTTTTTTTCTTCTCTCATCTCTTGCCTCTTCGATTGGCCCTCCATTTCGGATTCGTTCTTATTTTTGGCGGCTAACATCTCCTCGAGGGTGATGTATTTCTGAGCTATCTTCAACAAAATTGCCATATTCTTTGGAGGCTCTAGATTCAGATAATTGTAAAATGATAATCTTTTTAGTCTGGAGGTGAAGGTGGCAATGGTCGTGACGTTGCTGTAGCCGTCAATCATGGTCAACTCATCAGTAAAATGAGTGGCGTACTCCCTTATAGTTTCTTCGAACTTTTGTCTGATGTGAAGCAAGTAATGTGGGACCTTTCCCATCTGCTGGCTGCTAGTGAACCTCGTAATGAAGGAAGTGGCTAGCGTTTGGAAAGAGTCTATCAACCTACATGGTAGGCTTTTGAACCAAATCATCGTCGTGGAGGTGAGACTGGTCGGAAATGTTTGGCATAGGATGGACTCTGTGTTCTCTTTCAATGTCGTCATGTAGTGGAAGTGTCTCAGATGGTATGTTGGATCGGTGGTGCCATCGTATGCTTTGAACTTTGGTGGAGTGAATTTTTTTTGTAGAGGAGTCACCATGAGTGCGTTGGAGAATGGTGGTCTGGCCAATTCATACAAAACGTTAGGATCTGTGACCCTAATCCTAAATGAAACTTGATTATACACAAAAACGGTCTCTCTTCTACACCATACACGTGTCATGATGATCTCGAGAAATAATAGGCCCAAGTGTCAGCCCAACACTGATCTGGCCCAAGCGGTTCCAAGCCCACACAATGCAGTCTGCCAAACAGACTCAAATCATTACAACCTGCTAAGCCCAGACGTCTCACAGCTATCATCAATACCCGTAAGCTCTGCTAAGGCAAGTATCTCGAGGACCAGCTTCGGACGGGCAAGACAATAACACTTTGCTTCCAAATAGAAAATAAATACCAGAGTATACGTCGCACATGGAAACTTCTATCTATGGACTACTCTCTTATTGGAAATTATCTCCTGCGTATCCAGGAGCACAAGGCTAACAGAGAAACTTCCCTTTACAGCACAACTCTTAATTAGAGAAGGATCTCAACGCAGATATTCTTCCCTAAACTACGCCACTGATGGCCTATTGAACTAGGACTCCAGCACTATAACAAGACGTTAGGTTGGTAAGCTAAGGTACGTTACAAATTCCCTATTTACAGCATTACGCCTTCCTCAGATCCCTGTCTGACTTTAGCATCAGAGTGCCATCTTGTGGTCTGTAACTCACGTGCGCTCCTTGTGCATGTCAGTAGGTTAGCAGGTCAAGGTCAAAGCAGAGAGCGAAAATCAGTTGCATCATAACTTGTGCAGGGATCCCATTGTTCTGGAGGCCATCTTCTGGTGGTTCACTGCCTTCGAGATTCACTTGTTGAAGTTTTGCAGGAACATTATTTTCATGGACGCGGTTGGCAGAGTTTTGTTGTGGCGGTGTTTGGAAATGGTTGGCAGATTGAACATGCTCCTGGGTGAGTTTGTCCACCACTTTGATCAGACGATCCATCTGGGTCATGAGTTGATCCACGTGGGGATCCACGATAGTGCCGCCAGATGTTTGAGATGACTTGGCTACCACTCCATGTTGTGACTCTCTATTACCTTGCATGGTTGGCCCGGTTATCGCTGGGTTTGAAGCATGCACTATTGGTAATTCAGCTTTAGTGGAAGGATTGCCTTGATTGTTGCTAGGTTGGGGGTCTGTAGAGTGTTCCATTTGTTCTAACTTTTTTTTATCACTAGTTAGAACTAAGGAAGTTTCCAACTACAAACTTTTTTTTAAAAGGAAACTGTCATTTCCCACAGACAGAGCCAAACTGATGCGTCCAAATTTTGCCTCCTGTAAATCTGACCTGCAAAACAAAGGTTAGATAGCCAAAGACCACCTGTTTGGTGGTCGAAGGCACTTCGATGCTTAAGTCAGTAACTCTGTTAGAAATAGAGATTAATCTGGACAGAACTCAGTTAGAAATTGCATACCTTTGTCGAATATTCCCTTTACCTTATATAGTGGTCGTTATTAATTCTCTACGCAACTTAAGCATGCGAGGCTCATCGAGGGGAGACATTCTCTGTAACAGTCTCCTCATTTATGAAGATGTGTCTTTTAAGAGTAACGCGTTGAGCCTAGATTTAGGCCTCTGAATGTGATTTGTTCTGATGGGCCCTTTTTGGGCTTTAATGACTGGATCTACCCTTTTTAGGCTTCGAGATTCGATTCGAACTTGAGATACTCAGTCCTCGTGATAAGCAATCTTTGCCACATGTATGGCCATGATGATAGTCTTATTTGGTGTATCATCACGTCTTATGTGGAATAATTAAAAAAAACCCAATATTATATTCACACTATTTGTTTGTAATATTTTGTCCATATTAACAAATTTAACACATATATTTATATGGGACATTGGTTCAATAAGTCTCTTCCTAGGATAGGTTCTGACTATAAGCCTATCTTGTCGGAAGCGGATTCGAGTGGAACTAAAAAATTCCTTAAGTTTGACATTTGGTGCTTTGAGAATCAGACCATCATCTCATTGATTCAACAATGGTGAGTTGAAAGGGTTTGCGATGGGTCAACTAGTTATAAATTTTGGTTCAAGCTTAAGCTTGTTAAAATTAAGCTCGGGTAGCGGTGCAAAGAGATAAAAGGAAGAGCGGAAGGTCAGTTAAAGATCTTACATAATAAATTACTACTCGAAATATGATAGTACGGGTTTGGCTGTGGGATTTGGTCTAGGGAGAAGTCAAAAAGTTTCTTGGCGATTAGACTAAATGAAGGATATGATTGGTTAGCCATTTTCCTTCCATTTCCCTTGTTATGCAGATTTTCGCTTTACTGATAGGAAATCAATTCTTCATAATACTGTTTTCCCGCTACTCATGGAAATTCAAGTCCGAGGGGGAGTCCTTTGAATCGAATTCATGAAAAGGATTTCAATTTCCATGTCTATTTTTCATGCAACCAAACAGACCCGAAGAAAAAAATTCAAGGTATTCTTGAAGGTGATATTTTTCATGTTAACTAAGACCTTGCTATTGGTCGTACGAGGAAGATGGGTTCAAATTAGAAAACTTTGATACTTTTTTATCCCTTACAGTGCCTGTGAATTTCTTCAAAATGTCAAGGGATACTAGGTAGGGTAATCTCGTACAAAGCAGTGAAATTAGGCATTTTATCATGTTTTTAAGCAGCTTCACATCGCTGCATAGTAACTCATTAACAGTTGTAGATGAATACTTTGTTCCATTTAGATGAAAACTTATCTCGGGTAGAAAAATTGAAATCTATTCTCTTTATTTTCCAATTTGTTTCGGACTCAAAGATTGACTTCTAGAAAAGCGTTGTGTATGGGGTTGACAGGGGATTTACAATTACTCGGGTACTTATACCCGAATAATTTAACAATGGCACTCGAATATTTAACTACTAGGGTAGAAAATTTAACAATGAAGCTTGAATTTTTCATGTGGAGTAGAGAAAGCATCCAAGACCAATTTCGAAACTTATACTCGAACTAATAAAAATTGGTGGTTAAGATGTTCATAATAATGGTAGTTTTCCAACCTTCAGTTAAACTCTCTTTGTGATTATTTTTTGACATTTTAGTGTCTTCACTATTTTCTCTAATTCCATGAATTTAGATCTGCAGCTGTTTGGACAAGTTCTCGCTATTGAGGATGGATATTTCAAACTTTATGGTAAGCACATAATGATCCCTAGTGATGATACATCAAATAAGACTGTCATCGCGACCATACGCGTGGCAGAAATTGTGCATCAAAAGGACTAAGAATCTTGAGACCGGACTAACTTGCAAAGCCCAAAAAGGGCGGATCCAATCATTAAAGTCCAAAAAGTGCCTATCGGAACAAATCATAATCAGAGGCCCAAATCCAGGCCCGACAAAGCTCTCCCTTAAAGAGGAGGAACGTTAAGCGAAAGACTAGTTGTGGAGGGAGTTACTCCCTTAAAGACGTATCTTCATAAAGGATGAGACTGTTACAGAGAACATCTCCTCTCGTTGAGCCTCACATGATTAAGTCATGCAGAGAATTAATAACGACCACTATATAAGGTAAAGGGAACATTCGACAAAGGTATGCAATTTTAACTGAGTTCTGTCCAGATTATTCTCCATCTCCAATAGAGTTACTGACTTAAACATCGGAGTGCCTTCGACCACCAATAGGTGGCCCTTGGCAATCTAACATTTGTTTTGCAGGTCAGATTTACAGGAGACCAGATTTGGACGCATCAGTTTGGCGCCGTCCGTGAGGAACGAAAGTTTCCTTTTAGAAAAGACTTTGTAGTTGGAAACTTCATTAGTTCCAGCTCGTGATAAAAAGTTGGAACAAATGAAACATTCTACAAACCCCCAACTTAGCAACAATCAAAGCAATCCTTCTACCGGTGAAGTTGGATTGCCGATAATGCATACTTCAAACCCAATGATGACTGGGCCAACCATGCCTGGTAACAGAGAGTCACAACATGGAGTGGTAGCCCAATCATCTCAGACTTCTAGCGACACTGCCACAGACCCCCACGTGGGTCAACTTACCCAAATGGATCTTCTTATCAAAGTGGTGGACAAAACCCAAGAATGTGCTCAATCCACCGACCATGTCCAAGCATTGCCACAACAAATCTCTGCCAACCGCGTCTAAGAAAATAATGAAGTTCCTGCAGAACTTCAGCAAGTGAATCTCAAAGGCAACAAACCACCAAAAAATGGCCCCCTAGAACAATGGGATCCCTGCGCAAGTTTCATTCAGGATCAGGGTCATAGATCTAATGTGTTGTACGAATTGGCCAGACCGTCGTTCTCTGATGCACTCATGGTAACTCCTCTACCAAAAAACTTCACCCCACCAACGTTTGAGGCGTGCAATGGCACCACCGATCTGACATACCATCTTCCATACTTCCACTACATCATAGCATTGAAAGAAAGCACAAAGTCCATCCTATGCCGAACATTTCAAACTAGCCTCACATCCACGACGATGAGTTGGTTCAACGGCCTACCACCTAGGTCGATAGACTCTTTTCAAGCGTTGTCTATTGCCTTCATTACGAGGTTCACTAGCAGCAAGCGGATGAGAAAGAGCCCACACTACTTGCTTCTCATCAGACAAAAATTAGAAAAAAACTATAAGGGATTATGTCACTCATTTTATTAATAAGTTGACCATGATTGACAGTTGCAGTGACAACACGACCCTTCACCTTCAGACTAAAAAGATGATCATTTTACAATTATTTGAATCTAGACCCTCGGAAGAATATGACAACCTTGTTGAAGACCGCTCAGAAACACATCACCCTCAATGAGATGTTAGCAGCCAAAAAAATATGAATCCGAAAAGAGGGCCAATCAAAGAGGCGAGAAATGAGAGAAGAAATAGAGAGATACGACAGACCCCAGGAGGAAAACGTCCAATCAAATAGGCATCAGACCAACAGGAGATCCGAATTTAATCAGTAGGAGCCCGAAAATCTGCAATCTATGGGGCCCAGACATGAACGAGTGACAAGTGTGGTCAAGAAGACGTATAAACCAAACATCGCCTTGTAAACTAGTCGAGCAAGAATACTAAAATCTATGGCAAAATGGGAGGACGTCAACTAGTCGCTCAAAATGAGAGGAGGCCCAGATGGGCGAGACAAAATGAAGTATTGTTTTTTCCACAACCTAAAGGACAAAATCGAGCATTGGATTCAAATAGGGCGACTCGAGGAATTCGTTGGGCTGGCAGACAAACAGTCTAAAGAGAAAAAGAAGGTAGACGCTGCTGCGGGATCAAAAGATTAACCCAGAGAATTGATATATGCCTTACATTGCATGGTTGAAGGAAATGAACAATCTGGCCGATCAAAGAAGCGATCAGTAGTACCACCCACTCGATCTGATCTAAATCGAAGCAGGATCAACAACATCATCGAATGAAACCAAAAGAGCCACTACAACAACTCACAACAGGAGACACAAAGACCTTTGCACTTCGGCTGGACATCAACCAACTGATCAAGTTTGAAGGTTTCACTGTCAAACGCGAGCTTGATCCACATTATCTCTGAAAGGTCAACAACACCTCCTCCATTACTGACAATGAAACTGACATAAAAAAATTCAATTTGGCGAATAAACTTGATACAATTGCAAGTTCTGGAACCCGGAAGTTTATGGAAGCCTTGGCAGCTGGCTGATGTGAGCATGATTGGACAATTCGGTATTGGATTCTACTCAGCTCACCTGATTGCCAAGAGAATCATCAATCGAAACACCTTGAAGAGCGCACACTCAAGGATTTGATCAATAAGCATTCTGAGTTTATTAGTTATCTCATGATGACCGTATACGTGATGAAAAAACTATCAATACTATAGGAGAATCATAAAAAAGGATGTTGCAATAAACGAGTTAAAAATAGACACAGTCAGTTCAAGACGAGACAACACAAAAAAATACTCTAGGGCGATATGAAACCAAAGCCAACCTAAAATCTGATACGGTACTCCATAAACAACAAGGGCACACAAGAATCAACCCCCTGTCATCATAAGGAACGACGTCAATCAAGCAACAGTCAAACAGAAAGACGCAATTCACAAACGGATCCTACGTTGTAACGTAACAACCACAAAACATGCAGACAAGCTAAGATGACCAACACTACGAACCAAGAAATTTCGGACAAAGAAAGGATAACTACTTTGATTATAGAATGTTAAGCATTTGAAACATGATTATCAATAAAACTTCAAGTTCAAACCCTCCATCTTACGTTCAAACAATCAAGTTAAATCAATGTGTCAACATCAGATGATGCAAAGCAACCAACATGATCAATATATCGAACCATGGGTAAAAGGCCAGGATGTATAAGTCAGACAAAAGACATAGAACTTTTGGTCTGATCAACCCTAAGCAAATCTTTCAAAGTTAGGACGTACAAGTCAACTTACTCGTAAAA
Source organism: Berberis vulgaris (assembly GCA_963556465.1). NCBI lineage: Eukaryota > Viridiplantae > Streptophyta > Magnoliopsida > Ranunculales > Berberidaceae > Berberis > Berberis vulgaris. The sequence goes on along the minus strand of OY747129.1, from coordinate 80,349,029 downwards.
CCTTATGGCCGACTAACATTTTAAACCACGAGGTAAGAGTCTAGACGTATAAGTCAAGACCAATTCGTAAAATCTTCTGGTTGACTAACATGTCGGACCACAAGGTAAAATTCTAGACGTATAAGTCAAGGCTCATTCATAAAACCTTCTAGTCGACCAAAATGTCAAACCATGAAGTAAATCTACCAAAGTTGGGACATATAAGTCAACTTACTCGTAAAACCTTATGTTCGACCAAAATGTCGGACCATGAAGTAAATCTACCAAAGTTGGGACACATAAGTCAACTTACTTGTAAAACCTTTTGGTCGACCAATATGTTGGACTAGGGGTGGGCATCCCATCCCGCGATCCCGTTCCCGTTCCCGTCCCGATCCCGTCCCGTCTCGATTTTTCTGGGTCTTAATGGGATTGAATAATTTCATCCCGATCCCGTCCCGTCCCGATCTAGAATGGGATGGGATGGGATGAAGATTTTCAATCCCGCCAATCCCGTCCCGTCCCGAACTAATTTATTAATATTAATTATAAATATTTTTATTTAATTATTTATTTTAGAATTGTGGATGCCCATGATGAGTCTTCATTGTACAATCAATAATATTGCTTTCAATTGAATGAATTCCATATCATTATCAGCTTGAAGGATATAAAAACCAGAAAAGAAAAAAAAAATTGGGTTCAGATTCTGCATTATTGCATTCAAATTTTTTGAAGTATACTGAGATTAGAAGTTATTGCATTATTGAATTATTGAAATACAAGATGAACTTAATGAAGACCATATATATACAGCATCAACATACAAATTCATAAACAGGATATGAACCTTTAATTACATGCACATGCATTAGTTTGTATAATTCAATGGGTGGGGTGGGTTACCTCAGTGATGATGACAAGTCGAACTATTCTGCTGACTAATCTGATCACAAGAATAGAAGAAAAAGATGATAATAGATGTCACTCAAAACATGCTTTAGCACCGAAACTGTATATGGACCAGGACTTGTGATACCCAACTGTATCAGTGCCGCGTGTGCCATTTACAATCGTCGAGAGGCTTTACCACACTTACATACTAATTACATAAACCTTTGGTAAACAATAGATGAAGACATTTGGAAGGAAACCTGCTGATGTGCAATTCATTCTGCCCCACTGAGATTCTCCAGATTAGCACGCTGATCCCGTCCCGGCCCGAACCCGTTTGGGATGGGACGAGGTCGGGATGAGATTTTTCCCATCCCGTCCCGTCCCGATCCCGTATGAACGGGATGGGATAGGGATGGGTATATCTCGTCCCATCCCGTCCCATGCCCACCCCTATGTTGGACCATGAAGTAAATCTACCAAAGTTGGGATGTATAAGTCAACTGACTTGCAAAACCTTCTGGTCGACCAAAATGTCAGACCATGAAGTAAACCTACCAAAGTTGGGGCGCATAAGTCAACTTACTTGTAAAACTTTCTGGTCGAACAATATGTCGGACTATGAAATAAATCTACCAATGTTGGGAAGTATAAGTCAACTTACTTGTTGATGTGTCATTTTCCGCTCCCTGCCTTGACCTAGTTCCTGCTGACCTGCACAAGTAATGCACGTGAGCCACGACCCACCGTTGTGGTGGTCGATGGCATTCCGATGCTAAAGTCAGACATGAATCTGAGGAAGGTGTAATGTTGTAACAGGGAATTTGTAACGTACCTTAGCTTACCAACCTCGTGTCTTTTTATAGTGCAAGGAGTCCTGGTTCTACCAAATCATCGTAGGCGTAGTTTAAGAATGAGATCTTGTGGAGATCCTTCTCTAATTAGAAGTCGTGCTGTAGAAGGGAAGTTCGTTGTAAGCCTTGTGTTCCTAGATATGCGGGAGATAGTTCCCAATGCGAAAGCAATCCGTAGAAGGAAGATTCTCAATGTGGAAGGTACTCTGGCATTTGCTTCCTAATTGGAAGCAGATAGCAGCTATAGTTGCCTGTCCGAAGTTGATCATCGAGATACTTGCCTTAGTAGGACTTATGGGTATCGAGGATAGTTGTGAGACTTGTGGGCCTAGAATGCTGTGAGAGTTTAGATCCGCATGGTGAACTAAATTGAGCGGGCTTAGAACCGTTTAGGCCGGATCAGTGTTGGGCTGATGTCGGGGCCTGTAATTCCTCGAGCTCATCATGACACGTGTATGGCTCAGGGATGTGACCATTTTTATGTATCATCAGCTACTCCCCCTGAGAATGGGCCATCACATCGGTTAGCTAAGTCATCTCTTGAAGGGATACGCTGCTCATGATGATTGAGTCTGAGGATGGTCACGAATGAGAGCCTGAGGATGGTGGCAACCGTGGAGGGTGGCGTTGGCATGATTCCTTATCCGAGGAAGGTTCATCCAGATGCATGGATAATCTTGTTTGCACCGGACTTGGTGAAAATGAGTTCATGGGTTTGAAACCAAGAGGTGGACGTAGAGTATGCTTCGAGGAAACATTTAAGCAGGTGTCACAGTTGGCTAATCACGCTCCAAAACTTGAGGAGGATATGTTAGAAGGGTGTATGGATAAGGGCTTGAAGTACCTAAAGCTGGGTATGTTTCATTTGAGCCACGAGGTCGTTGCTGGGACAGAAGTCGAGGCGACTCGCAAGAAGGGTATACACCTTGGAGTGTGTCTTTTCGCACATGCAGGCGCTGTATTCCAATGCGCTCTATGAAATTAAGCAGTTGAAGAAGCAGGCTGAGGATAAGAAGTTGGATCAGTCAACCATGACCACTGAGACTCAGAGGGCTCGTTTGGAAGACCTTGAGCATGATCTGTCATAGGCGATGTCCGAGAGGGACGAACTTAAACAGGAGTTGAGCAGGATCCGTCAAGAAGTCGAGGTTGAGTAGGAAGCTGTGGCTAAGGGGTGTTATGAATTACGGTCTCTTGCTGAAGAGAGTGTTCAAAATAAGTCGACTGTGCTGCTAAAAAGCAACAGTTGGAATCTAATGTGGAGTTCTATGCTCGAGAGGAGAGGAAGGCTGAGGACCAGCTCGAATTTGAGTGGCATGAGCTTAGTGTTGTGAAAAGTAGTTTGACCACAGAGCAGTCTCAGGTCAATGCGCTGACTGGCAAGTTAGAAGTATTGAAGCATGAACTTGTTGCAAAAGTGCGAGAGGAAGAGCTTTTTCAGGAACAAGGCAAATGCGAGTTTTGCTGTATTGTACATGGCCGGCTAGAGCTGTTGGCACTGCTGAAGAAGGAGCATCCGGAGTGGGATCTCGGCTGTTATAAGATGTCGTGTGTAGACTTGCCTGTTACCTCTGTGTCATTAGGCGAGGAAGACAGTTTGAGCCCTGATGTCCAGGCCGTGGCGCGCATGGATGCAACTTCTGCTCCTTTTTGCACTAGGCTTAGTTCTTCCATTTTTTGTACCTTTTCAAGATAAGGAGTAAACTTTGTGTGTTTGTACCCCTTTTTGTTTTGACCATTAATGAAAACAGTTTTATCTGTTTTCTGTTTGTTGTCTCTATTGCATGTTTTTTGCTTCGCTTTGTCGTCTCGCTTTGGCATAGGCTGGTTGAATCAATAGGATGTTGACTAGTCTATCTCCGATAGAGAGCTTGACCGCTTTGTGTTGAGAATGACTCAGGGTCATTGCTGTGTAGTCATGTTCGATAGTGGGCATGTTGCGAACAGTTTAGTTGGGGGTTGAGTCGCCCAAGCTGTGTCTTGTCCCCAAGGTAAATTGCTTAAGGCTTACCTTCCGAATCATTTATGACCGAGCAAAGTGGACTACAGATTTGGGGAGTAAAAGTTTGGCGACCAGGCTGAAAAGGAGTGGTCTTGGGCAAGCCATCAGAATCAGTTCAGGACTAATTAGGCTTCCACCTTTCAAACCATCTACACCCTCCTTGCGTGGTGAGGGCTACGAATTCGAGATAAGGGTTTCACGACCAGGCTGAAAAGCAGTGGTCCCGTGGTAAGCCATCGAAATCAGTTCAGGACTGACTAGGCTCCCACCTTCCAAATCACTTACACCTGTGCGCATCAAGCTACAAATTTGGGAGTTTTCAGCGGCCACGTTGAAAAGCAGTGGTTCCGTGGTGAGCCATCATAATCAGTTCGCGGCTGACTAGGCTCCCACCTTCTGGACTATCTACATGCATGCAGTGGGGGCTACAAGTCAAGGGTTGGTAATTCGGGAGCCACGCTGAAAAGCAGTGGTCCCGTGGCGAGCTGTCGGAATCAGTTCAGAACTTACTAGACTCCCACCTTCCAAACCATCTATACCCGTGCAGTGGGGGCTATAAGTTTGGGCTTTGATCATAAGCTTTCATTGCTAGTCGTCACCAGCTAGGCTTACCTGATTAGGTTCAGTGATCATTGACCGCGAAGGGGGCAACGATCCCTGACAAGTCGTCGTCATCAGGCGTGATAGCGCTGATTAGACTCTCACTTCCTAAACCATAGAGATTTGCGATGAGCGGAATAGGATTTAGGTGATACTAGAAGCCATCGTCATCAACTTAGGCTGACTAATCTTGCCTGGTTGGAGAGGGGTTCCGCCCTTTTGAGGGCGTGCGAATCCAAGTCCGCTAGTGTCACGCACTGTGCAGACAACCTTACCTTAAAACAAACAACGATCCATAGGTACAGTTTGTGCGACAAGGCTGTTCTTGATTTGCACTTGTGCTCATGCCAAGCATCATCATCATCATCATCAAAGCCCATTCCCGAGATTTTCGGGGTCGGCTACATGGATTTTGGTTCTCCAAGCAATGCGATCTTCCCACATTTCCTCGTCTAATCCAAGCTCAATGATATCTTCATTCACCGTCTTCATCCAAGTTTTCAACGGTCGTCCCCTCCATCTACACCCTCCATTAACGTGCCAATCTAAACATTTTCTAATTGGCGCCATGCTTGGTCTCCTCCGCACATGACCAAACCAAGTTAAACGTCTTTCTCTAATTTTGTCCTCTATGGGCGCTACACCTAAGTATCTCCTAATTCTTTCATTTCTAATTTTATCCTTACGAATTTTACCACACATCCACCTTAACATACGCATTTCTGCTACTGCCATCCTATGCGTATGTTGTCCCATAGTAGCCCAACATTCTGAACCGTATAGCATGGCTGGTCGAACAATTGTCTTATAGCATTTCCCTTTTAGCCTTGCAGGCATCCTTCTATCTCATAGTACTTCTGACGTCATTCTCCATTTCAACCACCCAGATTTAATCCTATGGTCTACATCTTCTCCAATAGCCCCATTCTTTTGAATTATAGATCACGAGCCCGCAAAGGAAGGGCTAGGTTTCCTGCACGGTGCGCTGTGTGTATGGTGTAGATCACGCGGTAACACGTGTACGACGTAGGCTGTGTGACGGTTGAGTATCGGCTACTCCCCCCAATTGATGGGGTTGCATGCAGCTTCATCAATTTGATTGACATGGTGTGCACAGTTTCCTCGGGAATCATTGCCTCCTCGTTTCCCATATGGTACCTAATACTCGCTTCGTGAACCATCATGTCTATATAATGGCGTTTTTTCAGTTGTTGTAAGCACTATTTTCGCAAAGCTTATCTCCTGTAATGTTTTTGCTTGAAGAGAATGCTTTGGGTTTTCCAAAGGCTGAAGAAAATGCTTTGGGTTTTCGAAAGGCTGGTGGTGGATCTCTGTCTTTAGAGTTTTCGAATGAAAATGTTTTGGATTTTCCAAAGGCTGAAGGTGGATATCCGTTTTTGGAGTCTCCGAATGTTCTAACATTTGCACTGATCAGGCACAATGATAGTTGTTGTTATGCGTGGTCACCTATTATGGGTGGGCACGTAGTTGATCTGCTGAGGTCTCGTAATTTATTTTCACATCACGAAGAAGTAGTACGGATTTCCTACCAAGTGAGATGCCTTGGTGTTACAACATATCACTTGTGCCTTCGTGTGCTCAGCTTTCGATGCTGACCAATGGTTGATTAAAGTGTTGGTCGATGTGCGATGCTTCCGGGAGTTGTATCTCTAAGTCACTCCAGGTGTCGCATATGAGAAAAGTGGCATATCTTGATAGCACTGTGAGACCGTGACTGCGTCGCTGCTTGTGGCCATCCTCATATGCCTTCTTCCAAACTGTTTGCAGAAGTTGGAAAGGGGATGGGATGTCTCTTGAAGAAATCAACAACCCGTTGTGAGGTCTACAACGCTATCGTATGAGCACTTTCCTGGAGTGATTTGATGGAGCAGTCTGACTGCTCTGTCCTTTCAATCCCCTCTTACTCCTCGTCTTTATCTTGGGAAGGGGTTAAGCGAATACCGTTATTTGCTGTCATTCGCAGATTGCTCACTTCAGAAGTTCTGCAAGTTTCTTTCGGATGTTTTTCATAGTAGAGTTGTCTAAACGAGTATTTTACTTCACGTCGCACTGTATTAAGATGCTTGTAGTATGTAGTCTTTTGTATCTGCCTCAAGGTGCTTGTTGTTACATCTTTCCAATAATCAATAGAGTTTTTTTTTTTGTAATTCTTCATTCATTTCTTAAATGATTGCAAATCACATAAGTATTTTTAGAACTAAAACTCAATATTGACTATGAAAAGGGAAACAAACGACTTAAAGCAAACTAACTGTCGACAAAGAGAAATTGATCCTAGCCTTGAAGTGAATTCGAGTTGCTCTTGCGAGTTACTTAGCAGACTGATGAGGCGTTACATAGGTTACTGAAGAGTAAACTGTAGAGGGGCGGATCTCCACGACGACTAAATGTCGCGGGGTGTTCCTGCTTGCCATGGCTTTTTCATCTCGCGGGACAAAAAAGCTTATTGCACCTGTACCGCTCAAAAGTGATGTCTCTGCCGTCATTTGACCCGGCACTGCGTCAGGCTATTCTGCCGAATGTAGCTTAATCTGGGAGCATTCTATCTATTTCAGTGCGGCGTAATGGCAGCCTCGTGTCATAGGTTGATCTCCACGTATTATTCCTTCAGAGTGGTTAACAGTATACTTAACACACTGGTAAAGGGTGGAGACCACTACTTCCATCTGGTGGAGCCATGGTCTTCCCAGGATGAGATGTAGGACGATGGTGCGTCTACCACCATCAAGTTCAAAAATAGGACTTTCCTCAGCTGCGGTTTTCCTACCACCATAGCTAACCTTATCTTTCCAATGGGGAAGCATTTCTTCCCGCCGAATCTGATCAGCAGGTGTTCTGAAGATGTCAGGTTTTCTTCCTTGAGGTCCATGTTGCGAAATGCGTTGTTGAATAGAATGTTAAGTGAGCTTTCTGTGTCCACTAGAGCTTTCTTTACCTCCCACCTTGCTATGGAGACTGAGATGACTAGGGCGTCATTATGTGGGGCTCAGACTCCTTCGAGTTCTTTGTCCGTAAAGGTCAAGGTTGGAATGGGGATCTGAATCCTTGAGTGGTAGATGTGTCTGTCCTCATCCGTGGGTTGTGTCCGCATATCCAGTAGAGTTCGCTTCCAGGGTCCAACTCCATGAAAGGCGTATATTATCCCTGGGGTCTCCTTCACTATTTTTTTAATTGACTCCCCCGTGTCACTGGTTTGTTCTGGTCACTTCTCAGAGTTCAGGAATTCTTTTAGTTTGCCTTTGCAGATCCAGTACTCGACCTCATACCTCAGACTCTTGCAGTCATTGGTGTCGTGGTCGCCCTCCTTGTGGTATGCGTAGTACTAGGAGGGGTCTCCGCGTGTCTTCGAGGGCCACTTCAGTTCCTCCCAATTTTTCATGGAGTTTAGTACATCCGACAGGCTAGCATTTAGGGGTGTCACAGCTCTGGATCCAACGTAGTTGGATGATTTTTCTGGTCTGAACCGACGAGGGTCCGGCCTATTGTCACTGTGCTTCCCTTTGTTCTGTTCCTCATCCTCGCGTCTTTTTCCCTTCTTCTTATCCCTATGAGCAAAAGGCTTATTCTCGCCTTTGGTCTCCCTTTTAACGGTCCTCGACTCCTCCAGGGTGATGTGTCTTCAAACGATCTTGAGGAGCTCCGTCATGTCAAGAGGGGGCTCCAGGGTGAGGTCCTCGTAGACCTTTCCCTCTTTGAGGCCCGCAGTGAATGTCATCATAGCGGTATCGTCACTACACTCGTCAATGAAGGTCAGCTCATTGTTGAAGCGCGTGACATACTCTTGGAGTGTCTCGCCGGACCTCTACTTTAGGGAGAGTATGTAGTGCGAGCCTTTTTGGAAACGCTGGTTCCCGACGAAACGTGTCAAGAATTCCTTTGCCAACGTTTTGAAGGAGTCGATCGACTTCGGTGGAAGGCTGTGGAAGCACGTCAGTGCTGAACTTTTCAGACTGGTGAGACAGTTTTTGCACATTACAGACTCGGATCCTTCTTTAAGGGCCATTATGTGCTAGTAATGGCGCCAGTGGTTGAAAGGATCGGTGGTTCCATTGTAGGAGTCAAGCTTCGTGGGAGTGAACTTCCTCGGGAAGTCCTCATTTATGATCCGATCCACAAATGGTGGGATGGATAGGCGATACAGTACGTCCGGATCGTGCGCCACTCTGCGGAAGGGGTTCCCAGGGTCAAGCCTCTCTGTCTTGGCGGCGAACTCAGCTTTAGCCGCGCAACCTCTCTTAGTCCAATGAGAACTAGCAGGAGCTTGGCTCTATTGCGCTTGTTCCCTATCATATTCTCGATGCGGAGGTCTATGTTGCTCCTGGTTTCTATTAGCAAGTGGTTGATTCTATCGCGTGAGAGCCTCCACCGCCTTGGCGATCTATTATATTTGTGATGCCAACATATCGATTCTGGGGTTCGTCGTTGGCACAGGAACGTGAGTCGAGTATCCATGCACGACAAGAACTGCTGAAAGAGGTGGTATAGGGACAGCCTGAGCGTTTGACGTGTCCCTTGATTCTCCGTTGTTGCGTGACCTAGTGGTCACCATCTCTATGGGTTTTGAAAGGAGACGACGCTTAGTGTAAAGTTTAGAACTTTTTCATCCCCACAGACGACGCCAAACTGATGCAGTCATTTTCCGCTCCCTGCTTTGACCTAATTCATGTAACGCACGTGAGCCACAAACCACCGTTGTGGTGGCCGATGGCACTCCGATGCTAAAGTCAGATGGGAATCTGAGGAAGGTGTAATGTTGTAACAGGGAATTTGTAGCGTACCTTAGCTTACCAACCTCATGTCTTATTTATAGTGCAAGGAGTATTGGTTCTACCAGACCATCATAGGCGTAGTTTAAGAAGGAGATCTTCGTGGAGATCATTATCTAATTAAGAGTCGTGCTGTAGGAGGGAAGTTCCCTGTTAGCCTTGTGCTCCTAGATACACGAGAGATAGTTCCCAATGTGAGAGCAATCCGTAAAAGGAAGATTCCCAATGTGGAAGGTGTTCTAGCATTTCCTTCCTAGTTGGAAGCAGATAGCAGTTGTAGTTGCCCATCTGAAGCTGATCCTCGAGATACTTGCCTTAGTAGGACTTATGTATATTGAGGATAACTATGAGACGTGTGGGCTTAGCATGTTGTGAGAGTTCGGGTCCACCTGGCGGACTGAATTGAGCGGGCTTAGAACCGCTTGGGCCGAATCAGTGTTGGGCTGACGCTGGGGTCTGTAATTTCTCAAGATCATCATGACATGTGTATGGCTCAAGGATGTGACCTTTTTATGTATCATCAGTTGTAAAAACCTTCTGGTCGACCAAAATGTCGGACCATGAAGTAAATCTACCAAAGTTAGGACTCATAAGTCAACTTACTTGTAAAACCTTCTGGTCGACCAATATGTCAGTCAATGAAGTAAATCTACCAAAGTTGGGACGTATAAATCAACTTACTCGTAAAACCTTATGGTCGACTAACACGTCGGACCACGAAGTAAATCTACCAAAGACTTGATACACAAGTCAAGACTTGCTCGTAAAGCTTCCTGGCCCAATTGACAAGCATCAAGTACGAGTAACGAGATAAACCCACGTTTATTATGCACGATCACATACCGTGATTGATCCGAGACAATGAACAAATTGCAACCACGAAGGAATGACATGCAAGTCAGCAAACAATAAACACAAGAAAGACAAAGCACAATAATGTCAACAAAGAGAAATTTGTCATTCATAATGCTATTCAATTACATATGGAGAAGAAGACAAAACTGTTGGAGAAGAGACATTAGAAATTATCAAAGCATCACTACTAAAAGGACGGGCAACAACATCAGCAGCGGGAGGGTACGAAGCTCTCTCTTCGATGGCAGGAATAGACGATGGAACATGATCGGAATGAAAATGAGACGATGGTTCTTCATCAGCCGAATCACTTGTTGAATCCGAAACACATTCATCGCCATCATTGATAGGGGCATAATTAGGCTATTTTTAGTACCATATTTCTATATATATTTTTAGCTATTACTTGTTAATTATGGTACTAATTGCTATTTTCATGTTTGTGTAGGTTTCCAATTACAATATTTTAAAATAGAAGCAACTTGGCAATTTAGGAATACTAATTGCACAAGGAATTCACACAAGCAAGGAAACCACACCAACAAGGAAACCACACCAACAAGGAAACCACAGAAAGAGGAAAACAAGAATAAAAGGGGGAAGATACCTGGCTTTGATTAATCCATCCCATCCACAGCCTCCACAACAAGCCCTAACCCTCGTACAGCCGCAATCCCTCACTGTTTCGCACCCATCCAGCAATAGCATCCACCCATCATCAACCATCTTCACCGCCCTCATCCACAACCGCAGACCACCACCGTAGGACCCTGTTCATCCCCTCCTCCTTACAACCACAGTCCCTTTTTCCATCCTCTCGCTTGACTCCCTTATCGCCGTCACCATCAGAACCTCCTCGCACCGAAACCCTAGCCACCGTCTCAGTCCTTCGTCCTTCCCTCTTCGTCCCTTCTTCCCGTTCTCCGCCAACAACCCAACATCGTCAGCCCTTCACTCCTTCGTTGTCCATCGTCATCCCCTCACTCACATCTTCTTCTCACTAGAGAAAGGAGCTGAAACAGATCGAAGAGGAGAGCAATTCGCGTGAGGAAGGTGAAGGAACATATTGCGAAGAGAGGATTCTCTTCTGCTATTCGCACTCCAGCTTCTACTCAGTACCACCACGGATCAGTGTTTTGTTTTCATCTCTAAACATCTCTTTCTCTTATTTTAGTTTGATTATTGATTATGGATTACTGTTTGAATATAATTAATATGTCTAGCTAAACTCCTCTTAGTTAGGGGTGGATTCGAAGCCCCGAACATGTGCTTTAGAAATTAATTGAATTTAATCTTCCTTGCTATTAGTGATTGTGTTTTGCTTAACTGCTTTATAGAAAACTTTTCTTTGTATGTTTGTTAAGGTGGCCAACTTAGTAAGCATGCTAGGATTTGGGGCTAGAATATAGGAGAGTTTCATTTAATTGTTATAATCATGTATTCACAAGTAGTAAATACCAAGGAACGTTGGTAAGGTTAAGTAGAAACCTAGGCAAGAACAAGATGCTGATCATACTTGTAATTGCCTAGTCAGTGTTCATATTTTCCACAAAACTTAATGATCTTGGATTGTTGTCTAACTTGCGATTCCTGTTTAGATAGCATGATAAGAATAGTTTGAAAGCGATGCTTAATTTAATTCAACGAACTTGGGAAAATAATAAGATTAATGCAGTGCGGTCACGGTTAGTCTTGAGCATTGTCTCTCACGAGTTAGCAAGTGATTATTGAAAATTAATGTATAAGCATGTGTTTGGTGTGTGGAGATAAAACCCTTAGCTAATTTCTCATGTTTTCCATCTCTTTAGTTTATTATCTTTACATTAATTTTCGTAGTTATTTTCATAATTTAATTTAGAAAATCCAATCCCCTTTTATTTAATTAATTAGGTTGTTAGTTGTCTTTTAATTATTATTAGTGTAATTAACAAGCCCTCTAATCCCCGGTCTAAACGATCCCTACTTATTCTATACTACAAATCACAAAGCAGGGTATTAAGTTGTGTGCTACTAAAATAGCGCATCAATTTTTGGCGCCGTTGCCGGGGATTAGAAAAGTTGTTGATTACTTAATTAGTTTTTATTTATTTGATTTTATTTTTATTGATTTTTTCTTTCTTTATCTCAGGTACCAGTTCGTGCACAATAGGAGATCCAGCGAAAACTTAGTAGAATACGATTCAGAACCTGAGAAAACATTTAGAAGACGAAGAAGAGAAACAAAAGAACTACAAACATCTAGCTCTGAATCTGAATCTGAAGAGTTCGACATGGGAGATAATAGATCTATTAAAGAACTTTCGGCATCCACCTTGGACAATGTCGCACCCTTGTGCATTCAGTACCCATTAGCCGCACAGGGCAAGACTGAGTCATTCGAGCTGAAATCCAGCCTACTTCATCATATTCCGAAGTATCATGGTCTTTCTATGGAGGATCCAAATAAACATTTAAAGGAATTTGAAATAGTATGCTCCAGTATGACGCCAATAAATGTGGATGAAAACATCCTAAAGTTGAGAGCATTCCCCTTTTCTCTGACTGATAGGGCTAAGGATTGGCTCTATGAACTACCTTCCGGAACAGTATATTCTTGGGAAAGCATGAAGAAGGTGTTTCTAGAGAAATTCTTCCCAACTTCCAAAATTATCTTATTGAGGAAGAAAATCAGTGGCATACAGCAAGGTCCAGGAGAATCATATCCGGCTTACTATGAGCGCTTCAAAACTCTCATAGCATCATGCCCGCAGCATAAAATGAAGGAGGAGCTCCTGATTCAATACTTTTATGAGGGATTGCTTCCTCTTGAGCAACAGATGTTAGATGCAGCGGCAGGAGGAGCTTTGGTTGATAAAACTCCAGCAGCAGCAAAAACTTTGATTGCAAACCGAGCCTTAAATGCCCAGCAGTATGAAGGAATTGGAGAGCCTTCACGGCAAGTCAATGAGGTAAGTACTAATTCTAGTTTGGAAGCTCAAATGGCTAATCTTACCTCACTTGTGACTCAGGCCCTAGGGAAGCCGAATATGCTAGGAGTTGCACAGGTTTGTGGCGTGTGTACAAAGCCAGGACATCCATCTGATCAATGTCCTCAACTGATTGAGAATGGCGGTTGGGAGAATGTCAATGCAATAGGTTTTCAGGGGCAAAATCACTATAGAAATAATCCTTATTCGAACACCTACAATGAAGGTTGGAGAAATCACCCAAGTTTTGGATGGAGAAATTCAGAACAACCTCAACAACAGACTTCGAATCGGCCACCCCCTGGTTTCGCCCAAAGGCCACTTGAACCACCTCACCACAATTCAGGTATGCCGCTTAATTATGATGAGATTCTGAAATCATTGACTATTTCTCAGCAGAACCAATCAAAGGATATAGCTGGTTTGAAACTACAAATGGGACAGATAGCTGAGTTTATTGGACAAATTTGCGAGCAAGGAAAACTTCCTAGTTCTACCATTCCAAATCCGAAAGGTGGGTTTGAAACCGCAAAAGCATTTACATTGAGGAGTGGTAGGCAACTTAAGAATGATCCAATAGTCCTTGAACAAATTCGAAATAAGAAAGCTGAGTTACAGAAGGATGATCCAACCATCATTGAAACACCAGAGCTCCAAGGTAAGAAGGTGAGCATTCCAAATTCAGTTTCTGCTAATCTTGTTCCACCTTTTGTGCCTTTTCCAGGTAGGTTTGCCAAATCTAGAAAAGATGAACAGGATAAGAAAATTTTGGAAACTTTCCAAAAAGTCCAGGTCAATATTCCGCTTCTTGATGCTATTAAGCAAGTGCCTAAATATGCAAAATTTTTTAAGGAGCTTTGTACAATAAAGAGACGACTTCAAGACGGAGAGGTAGTTAAGGTAAGTGAGAATGTCTCCGCAGTTCTTCAAAGGAAATTGCCACCGAAGTGTAAGGATCCAGGTAGTTTCACTATCCCTTGTGTTATCGGTAATACTAAAATTGACAATGCAATGTTAGACTTAGGTGCCTCAATTAATGTTATGCCATATTCTGTTTATCGTTCTATGAATCTTGGGGAACTAAAAAATGATGGTGTGATTATTCAATTGGCTGACCGCTCTAATGCATATTCGCGAGGTTTGTTGGAAGATGTGTTGGTACAGGTTAATCATTTGATCTTCCCAGCAGATTTCTATGTGCTTGAAATGAAAGATTCAGCATTGTCAACACCTTTGCCTCTTATTTTAGGGCACCCCTTCATGAAAACTGCAAGAACAAATATTGATGTGCATGCAGGGAAATTGACAACGGAATTTGATGGTGATGTGATTGGTTTCAACATCTTTGAAGCCATGAGGTACCCTGTTGATAATCAATCTTGTTTTTCTATTGACGTGGTGGATATTTTGTCACAGGAATTTCTTGACGTCATGAACGATGATGAACTTGAAATCACCATTGCTACTGGAGCCGGATATGAGAGAAATGGAGTCATTTGTGACAATATGAAGATTTCGGCCGATAACATGAGGGAGAAGATCATTGAGACTGTGGCAACCTTTGAGTCATTGCCACGAATTGTTAGTGAGTTACCTCCTCCAATTATTATTCCCTCATCTACTAATAAACTTTTACTTCTGTGATTCAGGCACCTACACTTGAGCTTAAACCGTTACCGGATCATTTGAAGTACGCATATTTGGGAGATGATGAGACATTTCCTGTCATCATATCATCATTACTTACAAATTTAGAGGAGGAAAAGCTTATTCGAGTTTTGAAGGAATTCAAGACTGCAATTGGGTGGACATTGGCAGACATAAAGGGTATTAGCCCTACCACTTGTATGCACCGTATACTTCTTGAGGAAGGTGCAAATCCCACTAGAAAAGCTCAGCGCCGCCTAAACCCCCCTATGATGGAAGTTGTGAAGAAAGAAATCATTCAACTCCTTGATTGTGGCGTGATTTACCTTATTTCAGATAGCAAATGGGTTTCACCAGTGCAAGTAGTGCCGAAGAAGTCTGGCATAACTGTGGTGAAAAACGAGGAAAATGAGTTGGTTCCCACGCGAATACAAACAGGGTGGCGGGTTTGTATTGACTATAGAAAGCTGAATGCAACTACCAGGAAAGATCATTCTCCTCTTCCCTTTATTGATCAATTGCTTGAAAGGTTGGCCGGTCGTGCTTTATTGATCAATTGTTGAATGCAACTACAAGTATCTAAGTTCGATGCAAATATCTATCCTCTGAAACAAGGGTAGAGATTATGATCTGTTAATCTGCCTCTAGTATAGAAGGTGGTGAAAGTAAAGCATCTGCAACAGAAGACGAAAGAGCGTGCTCAATTCATTACTCCATCAAATCACCTCGCAATGATGATTTGAAAGTGGCAAGCAAAGTACTTGAAAAAATTTGTGAGTACTTCCTCAATTCTTTACACCGCCAATATGTCTCAAGAAGATAAACACAAAGAAGCCACAGAAAGCTGATGAAAATGTCCCTGAACGGCAAATCATCGAGGTCTCACAATGCTGCCAAATGAGGACGCCTTTCAAATGTGTAATGCCTGTGGTGACGCAGAGATAACACCCCTGGAACGAGGGTCACGACCTCCAACGCTCCCATAAAAAATTAACTAGCAACGAGGATCATCCCTCGATAGTAGTAAATGGATGAGAGGGTGGTTGAGCACCGGAGGATGGAAGACAGACCTGACCCTTGAGGGGAAGTTCGTAACTCTTCTTCGCAATGTAAGAAGATATTACAAAATCTCATGAGATCAATCAGGTGCTCACCTAGAACAGGCGACACCACATAATAACAACTCTTACTAAGACTCATTGGCGCAAATGTTAGAACATTCGAAGACTCCAGCGAATGAGATCTTTCTTCAGCCTTTGGAAAATCCAAACCAAATTCCCCGGTAAGATGCATTTGATTAACATGCTCTCCTATTCTCACTTGCAGTGCGCAATGGTTTACGAAACAGCATCAACCAGCAGTTACTTCAGCATTAAATGTCGTACGGGAAATCAAGAAAATGACATTTCCAACTGCAACTATACAAATCCACATCTTTCAAATTATTGATCCTGCAAGTAGCCCCATTAACTGGGAGGAGTAATCGATACTGAGTTGTCTCGTAGTATGCGTTGTATCCCTGGCACGCTGATCCACAAAGATTTTTCTAATTGGGCCCATCCACTAATGGGCCCAAGCTTATGCCCTATGCCCTGCCAGATCCGGCCCAGCACACATAAAGAAATAAACAGCAAAGGCCCTGAGCGCGCCTACAAAGTATTATTATTAAATCCAAGGCACCAGCTCTATTATTATTTCACTGCTAATTATTAAAGCCGATCAATCTAGTAATAGTCTGATTAATCGATCCAACTCTGGAATCAGACCGCCAAGCAAACTAAGTCAGGACACCCAAGTCAGGCTTACACACCCAAAATCTTATTCTGACCAAAGCTTAGTCAGATCCGAATTATTACAATAGCTTCTGGTCCGCTCTAACACCTAGCTCACTAGAAGCGGACGACAATGGGTTAGAAACTGTGAGCTTAGTCAACGTTTGTAATACCTAATCATGATGGCTTGTCAGGGACCATTGTCCAATTGTAGATAATGGTCGCCAAATCCAACCAAAGTTTGTATGTTTTGACCTATGACGATAGCTTCTAGTACGCTCTAACGCCCAGTCCGTTAAATTAAACAAGTGTCATTGGCTTAGAAAGTGGAAGCTTAGTCAGCGCTTTAATGCCTGATCGATACGACTTGCTAAGGATCATTGTGCAAACATGAGGAATAGTGATCGAACCCGATCAAAGCTTAGTCTGTGATGACCTACAGCGATAGCTTCTGGTATGCTCGAGGCCTAGTCCTCAAATAACGAATTTCAACGGCCTAGAAAATGAGAGTCTAGTCAGTGTTTTCGACGTCTGATTAAGATAGCTTTCCATGGGTCACTACTCTTAAGCAGCTAGTGATCGTTGAACCCCGACCAAAGCTTAGTCAGTGGCCGCTGATGACGATGGTTTTGGCCTACTCGAAGCTAAGTTTTGGCGCAGATTCTGACGGCCTAGAAAGTGGGAGCTTATTTAGTGCTCATGTAGCGCGGTGAAGATGGATTCCCAAGGATCATTGACCAACTACAGATAATGATCACCGAACCCCCACCAAAGTTTAGTCAGAATGACTGACGGTGATAACTTCTAGCTAGCTCCAATTCCTCGTCCACCACGAATAGATCAAGATGGGTTGGAAAGTGAGAGTCTAGTCAATGCTCTCGATGCCTGATCAAGATGGCTTGCCAGGGACCACCATGGTCGCCGAAACCCGACCCCGGTTTAGTCAGTCAGAACTAGCGATAACAACCTCGGTCTAATTAAGCCTACTCTACGAATAACAAATACAGACGAGTCAACAGTTCGATCAGAGTTCTAGCAGCTCGACCCAGATTACTCGTGAGGACTATTGTCCAATCATCTACAATGGTGTATGCGCTGGGACCACAATCTGACTAATTCGCTTACAACAGAAACAACAACCGTTGGTTCAACATACAGCCAAGTCGCCAGATAAAGGGAGAATTACACTCCCCGACCTCTGAAGAACCTGACCAAAGTTGCACGAACTATTGCAGCACTAGGAATAAGAGCTTTCAAAAACATATCAGTCATAAAGCTTCCTAGTCTAGGAGAGCCTCTCGTAGCAGTAAAACAATGGTAAGAATGAACACGTACACAATACTATTCATTTGAAAGCCAAAAAGAAAATACAAGGTTCACCTCTCATCAGGAATAGAGTCAGATACAACAAAACTGACTTAGCAGGGGAAGAAGCAGGAGACACCTCTGTATGTGCTACCTCTCGATCGCCCTCATTAGGATCACTTTCTTCTTCAAACGAATTGGAGGCCACTCCAAACTTTTGAGTATGCAATCTCTTTATAATAGGAGAGATCCTAGTCGGGATGATCCTCCTTCATCAGATGCAACAACTCCAGCCTTTCATGCATGACTTGTTGAACTCAAACGTGCCTTGGGCTTTAAGAAGCTTCTCCTCACGCACCCTTGATTTAGAAAGCTCCTGCTCAAGCCATTCTAGCTTGCCCGAAAGCAAGTAACTCTTGGACTGCTTGGCACCCAGCTTATCATTGACGACATTCAGCTCACTCTGTGCTAGAAGGAACTGTTCTTCAGTGGTCCACACACTCTTGGCATTAAACTCAACATCGACCTCCAACTATTGACATCGAACAGTCCATTCAGACTCTTTATTGATCCCCTCAGCATGCAGAGCCTGCAGTTCAGCCTGCGTTGCATCCACAGTCTCGTGGGCGAGCTGCAAGTCATGACGGGCAAGGTTCAATACATTTTCGAACTGATCCCTCTTGGACATAGCCCCCGCCAAGTCGGACTCAAGCATTTCCAACCAAACCTTCTGAGTCCCTGACCCAGTACACCAGGACTCTGCTCTAGCATCTGAGTAAGCTCCAAGTTTCTTCCTCAATGACTCAATCTCATAGAGAGCCTCGCAGTATGACTTTTGCAAGTTTGCAAAAACTAGCACCATAGTATACACTCTCTCATGAGCGGCCTCAACTTTAGTTCCAGTTGAGGCCACTTGATTCAGGTATGACATCCCTAGCACGAGATGTTTCTGCCATTTATCCACGCTCTCCCAGCGTCTCTCCAACTGGCATCAGAGCACAGTTTGATAGCCAGTCATTCCACCTACTGATATGCTTCCTCAAAGCGTAAGAGATGTCAACCTCCTAATGTCACGCTTGGTTGTTCATCCTTATTACATCTGGAGGAAACAAACCGATCCGCACATTCGAATGGAGATCATTCGAGATCGGAATCACCCTAGCACTGCCCTTGACCATCTTCACTGCATCAGGGCCCCTATCAGCAACTTTCCCTTTGCCCGTAACAACCGGTTTTCTTCCACAAGCCAATCCAGAATCAGTTGACGGGGAAGAAGGAAGCAAATTATTCCTTGGACCCGTCGTCAATTCAATGTAGGGACGAAAATGAGATGGAGCACGTTATGGGCGACAAGAAGGGGACCCCTCACCATGACGCCGACTATCAGACAACTCTTCAACGAGTTCATGATCTAGAGAAAGACAAAGCTCAAAGTCCTTCATTGAAAAGGGACGACCAGATGAGGCTTCCATGCCCACCTGCAACATCATTTTATTCAGAAACTCTGCCTGCTTGGTACTCAGTTTGGTTACATCATCCACGCCCACCATTTGCATATACTCTCTTTCCAAGTCAAGAAAGGAGATAGGGGCCATGGCCTGAGCATCACGCCCCTCGCAAGCAGCAACCTCATCCGGCAATTGCCCGATAGCATCATGTCATTCGGTCGAGGCTAAGCACCTGTGGACAGGTCTAGGCAAAGCATGAGACCTCTTCAGATGCATAGTAGAAGGGAGCGTCTCATCTATTTATACCTTTTTGAAGGTTTGGAACTTCAATCTTGGGAAGTTTCCTCTTTCTCGAAGCAGGCACACCATCAGGTTTTGGCTTCTTTACCTAAAAAATAATAGGAACTGCATGTCAACGAGTCCACAGTCTATTGTGCTCAACATTAGAAGAAGCAACGACATCCTCTATTGACAGACGAGGCATGTCACGAAATGCATTCAAAGTTACTTCATCCTCAGCAGATAGTGGCGAAGTTGGGAATCTCCTTATGAAAACCACACAGGTCAATCTAATATGCAGTTAACATAAGCAAGATCAAAAAAATAGTCAAACATACTCAGTGGCATGAATTCACGCTCGACTGGACGACCAGCAAGCTCAAAGTATGTCGAGTCCGCAGGAACCATGAAACCAAACTTTTTCCATGATTTAAAATCACAGGCAGTTTGCCGATGTAGTCCGGCGTCGTTAGCACAAACACATCATGCTCATTTATCCAAGGGGAAGTAAGCAGTTGAAGCCCCCTCAAAGATAATTGGACACCAGTGTCCCTAGCCCTAATCAGAATGGCAATCACAGTATTGGACCCGTTCGACACGAATTGAGCGGGTGCAATATCGAGGTACGCTAGGAACCTCCAAATCTCCTTGATAACTGAAAAGCAGACACCTGATTGAAGCATACCTCGGTGAAGACAGATAAACCCCTTAGGAGGGAACAACGACGTCAGATCGGCGCCCAAAGTGTAGAACACCAAATCATCAGGAATCTCGTATGTCTTACAGAAGACTTCCATATTAGATTCAGAGAGCATCCTCTTCTAAAAAAACTTGCGGCCCTTAGTGAACAATTTTTCAGAAAGTTGATTTCGACCCGCAATGAAAGATAGTACAAGCTTTTGAATGCGAAGCTTAAGCAAAGTCAATAGCACAAAAGGAGATACGGCAAAGCAGAATCTCTGAGATTGAAGGAGTACATGGACTATACTTCACAGACAGGAGATCTATAGAGAAAATGAACTTCTGCCTTTCTTTCTTTCAAGCTGGTGCACGCCCAATCAATGAAACTTGTCGCTCGAGGAAACAACTCATACTCAATCATCATGACTGCATAGTAGCTTCATGAAATGACCTAGTGGACCGATAATATGGTCCACCAACTTAGAGAGAGTAGCTAATGATACATCAAACCGTCCTCTTATCAATACCATACACGTGTCATGATAATCTCATCAATAGAACAAAACAGGCCCGATTGCATGCACAATCCAGTGAGGCCCATATAGCATCAAGCCCACTATTGGCAGATTCTAGAATGTTAGACCCGAATTGCAAAGAGCCACTAAGCCCACTCGACACGCGGTCAAGCCCAATACTAGTAAGCCCTGATAAGTATTTAGGGGATCGACCCAAGACAAGCAGGACAGCAGTACATCGATTCCAACTAGGAAACAAATACTAGAGTATAAGTCGAGCAAGGAAACTTCTTTGCATGGACAACACTCAGAAAGGAAAACCTCTCCCGCAGATCTAGGAGCACAAGTCATGTAGGGCAACTATCCCACATGGACAACTCCTAAATAGGAAAGGATATATAGCAATATCTTTTTCCCTAAACTACGCCACCAATGGCCTAGCCGAACAAGGATTCTTACACTATAAAAAGGAGATAAGGTCGATGAACTTAAGGTATGCTACAGAATACCAATTTACAGCTTTAAGCCTCTCCTAAACCTTATCTAACTTAAGTAATGAAGTGTCATCGACCGCCACATGGTGGTCCTTGGCTCACGTGTGCTACTTGTGCAGATCTAGGTAAGCAGCAAGAAAGGAGAGCAGGAATCGACTACATCACCTACAATATAGTGGGGCCTTATGGTGAGGAAGTATATGAGAATGGATAAGGGTATGAGTGTAACCCACTAAAACTGAAATCATATCCAAGCCCAATGCCAGGTCCAAAAGTTTGTCTCTAAGACTCCACTCTGTACATGGTAAAATAATGAATAATGCAAAAGTTTATAGCGACTACATAAATTGGGTGCTTGGTTGGCTTTATGGAAAATGGTTATTGGAATTGGAATTCAAGACCTCTGCATCTCCTAGTTATGAAATTTTGCAAAACTTTGCAGGACAAAATCTCCCGCATTACTTTGCAAAACTCTCATCATCTCTTCGAGCACTCCCAACTCTTTCATAAACACCCCAACCACCATCACTTTCACAACTACCATCTTCGCCAATACCACGACCACCATACCATAACCATCACAATTATCACCACGCCACTACCGCCACCACCACCTCCACCTCCACCACTACCACTACCACTACCATAGCATAATCAACACAACCAACACCTCACTATTACCACCATAACCGCCGCCATCACACGCTACCACCACATAATCCTTTCCATACTATGCTATGGAATTCGAACCCAAACTCTATTTATAGATTCATTATTTTTATGGCATTAGTCGTTCTTATTTTAGCATATCGATGTCCCTTATCATTTTTTATACCTCCTTTTGACGAATTTCACATATTTTCACATCTAAGATTTACATATACAACTAAAACATATATTGCCGTCAAGAGTTCTTTTTTTATTATTTGGATTTTACTTATAGAAATTTAGATATTTAAAAGTAAGGGATTAGAAAGTTGAAACAATAAAGGGGAGTGATTGGGTTGCGCCATACATATGAAAGAGTATACAATAATGATGTATTTTGCGAATCAAATATCGTGGTCTAATAACAAATCATTATGATTAGTTGAGACTATTAGTTGATATTGCCACTACCACAACCACCATAACCACCACCACTACTACCATCACCACCGTTGTTGCCACCACTATAACAAAACCATCAGAACCACCACTACCATCACGACTACCACCACCAACTTCACTAGTACCACCATAACCGTCATCGTCGTCACAATCGCTATTACCACCACAACTACCATAGCATAATCACCACAACTACCACCACCTTTACTACTACCACCGCCACAACCACCATAGCCACCGCAACCATTACCAGCACCACCATGACAGCCGGCATAACCACCACCATTTTAACAACCACCGCCATTGCCGCCATCACCACTACCATTTTCACAACACCCACCATTGCCGCCATCATTTTCCAAATTTGCAATCACAATCACTGGCACCATGACTATTCCACAATTACAACTACTACCATCATCAACAACACCCACAATCATTTGAATTGATTTTCTTTAATTACTACCAAGCATCCGTAAAGTAATGCATTACAAACTAATGCATCTGCATCAATTTGCGAAATGCATTATTTTACAGTGTACCAAAAAGAGAAATTTGAAATCTAAGCTAATTAATGTTTTATTGTATTACAAATGGAAAAAAATTATTGCTTCACACCTAGGTGATTAAAATGTTTAGGTATCAATAGTTGTCTTTCACTTATAATGTGCACGAAGAATAGGAAAACAACAAACTTATATTCGTATCTTGAATCGCGCATAACTTACCCTTTTTGACAATAACATAACTTACGCTTTAAGTAAACCACTTTGTTTTTATTGTTTTGCTGATGACCTTCTACTAGTTTGGTTGAGCTAAAGTTGGAAGATAATTTTAGATTTGTTTTAGTTGAGCTGAATTTTGGAGAGAATTTTAGAATCCATGTGTCAAGAAAAACATATATAACTTTGAACTCAGTTAAGGGTTTATTTTTTACTCCACCAATTGTAGCTCAGTTGGCTGGACATTTACTCACTTTGCGAAAGGTTGCGGGTTTGAGGCTGACCAGTTAGGATTTTACGAGTTTCGTCTGATTATTAGGAGTACATGTGCTCTTCCATTGATTAGCTTTCAAGTATTGAGTATAGCTGCTTAGATGGATCAAGCAGAGCGATAGTAAGTCTTCATGCAAGGTGTAGACGATGGACCAAAGCGAAAACAAGTCTTAATGCAAGTTGAAGGCGCCGAGAAATAAATAAAAAAAACGTCAACATCCGAATTTTAAAATTAAAAAAAAATTCTTAGTTACCCACAAAACCATGTGATATGGTATTTAGTTGGAGGGCTTTTACTCTACAACTCCGCTATGTTTAACTTCTTTTCCAGTTAATGTATCAAATCATGGTGAATTTCATTTTATTGCCACTTGCACGCCACCCCTAACACACTCTTACCAATTTGGTTTTGTTTTGATTCTATTTTGTTTACAACAATTTCAAACTTAAGTGTTTTGTTCGGTTTTCAGTTTCTAAGTGAAGATAACCGTGGAAATTGAACTGATACATGCTAAAAAATAATGTTTTCTTTTACTTTTTGAATTATGTAATATAAAATATTAATAAATTATTTAAAACAAGTGTTTGGTTTAGGTCGACTTTGGCATAGTTTTTGTCAAAAATTTTGGTTTTATGTTAATTGAATTTCATATTGGTTTGATTTTATTACACATTTGGTTCGTTTGGATTTGTGACCAACCGATTGCTTTGGTTTGATTTGTGGTTTCAGGTTGAAACTAATCCAAACTGAACATGAACTACCCTACTTCGAGTCCTCCAAAACATAATAAAAAATACTTTGTAGGACATTGTTTGGATTTTGTGATTTCAAAAACAAACTTCCACATGAACTATGTCTTTCTTTGCTCCGTTATATATATATGTATGTGAATGTTTTAGGAAATGTGTGGATATTAGTTATGAATAATGTGTATCAAATTTCAACATATTTTGATAAACAATCATTTCCAAATATGTATTAAAAAATAGACAGCTCATGCTTGCTTGCACATGAAATATGCCTTTCGCTATGCAATGCATATATTTCAGCAAGACTCGACAAACAGATATTGAGTTTTTTAAACTAGCACCTAGGGAGTGGGATAATGGTAACTATTTAAATTGTATAAATCCACCTATGTGTTTAAGTTGGCATTCATGTATTCGATGGGGTCCGATGATACACCGAACCGTCCAGTAATCTGCACCATACACGTGTCATGATGGTCTCGTCAACAGAGCAAAACGGGCCTAGATGAGCACCCAATCTAGCAAAGCCCAGACAACACGAAGCCCACTAAGGCAGGTTCCAAGATAATGGACCCTATCTGTGGTGCTCTATTAAGCCTATACGTCATACGATCAAGCCCAATACTCGTAACCTAATAAGGAAAATATCTAGGAGTTTGACCTGAGACATGCATGCCAACAATTGACTCCTACTAGGAAGTGAATATTAGAGCATAAGTCGTGCATGGAAACTCTCATGCATTAACAACACTCTGCAAGGGAAGAATCCTCAATAGATATCGGAGTACAAGTCGTGTAGGGAAACTCTCCTACATGGATGACTCCCAACTAGGAAAGGATTTCTAGCAATATATCTTTTCCTAAACTACACCACCAAAGGCATAGCCGAACAAGGGCTCTCACATAATAAATATGGCACGAGGTTGAGGAACAAAGGTACACTACAAAACCTAATTTACAGCATTACACATTTCTCAAGCCTTATCTGACTTAAGCATCGGAGTGTTATCGGCCACCACAACGGTGATCCTTGGCTCACGTGTGTTCCCTATGCAAATCAAGGTCAAGGAGAACAGGATTTGACACCATCAGATTGGTGACGTCCATGGGGAACGACACAGTTTCGAAGAAAACAGTGATAACACCCCGTCATCATAGTCCAGAAAGATTGTAGCCACGAGATCTCGCAATAATGGAGAAATTGCCGAGCCCTCGAACACTCGAACCGGTGCAGCTCCAGGGGTTTCAACCCTTTGGGATGAGCAACCTCGTACCGGCAACAATCGCAACGGACTTTATGGTGGATCGACTTGCAGTCCAAGTGTAGTAAATTGCGTAAGCAGTGGAAATACTCACTCAGCAGAACCCTCCACCCACGAAAGTAGAGAGGGAACTGCAAATAGCCATGTTCTCACAGAACACTAGAGAGCGCGCTCAGGAGAGCCACTATGCCCCCGTTAGCTCTCAGTGGACCAAGGGCGGAAGAGCAACCTACGGAGTCTCAGCGTCTAAGGACGACAACTCCGCATCGTAGAACCCCCTTCGGCTTGGGGCCACCAATCTGGACGTGTTGTACAACCTCACTGTCCCACCATTCACGGATCATATCATAAACAAGCCATTGCCGAAGAAGTTAAGCTGGAGTTTTATGACGGGACATCAAACCCGTTCGACTACTTACACCATTACCACCATGTGATGACGCTCAAAGAAGGATCTGGAGCGATAATGTGTTGGACATTCCCTACCAGCCTGAAGAAAGCAGCGCTTACCTGGTTCCACAGTCTCCCACCGAAGTCTATTGACTCATTTAGGATGTTGGCCAAAGCGTTTATCACCCGCTTTGTCAGGAAGGGCCCGCATTATCGGCTCAGCCTTAGACAGAAATCGAACAAGACACTGAAGGAATACTTCACCCGCTTCAATGATGAGTTAACTCTCATCGACGGTGCAACGACGACACCTCAATCACAGCCTTTACCTCAGGCCTAAGGAGAAGCCAGTTCTACAACTT
The DNA here is from genome assembly GCA_963556465.1 of Berberis vulgaris. Taxonomy (NCBI): domain Eukaryota; kingdom Viridiplantae; phylum Streptophyta; class Magnoliopsida; order Ranunculales; family Berberidaceae; genus Berberis; species Berberis vulgaris. The sequence continues at coordinate 80,323,082 of OY747129.1, read as the reverse complement.
CCTTACCCTAAAACCTCCGACTGACATAGCAGACTTACTGAAGAGTGCCCAGAAATACATCACTCTCGAGATGTAGGCCGCTAAAAAGGGAGGAACTGACAATAAATATTTCTCTTGTCCCAAAGATTAAAATGAGGGAAAGAAACAGGAGAACGATGACAGAAGTAAAAGGAAGTGGAGTGACAACATTCTAGAGTCTGGTCGCACGAAGCAAGATAAAGCCTCCAGCCTCGATAAAATCCAGTCCTTCACTCCCCTCAACTCTAGCTTGTTCGATGTCCTCAATGCCATCAAGGATTAGGGTGACGTGAAGTGGCTCACCAAACTCTAGGGAAGCCCCTCCGACGAAACAATGGCAAATATTGCTTATTTCACAAGGATAGTTGCAACGATATCAAGGACTGCAAGAATCTCAAAGAATTCCTTAGCCCAAATGAGAGACAATACTGGGCAAAGGAAAGAAAATGAGCAATAAAAGGAGAGCAGTCTAACAGATCTCGGAAGAGGACACTACGCGAGATGCGAACTCAGTCTACCTATGATGATCGACAAATTCAACACGCTCGTGTCTAAAGCCTGATCCCGTCACTGGCTGCCGCAGACAGGGACCTTCAAGGCGTTCAGTCTTCTCATAATGATGCCCTATTTATTTCAATCTTCATAACAAAGTGAGAAGTGAAGAGATCCTTGGTTGACACAGGGAGCTCCTTGAATGTTTTATTCCTCAACGCGTTCCGCAATATACAGCTAAAGAAAGGGGACCTGATGCCCACCAATCATCCCATGGTACGGTTCAGCAGACAGAAGTGCTTCCTGTTGGGAAAATCAGACTAACGATAGTGGCGGGAGAATCACAACTTCAGAACTTCATATTCCAAGAGTTCATTGTGGTTGATGCCCCATCCACCTTCAACATCATCCTGGGAAATCCTTGGCTCCATCAGATGGAGGCGGTAGTTTTTACTTTGCATCAATGCTTCAAATACTCTGCCAATCAGGCAGTACACACCATTCGTGGAAACCAGACGTTGGCCAGAGACTGCCACTACACAAAACTGAAGCAGCTTGACAGCTACCAATTACAGTCCGGGTCCGCGGCTCAGACATCTCGGAACCCAGAACCAGAAAAGGAAGAAGAGTTTCCACACTCAGATAATGAGACTCCAGTTAGTCCGAGGGGAATGCCCAATGTCTGCCAGCCGATGAAGAATCGATCATGATCTACCTCGACAACCCCAATAACAACAGAGTTATCAAAATAGGTTCTCGTATGAGTAAGGAGTTAGCGGAATAGCTGATAAAGTTGTTGCGGCATAATCGGGACGTCTTTGCCTGGACGATGCGGGACATGGTGGGAATTGACCCCTCCATAATCATTCATCGACTGGAAGTTGACCCCACATGAAAAAAAGTCACACAAAATAAGAGACACATGGTCCCCGAACAAAACCAGATCATAAACTAATAGGTACAAAGGTTACTCAACGGTGACATGATCAAGGAGGCACGGTGCCCAGACTGGCTGGCGAATATCATCCTGGTAAACAAGAAGAATGGGAAGTGGCGAGTCTGCGTAGATTACACAGACTTGAACAAGGCGTGTCCGAAAGACAGTTTTTCGCTTCCTTGCATCGATCAGATCTTGGTCGTCGCATTCGGTTTCTGAGTTTCATGGATGCCTATTCCAAATATAACCATATACAGATGCACCCCCTAGACCAAGAGAATGTCTTTTCATTAACTAAAAGAGGGATATACTGTTATCGGGTGATATTGTTCTGCCTAAAAAATGCGGGAACAACGTATCAGCGACAGGTGAACCAGATGTTCAAGGAACAAATCGGCAAGACCATGGAGGTTTACATAAAGGACATGCTGGTTAAAAGCCCTCGCAGTCCAGATCACATTGCCTACCTTGCCGAAGCATTCAATCAACTCCGCAAGTAAGGATGAAACTCAATCCGTAAAAATGCACCTTTGGGGTTGAGTCAGGTAAATTCCTAGGTTACATAGTGAATCGAAGAGGGATAGAAACTGATCCAAAGAAGATTTAGGCTCTTCTCGATATAAAGTCCCCGACCACTGTTAGAGAAGTTCAGAGTCTGACTGGGAGGGTGGCAGCACTTAATAGGTTTATTTCCAAATCATCCAACAAATGCCTCCCTTTTTTCAAAATTCTAGAGGAAGCAAAGATTTCAAATGGGATGAAGAGTTCAAACGGGCCTTCCAAAGCCTGAAAGCATACATGGGAAGCACATAGCTACTTTTAAAACTGGTGTCGGGAGAGACACTTTACTTGTATATATCTGTTTCAGATGATGCCGTCAGTTCAGCTCTTTCGCAGAATGATAAAAAATTACAAAGACTAGTATACTACACTAGCAAAACCTTCATGGAAACAGAGGAAAACTACCCAAATCTAGATAAGCTAGCTCTGGCATTGGTCGTCTCCTCCAGGAAACTACGACCCTACTTTTAATCCCACTTTATAATGGTCCTAACCAAACATCCACTTCGCACGGTGCTGCACAAGCCATAATTGTCAAGCGGGATGGTTAAATGGTTAGTTGAACTAGGGCAGTTTAATATCAACTGCACCCAAGAACAACCATCAAAGCTCAAGCGTTGGCAGACTTCATCACTGAACTTACCAGCAGTGAGGAACAGGAGTCAGACAACCAAGAGCAGAGGTCAGACGATCAAGGTTGGATCCTATACTGTGACGGATCATCCATAGTAAAAGGAAGCGGAGCTAGAATCACTCTTCGTTGTTTAGGTAGGTTCATCTTGGAAAAAGCTCTCAAGTTCGGCTTCCCCGCCTCAAACAACGAAGCAGAATACGAGGCTTTCTTGTTCGACCTAAAGTTTGCCAAGGGGATATGAATAGATGAACTTACCATGTACAATAACTCTCGCCTGGTAGTCAACCAGGTCAAAAGGGAGTTCAGTAGCGAAGACCCCAGAATGTTGGCTTATCACGAAAAAGTGATCAACACCATGAGCAGATTCAAAAGGTTAAAACTTCTACAACGTCCTCGAGATGACAACGACGGGGCCGACACACTGACCAATAAGGCCTCAGCTACGGCTGAGATTTCAGACGGGCTTATCGAATTCCAAGACCAATCGAGTTTGAAAGAAGAAAATCCCAATGACATTTGCGCAACAAACGTAGAGACAAGCTGGATGAATCTGATCATTGAGTACGTCAATAACATAGTCCTCCCAAATGAAAAGGCTGAAGCCAAAAGCTGAAAAACAGGACAGCGTATTATATTCTCTTGAATGACAAGCTATATAGAAGGTCAGCCACGGGGCCCTTACTCAGATGCTTGACCCCTCAGAAGCGAACCATGTTCTTAGAGAGAATCATGAAGGAATTTATGGGAACCACCTGGGCAAGATAACTAAGTCCTAATCTTAGGGTACTATTGGCCGAAAATGCAGAGGGACGCCAAAGACACAGTCCAAAAATGCAACAAGTGTCAGAGGTTTGAGTCGTAAGTACACATGCTCGCTCAGCCCTTGACTCTGATGACCAGCCCATGGTTGTTCGCACAATGAGGGATGGATATCGTTTGATGCTCCCCGTCTCCGCACACGAGGTTTTTCCTTGTAGTTGTGGATTACTTCACCAAATGGGTTGAAGTGGAACCCATGTCCAAGATAGGCCAAAATCAAATTAAGAATTTCATATGGGCCTCCATCGTATGCAGATTCGGCATTCCAAGGACACTAGTTAGTGACAATGGAACTCAGTTCAAAGGCAGAAAGATTGAAAATCTATGCAAAAATCTTGGCATCAGCCACCAATTCTCCTCGCCAGGCGGAAGTCACCAACAAGACAATCTTGGAAGTGCTCAAAAGAAAACTTGATGCGACGAAGGGTCGATGGGTTTCGGTGTTATCGGGAATTCTCTGGGCATATTGGACCACCAATAGAACCCCAATAGGTGAAACACCTTTCACCCTAGCTTACGGATCGGAAGCAATGGTCCCAGTGGAGCTAAAGATATCAACTTTCAGGACGGAGGAGTTCAGGCCGGATGACAATGACGAAGCTTTGCGCGCTGGATTAGACCTCCTCGAGGAATGAAAGATGAGGCTTCCGCCAAGATAGATGCCTACTGAAGTTAACATAATTATTAGATAATATACCTCCTAATTTATATTTGTTAGTGTTTCAAATAGTGTATTTTAGTTTTTTTTATTTTTGTAGGATTTGGAGTTTAAATGACAAAAGTGCGTTAGCATGGAGAATAATGGTGATTCATAGACAAATTGACGAAGTGGAGCAGGAGAAACTCAAGCCAAAGATTAAGAGAACCAAAAATAATAATAAAGGAAATTAGTTTTGAATTTTGGTGGAACAAAGAAGGAATATGGATAAAAATAGTCAAACCCACCTTTCAAGGCGTGGGTCCCTTTGTTTGCAATTTGTATTTGATTTCAAATAAGAAGCTTGTTTCTTTTAACCACAAAAGCAACAGGATACAAAAAAAAGGAGCACGTTTTTTGTTTCCAAATTGGGACCAATGGAGAGTTTGTTTTGTTTTCTAGTTGAGGAACAGCCAATTGGGGAGAAGAAGAGTTTTCTTTTAACCACAAAAGGCAGCAATAGCATATAAGAAAAAAAAAAGAGGACAGCAAACGAGGTTTTCTCTGAACCAGAAATAAAGGAGCCACGACGCAGCAGCGCAGTAGAGGAACAATAAGGATATGTGTTGTCCAGGAACAGAGGACGCAACACAGCAGGAGGAAGGCAGCCAAAATGCATGACTGCTGCTCGACGCTGACTAATACTCGACGCTGAAATGTTGACTGCTGCTCAATGCTATTATTTTAAATTTAATTTCTTATTTTAAATTTGTTTGAATTTCTTACATTTAGTCTCGCGTAGTTTTTCTTCTTTGACCTTGTTTTGTAGATCGTTTTTCCTCGTGGGATTGACACCCCAATCTTTACTGCAATTGACCACGTGCACTATTTGGGCATAGTCAAATTTTGGCGTCGTTGCCGGGGACAAACGTCATTCTACAAGGGAGGTTTCGGGTATTATCTTTCTTGCTCATTGTTTTATTTTATTGTATTCTATTTTTAGGTTTTAGGTCCAGTTTTAATTCTTATTTTATTTTATTTCTAAAAAACAAAAAAAACAACAAACAAAATTGCAAAAGAACAAAAAAGGACATTGGGGGAGTGTGAGTTGGAATAGAGACCACTTAGGAAGACTAATTAGGGTCCCAAATTTAGAACACCCACAAATTCACATTGAGACCAAATTAAGTTCTACTTCTAATTCTAACACCATGAGTAATCACGAAGATGACCATGTTCGGTCGCTAAATGACCATCTCCACCCCACGTGCGCTGCTACTCCATCATGTATCATGTTTGCACCAAGTATACCAAAGCTAGATTTTAAGCCAGGTATGATACAATTATTACCCACTTTTCATGGCCTAGAAAGTGAGAATCCTTATGTTCACATCAGGGAATTCGAGGAAGTTGTGACTACTTTCCACAACAAAGTTGAGGCTGTAGACTCGGTTAGACTAAGGGTTTTTATTTTTTCCCTTAAGGAAAAAGCGAAGAGTTGGCTATACTCTTTGCGACCAAGGTCTATAGGTTCGTGGGAGGAGATGACCTAAGCATTTTTTAATAAATACTTTCCTCGCCACAAAACCAACGGTCTAAAGAGACAAATTTCTACCTTCACCTAAAAGAATAGCGAGACATTTTATCAAGCATGGGAAAGGTTCAAGGATCTCTTGAATACATGCCCATACCATGGGTATGAGAGTTGGCGCTTAGTTATTTTTTGAGGGGCTCACCAGTAGAAAGCATTAGTTCGTTGAAATGATGTGTAATGAAAAGTTTTTGCAAAAGGACTCTGACGAGGCTATTGAGTACCTGAATGACTTGGCTGAAAAGGCTCATACTTGGACTGGTCCAAGTGCTACTGAGAGCACGGATAGAACACGCCCAGCTGGAGTCTACCAACTTAAGGAAGAGGACAACCTTAGAACCCAATTGGATAGAGTAACTAGGGAGTTGGAGGCACTTAAGACCAAGGGTGGTAGGCCCACACATACTGTTGCCAGAGTTGAGCTACAGGACGCCTTACTCACCCTTAAGGAGTTGAACACTTAGCACAGGATTGCCCGACCTTGACTGAGATGAAAGGGGTTTATGAGGAACAATGTAACACCTTAGGGATGTACAGGAAGCCTTACTCACCCTTCTCTAACACTTACAATTATGGATGGAGAGATCACCCTAACTTAGGCTGGAGGTCCGAAGCACACCAACCTACACACTCACAGGCACAACCACCTAGGTCATACCTTGCACCTCCATACAATGCGCAATCTAACAGAAGTTCCTTATCAGACACATTACATGCATTTATAAAGGCACAAGGTAAAACTAATAAAAAATTTGAGGTTGCATTGACACAATTGGCAGAAGAGAACAGGGAGATCAAAAGCTAGATAACCAAGCTGACATGTTCATTAACAGTACAAGAGCGGGGCCAATTTCCATCACAGCCTAAAGCAAATCTGAAGGGCCAACATATGGCACAAACCTCTACTTCAGACCCTCAGAATATCAAAGAGATTAATGCCATCACTACTCGGAGTGATAAGATTTTAGATGGATCAAGCTCGTCCACGACTATATGCACCTCCCCAAGTGCAAAGGAGAGCATCCCTGAGGATGAGCCCAACAAGAACATTCCTATTCCAGTTCCTTTTTCCTCAAGCACTACGACCTACTGGAAGGAAATCGGAAATGCATGGTGAGATTCTAGAACACTTGAAACATGTTAAAATTAACTTACCTTTGCTACATGTGATTAAACAAGTACCAACTTATGCGAGGGTCATCAAGGATCTATGCACTATCAAGAGGAAACATCATGTCAAGAAGACTGCCTTCTTGAAAAAATAGGTAAGTGCGGTGATTGAGCAGAGGACACCACCCAAGTACAAAGATCCAGAGTGTCCTACAGTCACCTGCCAGATTGGGACTCGTGAGTTCGGCCAAGCCTTGTTGGATTTAGGAGCAAGTGTAAATCTAATGCCGTATTCTATTTACTTGCGACTGGGTCTAGGAGAGATTAAACCCACATCCATGGTACTACAATTGGCCAATAGATCAGTTAAGAAGCCAAGAGGAATAGTCGAGGATGTCTTGCTACAGATTAAGAGGTTTTACTAGCCCGTCGACTTTCTTATTTTAGATATTCATTCTACGGTTAATATGGAGTCTACAGTTCCGATTATTTTAGGTCAACCTTTTCTTGCCACAGCTAACGCTTTTATCAATTGCAGGAACGGTCTAATGAAGTTGTCTTTTGGGAACATGACTCTGGAGGTCAACATATACAATATTAGCAAGCAACCACGTGATGATGATGAGTGTCATCATACCTACATGATAGACACGTTGATATCAGAGGAGGCGCTCCTGAGCGCAGACTCTGAAACCTTAGAGTACCTCCTTTCTATTTCTGATTCTGAGAGTTCACTTTATCCTGACAATGTTTTTGATATTTCTATTGTTTCAGGGTTAAAGGATAAAGAAGGACGAAAATGGCAACCATGCTTTGAGGAGTTGCCAAAGGAAAGACGAAAACCACAACCATCCACTGTGGAAACTCCGAAAGTTGACCTAGCTCCACTGCTTGAGAGACTTAAACATGCATTCCTCGGACCAGGTAATACCTTTCCTATTATTATTTCTTTCGTGCTTGATAGCTCACAAGAAGAAGAATTGATTAATATGTTACGTGAGCACAAATCTACATTAGGTTGGACTATAGCTAACATCAAAAGTATTAGCCCCTTAATATGTTCCCATAGGATTCACTTAGAAGAATGAGCTAACCCCCGTAAATACCTTCAAAGACGACTTAACCCTACTATGAAAGAGGTGGTGAAAATGAAGTCTTAAAATTGTTAGATGCAAGCATCATTTATCCCATCTCTGACAACAAGTGGGTTAGTCCAACTCAAGTGGTTCCCAAGAAATCTAGAATAACAGTGGTGACTAATGATGAGGGGGTGTATGTTCCTACTAAGGTAGTAACAGGGTGGCGCATGTGCATTGATTATAGGAAACTTAATTCTGCCACCCGCAAGGATGACTTCCCACTTCCATTCATAGACCAAATCTTAGAGCGAGTAGTTGGGCATTCTTTGGCCACCATTGTCTAAGGTAGGACAATGGTCCCTGGCAAGCCATCATGATTAGGCTCCAAGAGCTCTGATTAGACTCCCACTTTCTAAGGCATCGTCATCCACTCTCAATTGACTAGGCGTTAGAGCTGACCAAAAGTTATTGTCATCAGTCATTACGAGCTGTCTATATTTTGGTCAGGTTTGGCCACCATTGTCTATGATAGGACAATGGTCCCTGGCAAGCCTTCGTGATCAGGCTCCAAGAGCTCTCTTGAAAGTTTTACTTAGGTAAATAAAGTATGACTTCACAGAGCTTTTTTTATTTGATGAGTCATGTCATTGTATTTCAAGAACTCTGATGACTAGACTCCCAATTTCTAAGCCATCGTCATCCGCTCTCGACAGACTAGGTGTTAGAGCGGACCAGAAGTTATCGTCATTAGTCTTTATGAGCTGATTAAACTTTGGTAAGATTTGGCCATCATTGTCTATGGTAGAACAATGGTTCCCGGAAAGCCATCATGATCATACTCAAAGAGCTCTGACTAGACTCCCACTTTTTAAGCCATCGTCTTCTGCTCTTGGTGGATTAGGTTAGAACAGACCAGAAGTTATTGTCATCAGTCGTAATGAGCTGACTAAACTTTGGTCAGGTTTGGCTACCATTTTCTATGGTAGGACAATGGTCCCTAGCAAGCCATCATGATCAGGCTCCAAGAGCTCTGACTAGACTCTCATTTTCTAAGCCATCACTCTTGGTGGACTAGGCATTAGAGCGAACCAAAAGTTGTCGTCATCAGTCTTCACGATCTGACTAAGTTAGTTTAATAAGTCTGACTTGGATATCTTGACTTATGTGGCTCACTAAGTGGTCCGACATGGAGACCAGATCAACGGATCTGATATGCAAATTAGATAGTAATAGATTGATTGGATATTCAGCTAGATTTGATGAACAACAACGAAACTTTACCAAAAGCAAACACATTTTATTGATGATATATTTTAAGGTGCTCTACATTCCATGACCGCTTAAGGCTTTCCCTGTTCATGTCTTCTAACCAGTATGTTCCTGGCCCTTTGACCTTAGTCACTTTCTAAGGCTCTTCCTAGTTTGGGTTTAGCTTCCCTGCGCCTAGTTCTTTAGTGTTTTGCTGAGTACCCAGTCCCCCACTTTGAACTCCCATGGCTTGACCTTTTTATTTAAGTACTGAGCCATTCTTTGTTGGTAGGTGATTACGCCCAAACAGTACACGCGATCAATTGCAGTAAAGATTGGGGTGTCGATCCCACGAGGAAAAACGATCTACAAAACAAGGTCAAGGAAGAAAAACTACGCGAAACTAAATGTAAGAATTTCTAACAAATATAAAATAAGAAATTGAATTGAATTTAATAAAAAATAAAGTTTAGGGAAGTCACAAGGTTCCAAGAATCCCTTCTAGATTTCACGCGCCAACTAGTATTGATTTGCTATGATGACTCGATTACGTGTTTCACATCCCAAACAACATAATCTTAAAAATAGTCTTTAATGTACTAATATATTCTAATGTAAATGGATTTTAGATTTCACTTTTTCTAGAAAGCACAAAGGTTGGTCATATATGATATCCTAAACTTACGATATATTCGGAGACAATAACGTAATAAAAGACGATCATATATAACTAACCTACCAGAATTAATTGATCCTTAAACATTCCACACATAAGAAAAGCGTGACTAAACTTATATGGAGAAGAAAAAAACAACCACCGGAATAATAATCTACGAAGAAGTTGATGAAATTTTTGTCACTAAAATAACATGAACTCCTTTATTAAATGGAGTAGCAATGCACGTTGGGTGGAGATGGTCATTTAGCGACCGAACATGGTCATCTTCATGATTACTCATGGTGTTAGAATTAGAAGTAGAACTTAATTTGGTCTCAATGTGAATTTGTGGGTGTTCTAAATTTGGGACCCTAATTAGTCTCCCTAAGTGGTCTCTATTCCAACTCACACTCCCCCAATGTCTTTTTTTGTTTTTTGTTTTTTGGTTTTTAGAAATAAAATAAAAATTAAACTGGACCTGAAACCTAAAATAGAATAAAATAAAATAAAACAATGAGCAAGAAAGATAATACCCGAAACCTCCCTTGTAGAATGACGTTTGTCCCCGGCAACGATGCCAAAATTTGATTATGCCCAAACAGTACACGTGGTCAATTGCAGTAAAGATTGGAGTGTCGATCCCACGAGAAAAAACGATCTACAAAACAAGGTCAAGGAAGAAAAACTATGCAAAACTAAATGTAAGAAATTCAAACAAATTTAAAAAAAGAAATTGAATTCAAAACAATAGCGTCGAGCAGCAGTCATCATTTCAGCGTCGAGTATTAGTCAGCGTTGAGCAGCAGTCATGCATTTTGGCTGCCTTCCTGTTGCTGTGTTGCGTCCTCTGTTCCTGGACAACACGTATCCTTGTTGTTCCTCTGCTGCGCTGCTGCATCGTGGCTCCTTTATTTCTGGTCCAGAGAAAACTCGTTTGTTGTCCTCTTTTTCTCTTATATGTTATTGTTGTCTTTTGTGGTTAAAAGAAAACTCCTCTCCTCCCCAATAGAGTACAATAATTTTAATAGTATCTAAAGGTTAAATAAATTTCATAATCATTCTCAACTCAAAGCGTGTGTGTGAGAAGCCTTATCATCAACATACTCTTCATCTCATAGTAAAAATGTGACGAGATGACCTTTAGAAAGAACGCTTCGACTACAAATCTCTCATGTCACTAAAAAATAAAACACTCAGAGATTGGGCACTCAGTTTATATGTGAGAAAAAAGGATATAAATTATGGAAAATGCAAATGTCTCACATATAATCATCATGAAAAAATGAATTTTCAAAGAGTGAAATGAATATGATTTCATGGACAGGAATATTGATTAGTTTTGAGAATGTTGAATCAAACACCATAGTTCTTGCCTATTCAATCTCCACATCTACTGAACCAACTTTCACTTAAGATCAATTAGGTCTTTACTAGGTTGTAATGGGGCTTGGATTATGGCAAACAATAATGGACAAAAAAGATACAATAGTCTCACCGTATACATTCTTAATAAATTGGGTATGGATAAAATAATAGAGGTATTACTCCTTGATTGGAGTAAGTATGTGATTACGCCCAAACAGTACACGCGGTCAATTGCAGTAAAGAATGGGGTGTCGATCCCACGAGGAAAAACGATCTACAAAACAAGGTTAAGGAAGACAAACTATGCGAAAATAAAGTTAAGAAATTCTAACAAATTTAAAATACGAAATTGAATTTAATTTAATGAAAATTAAGTTTTGAAAGATCACAAGGTTCCAAGAATCCCTCCTAGACTTCACGCGCCAACTAGTATTGATTCGCTATGATGACTCAACTACGTGTTTCACATCCCAAACGACATAATCGGAAAAATAATCTTTTAATCATTAATATACCCTAATGTAAATGAATTTTAGATTTCACTTCTTCTAAAAAAAGCACAAAGGTTTGTCATATGTGATATCCTAAACTTACGATATATCCGGAGACAATACCGTAATAAATGACAATCACATATAACTAACCTACCGGAATCAATTAATTCTTAAACATTCCACATATAAGAAAAGCGTGACTAAGCTTATATGGAGAAGAAAAGATAATCACCGGAATAATAAAAATCTACGAAGAAATCTATGATATCCTTCTCACTGAAATAACATAAATTTCTATATTAAATAAAAGTGATAATCATTAAACATCATTATTCATCGTGAAAACTTAAAACGAATCAAATGCTAATTTAGTGCGTTACATCTAGGAGTTCACCTCTTCACCTTGCGTGGGGTTTAGTGACTCATGGTGGTGGTGGTCACAGCATCAGTGGAGGAGGAATCCATCCCTTCCTGTATGCGCACGAATCCCGAGAAAAAGAGCTAAAATTGCATTTGTGGTGGCTCTTACAGGTTCTCGGGGTGTCAATAGCCAAAACTGTTTTTCAGTTTTGAAAAACAGTTTTCTCCCGCGCGAAATCGCTACTCTGCTGCTCCTTCGTTCCCAGCGCGACAGCGCCTGCTCCGCCGCTGTTCTCCGCTCCTCACGAGCTTCTTCGTCCTCCGAACGTCTCCGGCACTTGGGCTAGGTTTAGAGATGTGAACCACTATTTTGTACCACCGCTAGAATCAACAAATTAATCATTTCCTCAAATTGTCGCCTTAATGCGATTTTGTCGTTCACGCGCAAATTCCTACAAAAACATGAAAATGAAATAATTAGAATAAAATATATTAATTTAAGCACTAACATATATAAATTAAGGGATATATTTTGTAATAATTACGTGTATATCAAACACCCCCAAACCTATATTTTGCTAGTCCTCGAGCAAAACAAAATAAAAATAAAATCCTAACTCACTTTCGTAGGAATCACGGTTGCACTTACCTTAACGTGCAATAAGGCTTTAAACCTCTAGATTACCTCTAGAGAACGAGTTATAGTCTCGTGAGGGTTTCCAGAAATACTACCCCCAAACATTATTGACTCAATAAAACAAAATCTATTTTCTAAAAACATAATGCAAAACATATGAACATTCCTTTTATTCCCCTTAGAGTATTTTTCTGATTGCTTACAATTTAAGAAAAACAACAAACTAATAATATCACAAAAGTATATCAATAGAGTACAATAATTTAATAGTATCTAAAGGTTAAATGAATTTCATAATCATTCTCAACTCGAAGTGTGTGTGTGAGGAGCCTTATCAACATAACTCTTCATCTCATAGTAAAGATGTGACAAGATAACCTTTAGAAAAGACGTTTCGACTACAATTCTCTCATGTCGCTCAGAAATGAAACGCTCAGAGATTGGGCACTCAGTTTATATGTGAGGAAAAGAATATACTATGGAAAATGCAAACGTCTCACATATAATTATCATGAAAAACGGAATTTTCAAAGAGTGAAATGAATATGATCTCATGGACCGGAATATTGATTACTTTTGAGAATGTTGAATCAAACACCATAGTTCTTGCCTATTCAATCTCCACATCAATTAAGCTAACTTTCACTTAAGATCAATCAGGTCTTTACTAGGTTGTATTGGGGCTTGGATTATGGCAAACAATAAGAGACAAAAGGATACAAAGATTTCCTGAGAATAGATACACCCTTGAATAAAACATAGGGCATTGAAGAGCAAATCAATGTTGTACACCATTAACTTTTTCTTCATTATTTTCTTCTTTAATCGCAATTTTTTTTAACATGTTTTTCCCCATTGATACAATCCAACACTTTTACTTCGAGGGTGCATGAAATATATATATATATATTTTTTTTTTTTTTTTGCCCATTCCATAAATATATCTCACCGGATACATTCTCAGAAAATTGGGTAAGGATAAAATAATAGAGGTATTACTCCTTGATTGGAGTGGGTATTGGGAATGGGGATAACAAAGAAAAGGCTATCTAAAGGCTCAAAGGGCTGCAAATGGATATTTATTATTGGGTAGGCTAAAAGGCTAAAAATGGTTTAAAGAAATAAATGCCTATATCACTTCATAAGTTCTAGTTAGTACTAGGACATCTCAACTAAATAAAGCAAGAAGTTCTAGTGTAAAGATTCAATTTTTATGTCATTCTTAAAGCAATCAATAAGAAAATCAAGAATAATGAGATCATCAACGAAATAGTGCGGACTCAAGAAAAATCAGAGTGTAATTAATAACCCTCAAGAAATAAAGAATGGCTCAAAACTCACAAGGGTTAAGTCTCCACTATTATTTTAAGGTTTTCTAGTTCAATACCTCACTAATCAACTTCAAATCATGTTGACTTGGCTTATAGTGCATGAATAGTCGAGTTGAAAAGTCTCACGAAATACATCTAACATAAGGATAATATCAAATATCATGTTTTCCACTAATATAACTATGTGACACGTGCCAGTATGTGTTTTCTCAAAATTAAAGGCAACAAAAAATATTCTCTAAAAAAAAAACTCAAAACCCCTTTTTTCACTTTTTTTATTCACCAAGAGTTCAGATTTCAAATGCATTTTCAAGAAGATTTTACACAATTACCATAATCATCTAAGTATTCAATGGAGATTGAGTAGAACACAAAAATGACTCGGTTTAATTGTAAAATACGTTTTAAACTTAAAGATTTTTGAAAATTGCATAAAAAAATCTAATAAACCACACCCCCAAACCTAAACCAAACATTGTCCTCAATGTATAAAATAATAATCATGACAAATCAAGGAAAAAGAAAAGAGGAGGGTTAGAGTGATATTACCATGGTGAAGCTTTTTACCAATTTCGATGAAATCTTCCACCAATGAATGCTCAGAAACATAAAAAGCATGGAGTTTTCATTAGAAATCGATAAAATGCAGACTCGACATTAACAAAGAAAACAAAAAAGGCAAGTTGTAAGTCAAAACTGTTATGGAGCTAAGGAGTATGAGTGAAACACAACTAAATAGGGTACTCGAAAATCAATCCAAACTAACAGCAAAGACACACAACTAAGGCTAGGCTGCCTCCTAGGAGCGCTTGGTTTAACGTCTTCAGCCCGACATATATTCTCCCTCATGAAAGATATACCATGAAGTGACGAGGAAGAACATAGGGAACATTCACTTCCAAACCTAGTCTATGATATAAACGAGTCAAAAGGGTTAAGAAATCGTATACCAACAACCTGAAAAGTTGAGGATTAGTCCACTCAAAAATAGCAACCACATGCGACACAAGATATACTAGCACATCCCAAAAGTTGCAAGGACACCTTCTAAAATCATATAAAAATGGTACAGAAACTCGCATTCCTTGGAAATCAGTAGGGATCTTAAACATGAATGGGTCACAAGTAGTGATATGCAACAAATGATCTACCCTTTCCCCTAAAATGAAACATCCTAAGTCTGGTTCCAAATCAGAAGATTGGATAATTTTCACATCAGTTATTGGATAATTTTCACATAACATATTAATCAATTCTTCTTCTTGTGAGCTATCAAGCACGGAAGAAATAATAACAGGAAAGGTATCACCTGGTCCGAGGAATGCATGTTTAAGTCCCTCAGGTAGTGGAGCTAGGTCAACTTTCAGAGTTTCCACGGTGGATGGTTGTGATTTCTGTCTTTCCTTTAGCAACTCCTCAAAGCATGGTTGCCATTGTCGCCCTCCTTTATCTGTTGACCCTGAAACAACAGAAATATCAAAAGCATTGTCAGGATAAAGTGAATTCTCAAAATCAAAAATAGAAACGAGGTACTCAAAGGTTTCAGAATCTGCGCTCAGGAGCGCGTCCTCTGATATCAGCGTGTCTATCATGTAGGTATGATGACACTCATCATCATCACGTGGTTGCTTGCCAATATTGAATATGTTGACCTCCAGAGTCATGTTCCCAAAAGACAGCTTCATTAGACCGTTCCTGCAATTGATAAGAGCGTTAGCTGTGGCAAGAAAAGGTCTACCTAAAATAATCGGAATTGTAGACTCCATATTAACCGCAGAATGAGTATCTAAAATAAGAAAGTCGACGGGATAGTAAAACTTATCAATTTGCAGCAAGACATCCTCAACTATTCCTCTTGGCTTCTTGACCGATCTATCGGCCAATTGTAGTACCACGGATGTGGGTTTAATCTCTCCTAGACCCAGTTGCAAGTAAATAGAATATGGCATCAGATTTACACTTGCCCCTAAATCCAACAAGGCTTGGCCGAACTCATGAGTCCCAATCTGGCAAGTGACTGTAGGACACCCTGGATCTTTGTACTTGGGTGGTGTCCTCTGCTCAATCACCACGCTTACCTGTTCTGTCAAGAAGGCAGTCTTCTTGACATGATGTTTTCTCTTGATAGTGCATAGATCCTTGATGATCCTCGCATAAGTTGGTACCTGTTTAATCACATGCAACAAAGGTAAGTTAATTTTAACCTGTTTCAAGTGTTCTAGAATCTCACCATGCAGTTCTGATTTCTTTCCAGTAGGTCGTAGTGCTTGAGAAAAAGGAACTGGAACTGGAATGTTCTTATTGGGCTCATCCTCAGGGATGCTCTCTTTTGCACTTGGGGAGGTGCCTATAGTCGTGGACGAGCTTGATCCCTTTAAAATCTTACCACTCCGCGTAGTAATGGCATTAACCTCTTTGACTTTTTGAGAGTCTGAGGTAGAGGTTTGTGCCATAAGTTGTCCTTTCGGATTTGCTTGAGGCTGTGACGAAAATTTGCCTCGCTCTTGTACTGTTAAGGAACTTGTCAGCTTGGTTATCTGGCTTTTGATCTCCTTGTTCTCATCTGCCAACTGTGTCAATGCAACCTCAAATTTTTGATTAGTTTTACCTTGTGCCTCTATAAATGCATGTAATGTGTCTGATAAGGAACTTGTGTTAGATTGTGCATTGTATGGAGGGGCAGGGTATGACTTAGGTGGTTGTGCATGTGAGTGTGTAGGTTGGTCTGCCTCAGACCTCCAACCAAAGTTAGGGTGATCTCTCCAGCCAGAATTGTAAGTGTTAGAGAATGGTGAGTAAGGCTTCTTGTACATCCCCAAGGTGTTACATTGTTCCTCATAAACCCCTCTCATCTCAGTCAAGGTTGGGCAATCCTGTGCGAAGTGTTCAACTCCCCCGCATATAAAACAGGCGTCCTGTAGCTCAACTCTGGCAACAGTATGTGTGGGCTTACCATCCTTGGTCTTAAGTGCCTCTGACTCCCTAGTTACTCTATCAAGTTGGGCTTTAAGGCTATCATCTTCCCTAAGTTGGTAAACTCCAGCTGGGCGTGTTCTATCCGTGCTCTCAGTAGCACTTGGACCAGTCCAAGTGTGGGCCTTTTCAGCTAAGTCATTCAGGTACTCAATGGCCTCGTCAGGGTCTTTTTGCAAAAACTCTCCATTACACATCATCTCAACGAACTGACGTTCTCTACTGGTGAGCCCCTCATAAAAATAACTGACTAAGCGCCAACTCTCATACCCATGGTGTGGGCATGTATTCAAGAGATCCTTGAACCTCTCCCATACTTGATATAATGTCTCGCTATTCTTTTGGGTGAAGGTAGAAATCTGTCTCTTTAGACCGTTGGTTTTGTGGTGAGGAAAGTATTTATTAAAAAATGCTTGGGTCATCTCCTCCCACGAACCTATAGACCTTGGTCGCAAAGAGTATAGCCAACTCTTCGCTTTTTCCTTGAGGGAAAAAGGAAAAAACCTTAGTCTAACCGAGTCTACAGCCTCAACTTTGTTGTGAAAGGTGGCCACAACTTCCTCGAATTTCCTAATGTGAACATAAGGATTCTCACTCTCTAGGCCATGAAAAGTGGGTAATAATTGTATCATACCCGGCTTAAAATCTAGCTTTGGTGTACTTGGTGCAAACATGATACATGATGGAGTAGCAGTGCGCGTGGGGTGGAGATAGTCCTTTAGCGACCGAACATGGTCATCTTCGTGATTACTCATGGTGTTAGAAGTAGGACTTAATTTGGTCTCAATGTGAATTTGTGGGTGTTCTAAATTTGGGACCCTAATTAGTCTCCCTAAGTGGTCTCTATTCCAACTCACACACCCAATGTTTTTTTTTTTTTTTTTTTAATTTTTTTTTTAGAAATAAAATAAAAATAAAAATTAAACTGGACCTAAAACGTAAAAATAGAATAAAATAAAATAAAATGAAAAATGAGCAAGAAAGATAATACCCGAAACCTTCCTTGTAGAATGACGCTTGTTCCCCGGCAACGGCGCCAAAATTTGATTACGCCCAAACAGTACACGCGGTCAATTGCAGTAAAGAATGGAGTGTCGATCCCACGAGGAAAAACGATCTACAAACCAAGGTTAAGGAAGACAAACTATGCGAAAATAAAATTAAGAAATTCTAACAAATTTAAAATACGAAATTGAATTTAATTTAATGAAAATTAAGTTTGGAAAGATCACAAGGTTCCAAGAATCCCTCCTAGACTTCACGCGCCAACTAGTATTGATTCGCTATGATGACTCAACTACGTGTTTCACATCCCAAACGACGTAATCGGAAAAATAATCTTTTAATCATTAATATACCCTAATGTAAATGAATTTTAGATTTCACTTCTTCTAAAAAAAGCACAAAGGTTTGTCATATGTGATATCCTAAACTTACGATATATCCGGAGACAATACCGTAATAAATGACGATCACATATAACTAACCTACCGGAATCAATTAATTCTTAAACATTCCACACATAAGAAAAGCGTGACTAAGCTTATATGGAGAAGAAAAGATAATCACCGGAATAATAAAAATCTACGAAGAAATCTATGATATCCTTCTCACTGAAATAACATAAATTTCTATATTAAATAAAAGTGATAATCATTAAACATCATTATTCATCGTGAAAACTTAAAGCGAATCAAATGCTAATTTAGTGCGTTACATCTAGGAGTTCACCTCTTCACCTTGCGTGGGGTTTAGTGACTCATGGTGGTGGTGGTCACAGCATCAGTGGAGGAGGAATCCATCCCTTCCTGTATGCGCACGAATCCCGAGAAAAAGAGCTAAAATTGCATTTGTGGTGGCTCTTACAGGTTCTCGGGGTGTCAATAGCCAAAACTGTTTTTCAGTTTTGAAAAACAGTTTTCTCCCGCGCGAAATCGCTGCTCTGCTGCTCCTTCGTTCCCAACGCGACAGCGCCTGCTCCGCCGCTGTTCTCCGCTCCTCACGAGCTTCTTCGTCCTCCGAACGTCTCCGGCACTTGGGCTAGGTTTAGAGATGTGAACCACTATTTTGTACCACCGCTAGAATCAACAAATTAATCATCTCCTCAAATTGTCGCCTTAATGCGATTTTGTCGTTCACGCGCAAATTCCTACAAAAACATGAAAATGAAATAATTAAAATAAAATATATTAATTTAAGCACTAACATATATAAATTAAGGGATATATTTTGTAATAATTACGTGTATATCAGTATGGGAATTAGGAAAACAAAGAGAAGGCTATTTAAAGGCTCAAATAGCTATAAATGGATATTTATTATTGGGTAGGCTAAAAGGCTAAGAAAAAAATGGTTTAAAGAAAGAAATGCCTATATCACTTCATAACTTCTAGTTGGTACTAAGACATCTCAACTAAATAAAGCAAGAAGTTATAGTGTAACAATTCAATTTTTATGTCATTCTTAAAACAATCAATAAGAAAGTCAAGAATAATGAGATCATCAACGAAATATTGCGGACTCAAGAAAAATCATAGTGTAATTAATAACCCTCAAGAATAAAGAATGACTCAAAACTCACAAGGGTTAAGTCTCCACTATTATTCTAAGGTTTTCTAATTCAATATCTTACTAATCAACTTCAAATCATGTCGACTTGGCTTATAGTGCATGAATAGTCAAGTTGAAAAGTTTCATGAAATACATCTAACATAAGGATAATATCAAATATCATGTTTTCTACTAATATAACTATATGACACGTGTTAGTATGTGTTTTCTCAAAATTAAAGGCAAAAAAATATTCTCAACAATTAAAAAGACTCAAACCCCTTTTTTATTTTTATTTATTTATTATTATTATTTTAAATTCACCAAGAGTTCAGATTTCGAATGCATTTTCATAAAGATTTTGCACAATTACCGTAATCATCTAAGTATTCAATGGAGATTGAGTAGAAGACAAAAAATGACTCGGTTGAATTGTAAAATACGTTTTAAGCTCAAAGATTTTTGAAAATTGAACAAAAAATCTAATAAACCGCCATCACCCCAAAACCTAAACCAAACATTGTCCTCAATGTATAAAATAATAATCATGACAAATGAAAGAAAAAAAAAGGAGGGTTAGAGTGATATTACCATGGTGACGATTTACCAATTTCAAATAGACAATGTCCTCACAGTCACCAAAATATAAGAAAATAATACCGACGAGAAAAAGGAACACATGGGATGAGGGGCTCCGAGTGACTCCAGTAGCAACACCTAAAATAACCTGAAACACTACAAGAAAAATATAAAAGCAAAAACCTAAACTAAAATATAAAATAAAAACCTAAACTAAAAAAATAAAAATAAAAACCTAAACTAAAGATAGGGTGGAGAACATCAAATCAAGTAGACAGGGGCAACCAGAGAGATCTCCTCTTGCACCTCCATGGTACTTGAGTAACGGCGAATAGGTGTTCATTAGGGAAGTCATCACGGATGGGTGGGCCATTGGCAGAGTCATTGAACTCCAGACGAGACAAATGATCCGCCACAACATTCTCGACCCCCTTCTTATCCTTTATAGTTAGATCAAATTCTTGCAGAAGTAAAATCCACCTAATCAATTTTGCCTTAGCATCCTTTTTAGAAAGAATGAACTTAAGAGCCGCATGGTCAGTAAAAACAGTGATAGGTGTACCAATCAAATAACCACGAAATTTATCTAAAGCAAAAACTACAGCTAGCAACTCTTTTTCAGTAGTCGAATAATTCTTTTGAGCATCATTAAGTGTTCGACTAGCATAGTAAACAACAAAGGGCTTCCCTTCCCTTCGTTGTCCCAAGACTGTCCCCACAACATAGTTGTTTGCATCACACATTATCTCAAATGGTAAATTCCAATCCGGTGGCTGCATGATGGGGGCAGAGGTGAGCCTATTAATGAGTGTTCGGAAGGCGTCCCACACTCTTGTGTCGATTTCTCTTGTCTACTACTTTAGACCTCTCTACAATGTTTTTGGAGTCTCTGCTATGTGGGCTGTGTTAACTGTGGTGGTGGTCTTTGAATTCACAGTAGGTAAGCTTTTGTAGATCAGTACTCTTGCGGTCTTACCTCCTAATTATAATATATGCCACCATTTGCATGTTGAGTTACTTACCTCTTCATTGAATAAATTTTTCGCAAGTCAAAGTATGTTACTGGCAACAATAGTCAAGGGGATCTTAATGATCAAGAACATAGGATCTATTATTTGAACGAGCTTTTCAAAGGGGTTTGAATAAAATACGACAAAATCTCATCAATTGAATTGACATTTAGAAGAAATATTTTTGCAGGGGCAACCTTGGGTAAAGGTATAAATAGAGTAATTGCTACATTTCTAGCTGGTGCACTTGGAGTTGGAGCTCATCACTTGGCTAGCTTGGCCGGACAACAAGGAGAACCGATACTTCTAGGTTTCTTTGTCTTCCTGCTAGGTAAGAGTTAATGTAATTAATTCGTTCTTTTCTTTCTTACTGGTTACTTAACTTTTACTTACCATTGAAACTGGTTGGACGTAACAGCTGTAGTATTGTCTTACTCGAGATTCTTCCCAACAATCAAGGCGAGATACGACTAAGGGGTGTTGATATTTATACTGACATTCAGTTTGGTATCTGTTTCGGGTTATCAAGTTGACAAGATCTTTGAGATAGCACACCAAAGGCTAACAACAATCATAATTGGTGGTTGTACATGTGTGTTCATTTCTATATTTATTTGCCCTGTATGGGCTGGTGAGGATCTCCAGAACCTAGTTGCACTCAATATGGAAAAGCTTGCAGAGTTCTTAGAAGGTACTAAAAACTCCATTAATATACATTCCCGCTTTTAATATTCTTTTATGTATGAAGTTGAAGACTTACTAGGAACAATGTGTGAAAACAGGTTTTGGAGGAGTGTATTTTGGAAAACAGGAGGAAACTGGTCTGGTTTCTAAGGAGGACAAGTTGTTTCTTAGAAAATATACAAGTGTTTTCAATTCAAAAACAACTGAAGAATCACTTGTAAGCACTATCTCTTTTTTCTAATCATTAATTTACAAATTACAAGCAATAATGCTATTTATAATGGGTGGTAGCCATTTTTCTTTTATATATAGCCTTTACCTTTTTGCATGAACTTCTCTCTTTTTTTCTTTTTTCTTTTTAATTTAATTTTTTTCCACTATGTGGGAAATTTATTTATCCTTCTAACCCAGGGAAATTTGAAATAATATCAGTCAAATAAGATATGCTCAATCTCAGTGATTACAATATTTTATGTAGACAATGAGTATTTGTGGAGAAACCAACTTTTGCTACGACTGTGAAAACTGAAGATGTGTTTGTTGACATTAAATTTTACCGTGCAGGCTAATTTTGCAAGATGGGAGCCCTGCCATGGAGGTTTTGGTTTCCGTCACCCATGGAAACAATATCTGAAAATTGCTACCTTAGCTCGTCAATGTGCATACCAAGTTGAAGCTCTCAACAACTGCATCAACTCTGAGATCCAAGTATATAACCAAACACTATTCTCCTCATCCATCAATAGGAAAACAATGAAATACCCATATATTTTTCAAACAAAAATATGAAATATAAGAACTACGTTAAGCGCATGAACAAAAATAAAAAGAAGGAAAAAAAATTAAAGAATAAAGGAGTCTTGGATAAGTCTTGTCATTTCCAGCATGTAAGGAAATCCAACTGGCACTCGCCTGTATAGTTAGAAGTGTACAAACAAACCGAATTCCAGTAAGAACTTTAATACCACCCTGTTTCAGCTAAAGGGTGCTTCTGCCAAGTACCTTACATATCCGAGTGGTTTGCGAAACTTCATCACCCTTTAACAACTTACCACCTAAATCCTCACACAATGAAAGGCCTAGGGAGAATCCTAATTGTGAAAAGAAATTATTGATAACAGTTTCAAGGTATTAACTAGTCATTTTACTGCCACAGGCATCTACGGACCTGAAGAGCAACATCCAAGAACCATGTACAACCATCAGCTCAGAATGCAGCAAAGCGTTGACGGAATTAGCTTCTGCAATCAGGACAATGACATACCCATTCGTAGCGAAAGTTCACTTGGCCAATTCAAAAGCTTCAGCAACCAACCTCAAGGTGACCTTGAAAACAGCTCTTCCGTTGAACACTGATCTGTTGCTAGTTCTACCAGCCGCTACAGTCTCGTCTCTGCTAGTGGAGATAGTTGGATGCACAGAGAAGATGGTGGATGCAGTACAAGAGTTGGCCCAGATGGCTAAGTTCAAGGAGCCCACAATTGCCAACGCCAGAGAAGCCGCAATTGATGCATCATGTCACTGTAAAAATCGGTTTCTGACACTGATGTGCCTCATGTTGTTGTAAACCATTGTTTTTTTTTTTTTTTTTTTTTTAAATTGGGTCGTTGACCCTTTTTATTTATTTATGAATCCATGCCCGAAGGCTACATGACTGACCCAATAGGGTTAACCAAACCAGACCCGAAGGCTACAATATTGTTGCCACTTAATGTCCTCGTCGCCTCCATCTCGCATAGAGACTTGCTTTCGCTCCGGTCCATCGCCTCCACCTTGCATGAAGACTCGCTTTCGCTTCTCTCCGATCTAGTCCATCTAAGCAGCTGCATTCAATACCCGAAGGCTTATCAACGACGGAGCAAATGTGCTCCTAATAATCGGACGAAAACTCACAAAATCCTAACTGGTGAGTCTCGAACCCGCGACCTCTCACAAGGAGAGTGGATGTCCGACCAACTGAGCTACAAGAACTGAATACCAAAAGCAGATATAAATGTTGTAGCAATAAATTCATATGTATTGATGTGTCCAAAAATCGTCCTATTATGAGTTCGACTTGCAAAATCACTGTTAGACTGCCAAAGACCACCTTTTTGCTGGCCGAAGGCACTCCGATGCTTAAGTCAGTAACTATGTTGGAAGAATGAAGTAAATCTAGACAAAACTGAGTTCAAGTTGCATACCTTTGTCGAAAGTTCCATTTACCTTTTATAATGGTCGTAGTTAACTCTCTACGTGACTTAAGCATGTGAGACGCAACGGAATGAGATGTTTCTGTAACAGTCTCCTCCTTAATGGAGATGTGTTCGTGGAGGTGTAGGTCCCTCCACATCTCTTTCTTGGTGCAACGTTCTTCTTCTTAATGAGAGAACATGTGACGGGCTTGGATTTGGGCTTTGATTCGTCTGGGCTTGTATTCGGATCTCGCTTACGCTTCCTTATAGGTTGGCCTATTCCGGGCCTCTATAATTGTCCTCAATCTTTTTGGGCTTTATGAGCTGGCCCAATGGTTCGAGTGTTGTATTCTCATGATGGGGCTTTATGCCACCTGTATGGCCGTGATGCTTGGTCCATTTTTATGTATCACCAGCCACTCCCCCCCCCCTTAGTTAGTGGGTATGTTCAAGTATCTACTAACTGTGTGGCGGTTTGGTGTTTTTATCACAACATTACGGCTTGGTTAGTGCCTTTGTTATCTGTCATTGTTGTTTTCTCTCCGTTGTTCCATCCGT
The DNA here is from genome assembly GCA_963556465.1 of Berberis vulgaris. Classification (NCBI taxonomy): domain Eukaryota; kingdom Viridiplantae; phylum Streptophyta; class Magnoliopsida; order Ranunculales; family Berberidaceae; genus Berberis; species Berberis vulgaris. The sequence continues at coordinate 80,298,583 of OY747129.1, read as the reverse complement.
TTGTCCGTTTTGGCGCGATTTCAAGGATTTTGTGCAGTTTTCACACTCTGCACGTTCTCCAAGAGGTCCCTTCTTGCCCATTCCTATAAAAATGAGGGGCTTTGTGCATGTTCTTCTTCCTTCTACATCTTTTCGTTTTTTGGTTGTTAACCTTTTGATTTTTCGAATCTGTCCCGTAATTTTGTCTAACTCCAGAGTTTTGGGTGGTGATGCTTTTTCCATTTGCGAATTTTTCTTTATGCCCAAGAGGGCGACACGTGTGACCCTGGACAACATCCGTCACGACTACTAATTGTCTGATGATTTGGAGATGGTTATCCCCGGGGATGATGACAGTTCTTGTCGCCCTCAATTTGGATACATTGCTTTATATCCAAGTATGTTCCATGTTGGTCAGGCTTCCGACTCCTTCTATCATCTGGGAGTATTTGGATTTGGTTGGAATTGCTTCGGCTCAACTTGTTCCTAATGGTTGGAAGGTATTGACTTCGACCTTGGCGAGGGCATATGTTGCTCGCATCCCTATGAATGTTAGGGTTTTGCATTCCCTTGTAAGGTTTAGTGTGGACCCTAGTTACACTTGTCGCTTGCATTCTCCTCTCTGTTTCGAGGACCTGCGAGAGGAGTACGTGGGTTGGTCGAGGTCCTAGTTTTACGCCTCTCTTTCTTCTAACCATTTTAGGTTCCGCGGGGATCAGATTATGCGAATGTTTCGGGAACCTAAGAAGGCTAAGTTGTCACTGTCTTTGGAAGAGCAGGATTTTCGTCTTCGATTTTGTGATCTTCCCCAAGTATCGATAGAAGATTTACTTTCTTCAGACGCCGTTGTCCGTGGTGGTCAGCTTTTGTCAGGTAGGGCAGGCATTACTTCTGAGGTTATCATTGCACGCGTTGGTGACGTAGAAGTCCCTGGTTCTACTTCTGCTTTTGCTCGAGGTCCTAGGAACACCAATCCCATTGTAAAGAAAAGGAAGGTTCCTAGGCCTCCTAGCCCCTCCAAGATATCGGTCGTTAGTTCTGGTAATGTCTCAAAGAGGAAAAAGCTTGTTTTTGTTGTTCTTGACTCAGCCAGAACCCCCTCTCATATTGCCTCTCTTTAAAAGGGGGTCGTAGTTCTGGTGATGATTATTCTGCTCGTGAGGACAAAGAGGTAAACCGAGTCCTCGAGGTAAGTAAGAAACAATTTCACGCCTTCTGGATAATCATGAGAAAAAGTTTGTTGCTTCTAATGGCTTGTCGAATTCTGTCGACCTGTCGATTGATGATTCGCCCATCATCGAAAATAAAATGCTTCAGATAGGTGTTTGGTTGTCGACTAATCCGAAGGGTACTAAGACTTTGGATGATTTTGATTATGATCCGTTAGTAGAGGATCAAGTTGTTGCTCGTTCTTGAGATCACAAGCTTGCGGCTTCTTCTGTTGTGGTTGGTGCTTCGAAAGCTTGTGTTGCTCCTTCTGCTTCTTGCCCTGTTCTCCCTGTTCTTGGCAAGACCTTCTGGCCCTCCACGGCTGATGTTTAGGATAGTGCTCGCAACCTTATTGGTGGCTGTTAGGGGCAATTGGCTAATAAACTTCCTATGCCCGTGCGTCAACCACGTCGTCTTATTGATGATGGCCTCCACCATCTTATGGAGGGGATGACGCATCTTACTTATGTGGTCGTTATGGGGTCAGACAGTAAGGTGTCTCGTGATCAGGCTACTCATGTTGAGCTGAAGCTTTTGGGACACATTTTGGTTCTCTCTCATGTTTTTTATCGAATGGATTTGTTGAAGGCGCAGTGTGCGGAACATGAGAGGGTTGCGGATTCTGTGCGGGAGTTGCTGAGGGAACTCGAGGCTATGTGATGCATTTTCTTCTGACCTCGAGAGATCCGAGGTGGAATTGGGCCAGCTGCATTCCCGTTTGGTTGTTACTGAAAAAGAGTCGTCTGACCGAAAGGTCAAACGTGAAAAGGTTGTTCGCTCCGCCAATGAGTGTTCTGACAAGTTTAAGGTTGCTATCGCTCGTATTATTGAGTTGAATTTTGAGTTTGTTGAGACCAAGTCGGCGGTCGCTGCTAAACTTGTCGATGTCGACAAAGAGTTAGCGTCTACTCAAGCCGAGCTGTCGACTGTTAAGGAGAAGTTGAAGGCAGCAGAGGCTGCGGATTTTAAAAGAGTGGTCGAGGGTCGCCATGATTTTCTAGATTTTTTGGAAATGCAGGGTTTGCATATGTCTCCCTACCGCAGTCTTGCTGAGCTAAAGTTCGATGATGTCGAGGAAGTTGTTCCGGATTCGATGGGTGATCCGGATGTCGAGGACTCTGTCGACCCTATGCTTCCTGAAGATGTTGTTCATGATAGTGATTCCTCTTAGTTGTCATTTTCTTTTTTCTTTTTGTAATCTCCTTTTTTAGAAGATAAATGGAAGTTTGTTATTTCGCATTTTTGTGTCCCATGTGTCTAGCCTGTTTAGCTTTTACTTATGACATTCATGGGAGATCTCCGACTTCTGTTGTCCGGATTTTGGTGACTTCGATACTCAACATTCTAGTCGTACGGAAGCTCTGGTTTAATAAATCTTGTTTCTCACTCGGATTACGATGTCGTACATTACAATCGACGTAAAAGTCCGGCTCTTATGTCCTAATACTTTATTACTTCGTGGTTGATCAGGCTAGAAGTTTTTATGTCTAACTCGTTCGACAAACATATTTGTTTGCTCGATACTCTAGCCATGCTGAGTGTTCTCTCGAGTTTTTTTATCTGACTTTTTGTCCTAATCGTATTTGTTTGTTTCGAAACTGAGAGCAAATGACTTTATTAATAATATATTTTCAAGTGTTCTACATTCCATGGTCGAGGTATTGTTTCGCCCTTTTTGTCTTCCAACCAGTATGTTCCTGGTCTGTTGATTTCTGTCACTCGATAGGGTCCTTCCCAGTTTGGATTAAGCTTGCCAACGTCGAGCTCTTTTGTGTTTAGTTGAACCTTTCGTAACACCTAATCTCTGACATTGAAGTTTCGAATTCGTACATTCTTGTTATAGTACCTTGCCTCAGCGCGGAATTCTTCGGATCGGAATGTTGGGATCCTGACCTCCACGGGTATCATCGCTTCTGACCCGTAAGCAAGTGCGAAAGGTATTTCTCCTGTTGGAGTTTGTTTTGTTATCCTGTATGCCCAAAGGACACCAGGTAATTCGAATGTCCATAGTCCTTTCCCTGCCTCGAGTCTTATTTTGATTGCCTCCAAAAAAAAATTGTTGGTGACTTCGGCTTGCCCATTTGCTTGCGGGTGAGCTGGTGCGGAGAAGTGCTACTGGATATTCATGCTCTTGCATAACTCCCTGACCCTTTTGCCTTCAAACTATTTCACATTGTCTGCAATGATTACTCTTAGGATTCCGAATCTGCAAATGATGTCTCTCCAGAGAAATTTCTCGACTTGCACTTCCCCTATTTTTGTAAGGGGTTCTACTTCAACCCATTTGGTGAAGTAATCTACTACTACGAGGAGAAATTTCCTTTTGTCAGTCGCTGGGAGTAGTCCTACAATGTCCATTCCCTATTGTGCAAACGAGCATGGGCTGCTCATTGGAGTCAAATTTTGTCTCGGCATGTGAGTGTATGGGGAAAATCTTTGGCACTTGTCGCATCTACGAACTAGCTTCTAAGTATCTGCCTTCATCATTGGCTAGTAATACCCTAATGTTAGAGCTTTATGGGCTAATGTTTTTCCCCCCGGTTGATTCCCGCATTGTCATGGTGTATTTCCTCTAGGACATATTTGGCATCTCCTGGTGTAAGGCATCTCAACAACAGGTTCATGGCAGACCTCTTGTACAATTTATCATATATCATTATATATCTGGCTGTCTGATTCCGTAATTTTCTGGCTTCCATATTGTTGGGAGTTCTCCATTAAAAATGTACGTCATGATTGGAGTCATCCAATTGACACCTTGGCCTACGGCGCATGCTTCTTCTAACTGATTTTCCAATATGGAGCTAACTTGCGTCTTGACGAGTGGATTGTCATTATCCTTTGTCATTGAGGCTTTTTTAGTTAGCTCCTCTGCTCTTTTGTTTTCTGCCCATGCACATTGTCGGATGGTGGCGTTTCGGAAGCCTTCTATTAGTTTTGTGGTTCTCTGGTGGTAGGCTTTCATTTGAACGACTTTCACTTGGAACTCACCACTTAGTTGATTGACCACCAGCCTGGAGTCCGTAAAAATGTTAATGTCTCTTATTCTCAGGTGTTTTGTTAACTGTAGCCCTACTAGCACAGCTTCGTACTCGGCTTCATTATTGGAGTTTTCAAAAACTGAATTTTATCATTTTTTTCCAATGCGATGCCTTCTGAGTTATATAAACTATTATGGCTACGCTTCCTTATTCGTTAGATGCCCCATCACAACAGGGGATCCATCCTTGAGGGATAGTTTCAAGTTGTTCTATTTTGTTTTCCTTGTCCTCAGATTGGTTATTGCTTCCTGTGAACTCGGCGATGAAATTTGCTAATGTTTGAGCTTTGATATCAATTCTAGGGGCATAAGTAATGCCAAACTGTCCGAGTTCTATTGCCCATTTTACCATTATTCCCGATAAGTTTGGCTTGTATAATATTGACTGAAGCAGTTGTTCGGTCATGACCGTGATCGGGTGTGCCTGGAAGTATGGTCGCAATTTCCTTGATGACATGATCAGAGCGAGCGCCAGTTTTTCTAGGACCAGATAGTTGATCTCTACATTTGTGAATGTTTTGCTGATGTAATACACTGGTTTCTATACCCATTTTCTTCTTGTATTAGTGTTAAACTCACTGCGTGATCAGACACAAACAGGTACAGATACAATGTTTCTCCTGTGTTTGATTTTGTTAGCAGCTTCGTACTTTCCATGTATGTCTTAAGGTTTTGAAAGGCTTGTTCGCATTCGTCATTCCATTCGAATGTCTTGTTCCCCTTCAAGATCTTGAAGAAAGGCAGATACTTGTCTGATGATCTGGAAATGAATCTGTTTAGAGTTGTTATCCTCCCGAAAGGACTTTGAACACCTTTGATGTTTGTCGGCGACTGCATGTTGAGAAGCACTTGTATATGCTTTGGATCGACTTCAATTCCTCGCTGGTTGACCATATACCCGAGGAACTTCCATGATTCTACTCCAAAGGTGCATTTCTCTAGGTTTAGCTTCATCTTTTATTTTCGAAGCTGTGCAAAAGCCTGTTTGAGGTCCGCAAGTTGATCTGTTCTACGTGAGTTTTGACGAGCATATCATCGATGTAAACCTCCATTGTTTTGCCGATCTGATCTCTGAACATTTTGTTTACTAGTCGTTGATACGTCGCTCCTGCGTTCTTCAATCCGAATGGCATTACTCGATAATAATATGTCCCCCTTTTCGTTATGAAAAATGTTTTTTTTTGTTGCGGGTACATTTGTATTTGGTTATAGCCGGAGTACGCATCCATGAAGCTCAATATCTCGTGTCCGACCGTTGCGTCCACTATTTGGTCTATTCGCGGAAGTGGGAAGCTGTCTGTAACACTCCTAAATTTCATAAAGTTAAAGTATTTTATTTTGAATTAAATAAAATAGAGTACATTTAATTGAATTTAAATTTCAAAATTTTAGGATTTTATTTTGTGAAGTTAAAGGGTGGGTGCCCTCAGAATTTTAGTGGGGGCAACTAGCCACCCAATCACAAGAGAAAACCCTTTTCCTTTTCTTCTTCCTTTTTTCTCTTTTATGCATTTTTGTTCTATTCTTCGGCAGCGAGCACGCTCTCTAATCGAGCTTCGCAGCCGATCCCACCGCCCAAAACTTCTTCTTATCTCCTTCCACTATCTTCCCTCCCCTTCCCATCTCACCACCAGCTCGTCAATCCTTTCCTGAAAACCAGATTTTCATCATCTTCAATGAACAAAAAATTGTCATCTGCACACTGAAGAATGGGGTTGAGGTGGTTTCATTGTTGATTTGAAATCCATGGGTCGTGCTCAATTGCTCAGCTTTGAGGACCAAGGAGGTGAGGCCTTGTGCAGCCAAAACAAAGAGGAGGGGAGACATGGGATTACCTTACCTAACTTCTTTAGAGGCCTTGAAGTGGCCAATAGGTGTGTCATTTACTAAGAAAGATAAGGAAGTTGTGAAAAGAAGAGTGAATGCCCAGTTACACCATTTGTTTTCCATGTTTGATCTCATCAAGTCCATAAGGTAGCCCCAAAATAAAGAGTCAAAAGCTTTGTAGAAATCTACTCTTATCATTAAACTAGGTCTCCTTGTTTAATTCTGGAGTCCAAAATTTAGTTGCCAACTGACACACGATCAACCAACTGCCTCTTATCAATTCTTGTTGATCGAAATTATTAAGTGAGCAATGGAAGAGCTTGGCTAAGTCTGGTTGAAGGTACCTTAAAGATGCATTTGCTAATTGAAGGGATCAAGCTTATTGGTCTCAAGTCTTCAACCTATTGGCATTCAGTCTTCCAAAAACCCTCGAGCATTGAAGGCTAACACCACAGCCAGAACATCATATCCTACCACACTCAAAACTTTGGTAAAGAAGTCCATTGGGTATCCATCAATTCCAGGGGCAACATCTTATTTGAGTTGATTCATGGCTGAACTCTTCAGCAGGAGAAACTCATGATACTGCTGTAGTAAAATAAAAGAAGCTTGTTGAAAATGAGGAACTAACTCTGAAGAGGAAACGACAAATCAATGAGGATGAAGCTTTGGCAAGAACCCTGCAAGTGAGAGAATGATGGGATGATTGCGTTGGCTGTGCAATCCTTTGAGATTTGCGATTTTGGTGAGTTCTCTTTTAACCTTTCTTTATTAGAGTTTAAGTTGATTGGGATTTAGTGTTTCATGATTTTGATTTCTTGATTTTGATCTAATGGGTTTGTTCATGAATGCAAATTTTACAATCCAATGGATGATTTTGTACGGGGTAGAGTTATCAAAATGTATTCATGCGCGTTGGGGATGCAGCTGGTTGGGTTGGCCAAAGGTTTTTATTTGCAATCTAAGTGTTTTTTAATACAATCTTGAATGCTTGACTTGATGAATATTAACCATGTCACAAATTTTATGGATGTTAGATATGCATAGTTGACCATGAGGATATAATGAAAACAACTTATCTTATAGTGAATTGTATTATATATTTGAGGCTTCTGATGTTGACTACCCACACTGATGTTGTTTCTTCCAAATTTATGATCTCTGGTTAGTGATTCTATAGGTATTTGCGTTGGGGTAGCAGGCTTAGGTAGGGAAAATTGAAGGATGTAAACTAATTGGAAGAATGTACAGTAAGGGCATGCTGTATCAAGTTACAATTGAGAAGTAATATGTGTTCTCTTGAAGTTTGTAGGGTCAACAAATTAATGTTATATATATAAAAGCTAATGAGGGAGGGTGAATGGAAAAGAAAGAAGAAAAGATAATGGGAGAGAAAAGAACATGAGGGCGGTACCCGCCCATGGATCGGTTGCACAATTCGGTTCGGATTGCCATGTACAGTGCGACTTGCACTTTGTGACTTCAGGTTGTTCTTTTAATTTTAGGATCTTATATTTTGAAGAATAGCTAGTCGAAGGAGTTTTTCTTACGTGCGCGTGTTTGGGCTTTCTTCATGTTCGTGTTTCAAATGTTTGATTATGTGATTCATCGTTTTTATGAATTTGGAGCAAGGTGACTTTTGGGGAATTTGTTACGCGATTACATTGTGAGTTTTTCTTCATCCTCTTTTCATATATTTTGTTAGATAAATCTATGTTTTTGGGACATATTTTTCTATGGAGATAAATTTGAAAAAAAATTCATGTTTGTTCGAAATGGGAGTTTTTGTGGAATTTGATTAGTGATCAATCTATGATTGCTTTACGATTTGAGTTAGGTTTCAGTTACATTGATTATCAAATTGGGTTGTGCAAGCACTTTTATTTGATATCTCAGTGATTGTTTTTATGAGGATTATGTGATATGGGAATTATTTCACAAAGTTGGTATATATGTTGTGCTTCAAATGACATTGTGACATGGAAACCTAATTATTAATAAACTAATAAGACTAGGTGAATTTACTTCTTTGGAGGTGCCTTGAGGGGTTAGCAAGTCAAATTAGACAGTATGAAATCAAAGTTGAATGAGTGGTTAGGACAACTTGTTCATTTCAGTATTGTTGGCAGGGTTATTTATCTGACTATTTTGGGATTGAAACATGGTTGTTTAGGTCTGTCTTGGGTTGCATTTGATATAAAAGAAAAATGTTGTTTGGAGCCGAGTGAAGTTACAAATTATCACCCGAATAAGGTTGGTTGCTGGGATGCCTGTATGGTCAAATTGATTTTATTTTGAAATCGAAATTGGGTTGTAACGGGATTATTTTGGTAGCTGAAAATTAGGGTGTATTGGTTTTGTTGTGCGGACTGAAGTGTGATTTTCTTGGGAATGTGTTACGGGCTGCAACTAGGATGTTTCCGGTTGAGTTTGGGGAAGGCTACGATTGACCTTAGATGGTTGGTTTAGGTAGATTTTGGGGGTTGATTGTAGCTATGTTTAAAGCTTATTTCAGTTAATTTAAGCGAGCATTTCAACTGAGTTTTGAATGTTCAAATTAGTTGATTTAGGGGATGTTCTAGTTGATATACATTGTTGTATGAATCAGTCCAAGCTGTTTGTTTTAGTTGAATTTAGAGTTTCTTTTTATTGAGTTTCATGCTTCAATTTCTACTGTTTGATGGATCTAAAATGCAAATCCCTTTGCGATTCTCTTACATTTTAGTTGTTTACTTTGCCTTAAAGGATGGGTTAGTATAAATGCAACTCTTGTGATGAACATTTTGAACTCCTTTGCTATATGCAGTAATGTGTGATACCGAGAATTGGAATATGGTTTTTATATATATATGTTGTTTTTTTTATTGTTAACAATGTTATGAAGCAATGATGTTTTACTTCATAGCTTGAATTAGACTCAATAAGGAGCTATGATTGAAAGTGTGATGTTACCATACTGGTAGGAACTTGAATCCTCTTGTTGGATGGGTTTGATCCCCGCTCTGCTATATAAAAAAAATTCGTTTACAAAAATGATATGTTTCCCCAAAAGTATGGGCGGGGATTTTGGTGAATCGATTTATGAATGACAAAATGTCATTGTGGAGGAATTCTGAAATATCAAAAATAAATTATATTGATAAACTTTGATTCCTGAAAATTTAATCATCTGAAATTGTATCACTTAGAACTACCACACCTCTTTTTGTTTATTATTTCCTCTCTCTTATAGAGAAACTAAATAACCTGTGGGTTGTCTTGCGGATGTGGGGCACCCTTTTCTTATAGAGAAACTAAAATAACTTTCGGGTTAGTCTTGCGGAAAGGTGGTGGTTTTGGAATGCCTAGGATAGGCTTTAATATTTATCCGTAAAAAATGTGTCGTGACTTTATGTGCATTGATAGCCCAAGAGTGGCTTTTGTTACTCATATAGTTAGGAGTATCCGGTGATGCATGCATGTATGTGATGTGTCCCCACTTGGGCATGGATGACAGAGTAGTCCTCCTTTATATGAGAGAGGCATATGGGCATGCATGTTTGGCACGGAGGTGGTGCGAATGTGGTATCGTCTAAGTGATCAATCCGTTAAAAATGAATAATGTACGAAGATAATTGTTTTAATTAATAAATTACATCTATATTGGTTATAACCTTTTTATGTAGGATGGCAAGTCCATTAATATTTTTGCAGGTCAGACTTGCCATAGTCAACTTCTACAGTGTAAGTACAAGTAAATGCATATTTACTTATTAGGATGATGACATGATTGCCTTGTTGAGGAACTAAATTCTTTGAACTGTGTTTTTCTTGCATGACACATTTGCCTCATTGAGGAACTACCTGTTGGTGTGGTTGTTTATTGTTTGAGCTTAGTTTGATGTTATCACGTGTGAATTTATTGATTTTGGGATGAAAATTACTCACACCAGCTATATTGCTGACCCAAGTGAGTTTTTGCTTCTTGGGTACATTCCTTTGGGAATGTAGCCGATGAGCCTTTCAGGTTTAGGGACTTTTGAACAGCGTTACTGGAGTTCCGCTAGTGAGGCTAGCAACGTCAGTCTTTCCTGGTTAGAGTTTTATTATAAATTTTAGTTTGTTTCTATTTTCTAAACTATGTTTTAGTCGTTGCTGCTAAATTTATCTGTTGTTATTGAATTTCACGTCTCGAGTTTTGGGAAAACGGATAATCCTGCGTGGATATTTTGGGATTTTCGTTTTCTTCGAAAATCGGGGTGTGACATTGTATTTGGAACATGTTTTATTTAAGTCGGTAATCCACACACACCCTCCATTTCCCGTTCATCTTCTTTACTAGCACCGTGTTTGTCAACCAATCCGGATAGTGAGCTTCCCTTATCAGTCCTGCGCTGAGCAGTCAGTGTACTTCTTCGTTTATCGCCTGATTGCACTCTAGGGCCACCGATCTTTTTTGTCTAACCGATTTCTTGTCTGGATTCACTTGTAATTTGTGGGAAATATGGATGAATATATTTTCACCATATCTTTCATTGTCCATGCGAAAACATCTTGATTATCTTTTAGCAGTTGGATCAGCTTCATGACAAGTTTAGGTTGGATTTTTGTGCCGATTCGGACTGTCATTTTAGCTTCATTGTCTAAATAGACCTCGACCATTTCTTCTTTTGGTTGCCCAGTGTTGGGTCGATGTCGCGGACTAGTTGGAGCCATGTTGTCGTTTGGAGAATCCGAACTTGTTTCGTTGGATCGCTGCGATGACTCTTCCAGTCGTTATGGTAATTGCTATTTTTGATAAGTCTTTATAGCAGCAAAATGACACTCCCAGGCTGTTGGTTGGTCCCCTTTTATACTTCCAACGCAATTATTGGTGTGGTACTTCACGCATTGGTGCATTGTGGAGGATATTGCACCCATTTTGTGTATCCATGGTCTCCCGAGTAGCATGTTGTATGCAGCAAGAGCGTCCACGACGAGAAAATCTATCATTAGCACTCACTGCTTCCCTGGTTCTCCCGCTTCGACTAGTAATCAAATCATTCCTAGTGGATTACATTGTTTCCCACTAATCGTTTGGTGAGAGCATCTCAGTGGTGAACTGCATCCTTCTAAAAGCTGTTAGGTATAATAGGTTTGCTGAGTTGTCGGTATCGGTCAATACTCTTTTAATTTCCCATTTTGTTATCATGACTAAAATCACTAAAGCATCGGTGTGTGGGAAATTAACTCCGTCAGCATCCTCATTTGAGAAGGTTAGAGTCATTTGCATTGTCTTTGCGCGTTGTGCGGATGGTTCCTGGAATCTGATCTTTGTACGTAAGTCCCTGACTATGCACTTTTTGGATCGATTGAATTGCTCATTTTCTCCGCCTGTGCCATGCAAGACGTAGATTGTTTCCTTCGTTTGCTCATTTGAAACTACTGTTTCATTATTGAGTTTGGCGAACTCTTTGAGTAGTCCATGTCTAATATGGCGTTCAATTTCATCTCTTAAGCTGCGACAATCCTCGGTATCATGGTCGTAGTCATTGTGGAAGAGACAATGTCTGCCCTTGTTCCGCTTCTTTAGATTTTCTCTCATCTTTGGCGGCCATTTGACATCTTCTCTTCTCACCATCACCTCAAGGATCTCGCTTCGACTTGTTGTCAAATCCGAGAATGTTCTTTCATATTTGGGTGTTCCCTGATTGCATTTGGAGTTGTTGTTAGCCTGATGTTTCTTAAGCTGGACGATTTATTCTTGAAAGTTGTTGCCTTGTAAGTTTTGGATGATCCTATCTATCATTTAGATCACGTTGTCCATCTGAGCCATAAGCGTCTCCATTCGGAGATCCGAGATGTCAGAACTGTTACCTGCTAAAGTTCTCTGCCGGTAGGTATAATTGTCTCGATGGTTGTCTTTGGATCAGTATTGGGCAGCATGTTGTATCTATCATTGTCAGACCGAAGATTTGTGATGTACTCCATTGATCTTTTGTCAAGTTCTGTGAGCTTTGTCACTGAATCTTATTTTTAGGAAGAAAGGAAACTCGTCGTTTCCCATGGACGACGCCAAATTGATGCGTCCAAAAATCGTCTTCCTGTGAGTTCGACCTGCAAAACCATTGTTAGACTGCCAAAGACCACAATTTTGGTGGCAGAAGGCACTCCGATGCTTAAGTCAGTAATTCTGTTGAAATAAGAAAGTAAATATGGACAAAACTCAGTTAAAGTTGCATACCTTTGTCGAAAGTTTCATTTACCTTTTATAATGGTCGTAGTTAACTCTCTACATGACTTAAGCATATGAGGCGCAACGGAATGAAGTGTTTCTGTAACAGTTTCCTTCTTAATGGAGATGCGTTCGTGGAGGCGCAGATCCCTCCATGGCTCTTTCTTGGTGCAACGTTCTTCTTCTTAATAAGAGAACGTGTGACGGGCTTGGATTTGAGTTTTAATTCGTCTGAACCTGGATTCAGATCCCGCTTACGCTTCCTTAGATGTGGGCCTATTCCGGGCCTTTATAATTGTCCTCAATCTTTTTAGGCTTTATGAACTGGCCCAATGGATCGAGCGATACATTCTCGTGATGGAGCTTTATGCCACGTGTATGACCATGACTCTCGGTCCATTCACTACAAGAAAAGTGTTCATTGATAGCATTAGTTTATAGCGTTTTTGTGAAAACCGCTATAAGTGACCGAATTCATCAAAGCCAATTAAAATTGGAACCGCTATAGACCAAAAGCCGCGCGGGAAGTGAAAAAAGAAGCGCGAATTGCTTCTCAAAAGCCTCGCGGGAAGTGAAAAAAGAAATGCACGAATTGCTTCTCAAAAGCCTCGCTCGATTCCACTTCAACATCTTTCTCCCTCAGTCTCGCTCTCCTCCCCCGTCAATCGCAGCAGATCGGAGAGGCATTTTTCTTCTCCAAAGGTATGTCGCTCTACAAGCGAGAGTGAGGGAGAGAGAAATCTAGGGAGAGTGAGAGAAATCAAGAGCGAGAGTGAAAGAGTGAGGGAGAGAGGAATTGAGCGAGAGAGAAATCCAGGGAGAGGGATGTCGCTCTTCTTCAATCCAAAGGCACGCCGCTTTTCTTCAAACCAAAGGCACGCCGCTCAAGCGAGAGTGAGAGAGATCCAGGGAGAGGGAAAGAGTGAGGGTGAGAGAAATCGAGAGATCGAGAAATAGAGATCTAAGTGCAGAAGCTCGTCCTCAACATCTCCGTCGGCAAGAGCAGAGATCGTCTCACCAAGGCCTCCAAGGTATGTATACTAAGTCTATCTCTCACTTACCCCCTAAACCCCATTGCACATCTTTTCCTCCCAAACCCCCATCGTTTTTCACTGATTTTTATTTGTAGGTGTTGGAGTTGTTGAGTGGACAAACCCTAGTTTTCTCCAAAGGTATGTATCTAACAAACAAAAAGGGTTTCTCTCTTTTATGTTTTTTGTTCATTTTGATTTTACATTGATGGGGTTTTTTACCCTTTGATTTTTTTTTTGTGTTAACAATTTTTTTTTCAGAATTGGGTGTAATGAGAAGATTTCTTGCTATGTCACCATCGAGGTGACAAGTGGATGCAACTTCTTGAGAGTGGATTGAAGGTGAAGGAGTACTACCTGTTGAGGAGGAACTTCAGTAAGACTGGATGCTTTGGTTGAAATTGGTTATCTTTTTGAATATTTCGTGGTAACTGATGGTTGTGTATAATATTTAGGTTTCTTTGGTGTCAATGGTATGCACATTTGGAAAGGGGCGGATGTCAGCCATGCTTAGGCTTTTGGGTAATGGAAATTACCCTGAACTAAGTACAGGTATTGTTAGCTACAACATTATAACGTAAGATTTCTCGAGTTACTCTGTTAAAGTCAATTAAGTACATATTACTGAGTCTCCCGCATTGTTCTCTTTATACATAAACCTTGTTAGTTACATACAATTGAGAATGGCACCCCATTAATATTTGTATGTTTGCAGTACAGTTATTTTCATTAAACCGTCATATTATTATCAATTTTTTTTCCTACATGTGTTATGTAAAGAGCAAGCAGATACAACCTCCCTCTCTCTTTTGAGTGGGTGGGGATGATCATCTGTTTTGTTCATTTCTGCGATTGTCAGAACTATTAGAATAGCTTCAGGAAAATGGCAAGATTGGACAGTCAAGGACACCTATGTGGGTTAACTTTTTCTACTGGCTTTTCAGTGCAAAGCCACACGTTGCTTTTAATGACCATGTATTCTTATGCTAGCTGAGCACTATCCTACATTAAATGTCACAGAAATGCTTGGTGCTCTTCATATCTAGATAGATCAATTTAATTTCTTGATTTCCATGCCTTGTGAACTTCACCTCAAGGTTGTCTAAGGGTTATATCTGACTTGTTAGAGATTTTGAAGTTCATTCCAACAAGTTTTTAGTATGGGTTTCAGTATGCTTTCTTTCTTTCTGATATGAGAAAGAAAGAAGGCTCCGGGTTGCCGTCATATATGGAATGGCTAGAATGGCTGCAATAATGGCCTCCACTTACAAGCCATATTTAGGTGTAGGGCTTGGACCATTGTCGGTACGACTACTAGACTATTTTCCAGATAACAGATAAGTGTTTTCTGCTATCTTCATCATGTACGAAACCTGTTTTGCAGTTCTTGACAAAGTTTCGGATACCGCATCCTGGAAGAGTGGGCGGAAGAGTCTTTATTGACATTGGTATGCCTTTAATGTTGAGTTGGGTATTGGGAGGTAACAGGTGAGACTTTGAAGTTTTCTGCCATTTATTTGTTTATTTATTTATTTTGTCATATTGAGATGCATGTGGTTTCTGCTGTGGATATCTCACCTTGTACTAATAGTAAAATACGAAAGATACTGGGGTTGTATTTCTGACTTATCTGAGCTCATTTCAAATCAATCGACTCAATTGAAAGTTAGGTACCTTTAAGCTGAATGTTTATATGTACCTATAGACTGACCTATTTGCTGCTTAGGGAATTCCTTACAGTATTTCAATCCAGAAATAATTGAATATAATCCCCAAGTATTTCTAATACGGTTATTGATACGAACATTATTAAACATGTTACATCTATAAGATAGACTCTCAAACAGTCAACTATTATTCTCAGCAGTCATCCCCCATTGTACTCTAAACATATCTGCTATACTATGTTTTTAGGACTGGGGGGTGAACAAACTGAGCTTGTTTGACACAAGTGCTCGCGTAAAAAATCCATTGCTCAACAACACTATTTTTCTCTTGATTGAAAGACAACTTTTTGGAATCATGATACATTCTTCATATTAATGAAGTATATCTTCAACCTAAGATAGTATAATCATGTCACATGTTAATCATCATTGCGTTTAACTGTTTCCATATGCAATTTATTCTGAGAAACCATATTACCTTTTTCAGTGGGAAACTTGAAGGGAGGTCACTGAGTTGCCGACTCACAGACAAAGTATGTTCACTTGAAACTCGAGAAATCCACCAAGTGAAATTTCTCTGTTTCAAATAGTTAAATGGTTTTCACCTGATGCAAATATTAGAAATTGTGTTATTATATATACTACTATTGTCTGAGATGTATCCATTAACTATTGCCAGGCAAGCGATCAGCTGCAAAAGTGGTTTAGAGACAATGATGCACTGGAGCGTTCTTTGAAAGGAGAGTATGTATCCAGCATTGAATATAGTTTGATTTCATGACCTCATTGTTATAAGCTAGGCAGTGCCTACAACTCATTGAATTTTGTAGGTGGTTCCTTTTCCCCTCTGAGAATGAGATGGGTAATTCCGTAGAACCGATTCATTTGAGTAGAGATGAACATAAGCCATACATAATTGGGTAATGTTGATGATATTGAATGCTTATTTCCTACTATTTTACGAGTGTGATATTCCCTATTGGTAGCTCACGTGGATTAGGCTTGGGACCCCTACTGTTTTTATTTGTTTTTTATTACTTTTTTCTTGACACGCTAGTTTATTTTAAAATGCAGGAATATTTCACATGGTGAAAGTCATGGAGTATCAATAGTTATACCTTCATCCCAGGTCAGTACACATGCATGACATGCTTTCATCGTTTCATGTTCATTTTCTGAAATGAGCTTTCTTGTTATGTCAGGTATCCGAAATGCATGCTCGTATCAGTTACAAGGACGGTGCCTTTTTTGTGACCGACTTGCGAAGTGAACACGGAACCTGGGTCACCGAGTAAGTCGAGGAACATCTCATTTTCATTTAGCACGTCGTTTAAAATATTTGACTTACTGGCAACTGTGCAGTATTGAAGGGAGACGGTATCGGGTGCCTCCAAACTTTCCTGCTCGGTTCCGGCCATCTGACAAAATTGAGTTTGGTTCTAATAAGGTGGTTCTTCTAATTCTCCATCTAATGCTAACGCATGAACCTTTTTTCAGCTTTTATAATTGGATCTGATACGTAATTGGGTCAAATGGTGTATTGATATGATTTTGACGAGAATTGAGATATGCATGTGAAGGATGACCCAAAGGTAAAATGGCTGCGGTCTGGGTGCTGCGGTCTGGGTGCTGCGGTCTGGGTGCTGCGGTCTGGCGGCTGCGGACTGTCTTGAGGTTAAGATGCTGGTTAGGCAATGGCGTGATGGTGGCTGCCAGGCTTATGTTTGCTGCGTTGCAGTGGCCTGGTTTGCTGTGCACTGCTGTGTTGCGGTCAGTCTGCCGCGGCTCGACTTGCTGTGAGGCTGTGGACGTTTGAATGTATGCGGGGTGCTGTCTAGTGACGGTATGCGGCCTGCTGAGATGATGCTGCGAAAGTGCGACTGCGACACGGTTATGCTGCTGTTGCTGCGCTGCGTTGCTGCTGCTGCTGAGGCGCTGCGTTGCTGCTGTTGCTGCTGTGATGCAGTGCTGTTGCTGCTGTGTTTGCTGCTGCTGGGACGCGTTTGCTGCTGTATGTAGCAGCGTTTGGTTGGAGCGTGTGTATGCTGGCTTTGCATGAGATGGTTGTTGTAATACCGTTTATTAATACCGTTTGGTTGTGACTCGATGTAATACCGTTTATTAATTAATTACATTACTTTGCCTCCATTCATGGAAATGTTTAACTTTGGCACATTTAAATTTTTATTTTCTAGACATAAAACTTATGAGATGTAATAAAAAGTCATTTGATAGTAAAAAAAAAAAAAAAAAAAAAAAAAAAATTCCTATGTATACTTACCATAGCGTTTTTAAAACGCTATGGTAGAGTCTACCATAGCGGTTTTAGAGTCTACTTAAAACGCTATGGTACAGTCTACCATAGCGGTTTTAGAGTCTACTATAGCGTTTTTAAAACGCTATGGCAGAGGCTACCATAGCGGTTTTGAAACGCTATAAAATCCAAACTTACCATAGCGGTTTAAAACCGCTATAATATCCCCTGGGTCTATTATAGCTCTGGCTGTCATAGCGGTTACTAAACCGCTATGGTATCCTACCATAGCGGTTTTTAAACGCTATTGATCACAAAT
The DNA here is from genome assembly GCA_963556465.1 of Berberis vulgaris. Lineage (NCBI taxonomy): Eukaryota > Viridiplantae > Streptophyta > Magnoliopsida > Ranunculales > Berberidaceae > Berberis > Berberis vulgaris. The sequence goes on along the minus strand of OY747129.1, from coordinate 80,281,064 downwards.
TTTCTTGTAGTGATTTTGATGTATCATCATGTATTAAACACTCAGTTTAATGATGCAACACTAAATTTGTTAAACAATAATAGAGATAACTGCCAGTGAGATTGATCAATCTAATCTCTCTTCTCATTACTCATTACCAGCTTGCCAGCAGTAATTTGGCCAAACTTAGTTTGAATACAAGTTTTCAAGTTGAACTTGATAGATCTCGCAGGATCTGGACCTGTAAATATGGTGATCCTTCGTTCTTGGTTTTCCTACAAGTTTTCACTTCAAAAGTCCTGGATCTTACCTATTACCATCATTAGATCTCTCTACCCTGACCAAACTAGTAAAATTTACTGTCAACCTGAAAATAGTTGCAAATTACAAGGAATATGAAGACGGGCTGCTTTAAACAAACCCCTTTCCCATTGTAATTCAATCTGTTTCAATACCATCTAAAAGCATCTCCAGTGTGTTTCTCATTCTGATTCTCATTTCCAGAACAAATGAGAAGAAAAATAACTAAATTATGTAAAAGAATCTTTCTGAATTAGTTGTATGTTCAAAGGCTGATATTGCTGATACAGCTCTCCCATTTCATACACTCCTCTCATACAAGAGGCATCAAAATACTATTTCTAACACATGAAGCGTCAAATAAGATGTTCGACACAACCTTGAAAGCACTCTTTCTGAACCCACTGTCAAATTCGATATAGTTCTCCATCTGAGATTTGGCTGGAGAGTTCTCAGTACCTCTTACTAAGAGTGCATATATGTACAACCTCCTCAAAAGACACCAATGGCAATAAACCAAATGCAGTTGCAGAAAAGGCATAAGGTCGTTAAAAGTCTCGACAGAAAATGTTGCATTAGATAAGCTCGAAAACCTGTTACATCATTATGCATTTTAACTCTATCATAAGATGGAAGTATATTTTTATATTAATAAAAAGAATGATGAACCAAATACAATGGCTCTTTCATTCGCTCATTACATCATCAATAGATACGAAATTTTTCTTCAAATCATCAGCAAACAAACTAATTAGATCACGCTCAATGGTCTCCAAGTTAGGAAATAATCTCGTAAAATGGTAGTATTTGCATTTTCTATTCACTCGGATTTTGGAAATTTTTTTTTTAAACATGCATAAGATTTGGTTTATAGCCATGCTATAGTAGTAGTTTCTTGGTGAACATCCCGTAAATTTACTTTCTCGTAAGCACCAGTCAATTGTTTAATCATCCTTATAACATGATTTATTAAGTGGCATAGACAGGAGTACATTGACGTTCAAGCAACTGTTGGCTAATTAGTTTATCAACATGGTAAACAGATCATATGGAAGCATGTAAAGAAGAGCTAAACATCTGTGTCATTCCAAGTACGGTTTTTCCTAAGTGCACTGGTTTTTTGCACTGGTTTTTTGCCTGGTGCAATCAGGCACCGTTGGATTGCATCGAGATAAGTATTATTACTTATCTCGATGCAATCCAACGGTGCCTGACTGCACCAGGCAAAAAACCAGTGCACTGTAGAAGCACTCTTCCAAGTAACTCACCTGGTAACATAGAACCTCAGAAATCTCAGAATGGTAACATTTACTTCTCAGCTAGTATAAACAATTAAAAAACAACACAAACTTTCGATAAATGGTACAAACAGTTAACAAGAAGTAAATATCCAGCAAAGAAAGAGGACTGCAAATATACGAAGAATCACTTGATACAATAGGCTGAGTACTAGACCAAAACGACTTGAAAATTGAAACTGCAACTAAAATACAATATATCCAATTACATTATTTAAGATTCTCTTCACTTCTGAATCTTCTTTTGTCTTCTCTCACAAGGTAGAATCTTTGTCGTATATTTCAACTCCGCGAGGCAAGCATGATCACTAATCCAAATATTTTGTCTAACGTTATCCACTGCTTTTGTAAACAAGTTCTGAAGGTGCAGTTACGTCTCAGATTACAAATTCACCCGACTCTCAAACCATCCTCAATGTACTACTTACCATAATCCAGGAATCCCACAGAAAGAAGCCAATATTACTGAAAATTATTAGTACTAGAAGGTAAGAATTGAATAACTAATATACATGTCACAAAAGAATGGACAACTTATCTTGTTTACATTTACTTCTAACGTAGGTGCATTTCTAGCTATGGAATTGGAAAGAAAGGCCACAAGGCAAGTGTAGAGCAACCCCTAAACTACAGACTCCTAAATATACCATAAAGATTTTATACATGAGAGGACCACTAACCTAGAATACTTATTCAATTACCAGCCAAATATAGGATTCTCAACATGAGGTGGCAAGAGGTGCATATCCTCACAGTGCTGCTTGCTATATTTCAGAGTTCCAGGCATTGCTCCTGAGGACAACCTTAGAAGTTCACTTCCTGTAAGACAGTAATGTGTAAATGCCAACCCCCCATCGACCATTTCTGTCAAGCTAGGCATTGAAACTGATTTCTTGATTTTCGTATTTGCTCTGCTTGACTCTGCTTTGTCCATGCTGTTATTCAAAAACTTTTCTAACTCAGAGTACTCCATAAATCTCTCAGTAGCAGCATCCCATGAGAGATTATATCTCTGTTCTGGAGTAAGAGGTTGAGGCTCACTAGCAAGTGCTTCTTTTACCTTAGCAACAAAGTCGTTTGATGTCTTGTAGGTCAAACAATTGGGAAATGACCTGAAGAACTCATTTGATGGATGGTCTGCACAGACCACAAATTTTCCCATTGCGAGAGCTTCGGCTGTTGCAGTGCAGAGAACGTCACTGACACTTGGGTTTATGAAAACTTTGTAACTGCAAGCATTGATGATTTGGATCATTTCAAACACAGTCAATACAAAATAATGGAAGAAAGGAAAAGAAAAGAAATAAAAAACGATTTTCCTAAATCATCCGTACCCATGAAGTGAATCATCTGCATGATCTCTCCCTTTGAGAAAGTTGAGATTCAATTCCAGCTTCTTTGCAGCAGACTGCACTTCATGAGCGTCTTCACCATTCCCGTACACATCCAGATTAAAACCTCCAAGATCACTCTTATTCTTTGCCAATAAATCAACCAACTCCCTGTATCCTTTAGCCCAAACCATCTTGCCTAAAAAATATGCTCCCTTCGAGAAGGACTGCTGCCCTTCCACCATCTCCTGGGCTACTCTCTCCCCAACCTTTAAAAACTTGGGATTCACTCCATGGACATTGCATACAACAGACCTTGGTAGATCCTGAGTTGCTGCAGAGAGGCGAAGAACCTGCAAAATGATCAACCATGGTTCAGTACAAAGCATAGAGACCAAAGATTTAGCACAGCACATAAAACAAACATAGAAAGGTGGCAATAGTTTAAAAGAAAGAATACTGTCACTGTTAACCAATTACAAATTAGAACAAGGTAGCAAGAAACAGGTGAAAGAACTATTGAAACAATAAAAGGATACCTTGTGGCAGTATGCTCTAGTGACCCAATTGTTTATGTGTTTAACGAGAAAAGCTTGGAGAGCCCCATTCTTCTCCCTCTTGATATACTCCAAGTAATTTGTGTGGACTACACCAACAACGTGATTGAACTTATCAGTCCAGCGCTTCCCGTGATGGTACCAATTGAGATGCTCTGGTTCTTCCAGTATAGCAATATCAGCTTCCTTGGAAGAAATAAACTGTGAGGTGTCCCCAGCAGGTATAATGCTTCGCCTTTCCTTAGAAAACTAAAGTCCAAGGAACACAAGCATGTTATCAACAACATGAGGTACATATCATTTGCAAGAAAATGTTGAATCCCCTATTGTGAAGTTACCTTTCCAGGATAAAAAGAGATTTTAAATTCTGCCTTAAAGTCGAGCCTTTCGTCCAACCACTTTCGAATATAAAGTTCTTGCTCCTCTGGTGAACTGAAGGTTAGATTGTTGGGATAAACTAGCTCCTGGTCTGATTGGCAAAGCCATGGAACCAATAGTGTAACATTCTGCTTTGCCGATTTTGCTAGATAGGCTGCCCGAAACAATGGATTCACAGCAGTTCCAGTCATCCAAGGAAGACTAGCAGTTGTGACTACTGCTACATTTCTTTTCCCATCTTTCGGCTCATGCTTTGTGGAATCAGTCCACAGGCCACCTTCATAACAATGTCCTGTACTATGAAGGACACTAGCTATCCTTAAATCTAGTTCATCGTTAATGTTCTCATTTTCAACAAGTGCAGTTTCTGCTTGTAAAGAACGCAAAAGCAGTTCGTTCTTACGTTTACTGCAGAAAATCTCCACTAATTTGTCACATATATCTGCAACCATCATTGTAACATCATTAGAAGCATTCATATATACTGAGACCAAATCAACACATAAATGCAAGATTTTGATAAACTCAAAACAACAATACAAATGAAGGTTCCACTCTGTAAGAGTATCCACAGCACTATGACACAAAAAGGTGTTCGCAAAAACATTTTGATTTTGATGGGTCACACTTGGGACAATTGTATCTCAAACCCATTGTAGTTAAGGCATTAAAGCGGACAGGCTGGAAAACACCCGAGGCGTGAGGCGCAAGGCGATGTGCACGCCTCAGTGACGTGAAGCGGTCTTAATTTTAGATTTTAAAAAATAAAAAATAAAGCATAGTAGCATACATCATCATTTTGACAAATATGTACAAAAAGTCGCGCAACTACCTAGAATCGAAATGGAAACATAATAAAGTTACATAGCATAGCGAAAAAATGCACTACCTAACTTGCAAAGATCCACTAAATCATTAAAAAAAAATAGAGAAATCAACAACAAAAACGTCAAACATGACATAAACTAGTTCACAACTTCTCATTTCTCACCATTTCACTCATCCTCCTCTTCATAACCCAATTCTCGATCGTCATTTTCTGCAATTCCTTCAGCATCCACTTCAAAATTTTCATCAACTTCAAAATCAGCCATGACTTCTTCTAAACCCAACAATCGAATGGCGTAAATGTAAATGCAGATGCAATAGAGTCTCTTCTTGAGTAAGTTGTTGAAGTTATACTATTTCTAGAACTTCTACGTGGTCGTGATGATCCTTCACCAACTCAAGTAACTTGTGCATATTGACCTAGTCAAGGTATCATTAGGAAATAATAATTCATCATCTGCATCTTCCCAATTAACCACTCATTGCTTTCATTAATGTTCGACAAGGAAATAGGATCAATCGTATCATGATGGGCATAACGGTTCTTAAGTTTTTTTATTGTACTAGATGAAAACTAAATCATTGAGGCGTTATTGCTCCAACCTATTCCTCTTTTTGTATGGATATGAGTGTTATGCAAAATAATGGAAATATAAGTATACTATATAAGAAAATAACCAACTAATATTCCTCTTTTCCATGTAAATATACATGCGGTGAGGCAGACCGAGACGGACAACTTATTTCACCGCATCGCATTGCCTCACTTAGAGGCGGATTCGTGAAAAACGCCTTGAGGCACGCCTGACGGTCACCTTGACTACAATGCTCAAACCAGTACCCTCTCTTTGTATATCTTGGGGAAGATTACATTCTTTTCTATGTGAAAGCCACTGGGAAGATTTTCTCTTAGCAAATAGCACCTTAAGTACCAGTGAAGGATTTGTTGAAGAATAGACTTGTTGCTTTTCACAAGTTCACAGAATGAAGCTTCTCTGTGAACTTGTGGTGTAGAATTGCAGCCTACCCCAATAAGTAAAGACAGTCTAATTTCCTCAGAACAGAGTTCAACAACAGACTCAGTAGTGGAATTCTCAGATGTGGACCACACAATTCCATGTCTGACAACAAATAGAAATATATGAAACAAATTTCTAAGTTTAGCACGTCTTAAATTTTTATATCTCCTCTGGCTACAGTAGAATCCAATTGAATAAACCAAACTGGTATAATGATCAAGATGGTTGCAGATAAAATTAAAGAATTTATTTACCTCGCTTAAAGCCAAGCTGATCAAATAAAGGCCTCGACTGCTTAACCAAATATGCTACAAGTTCAGACATGTCTAGAGGAGGTACTTCCTGCATCATATGTAAAAATAAAGTTGTCAAGAATACTGGTAAATTCAACAAAGACAAGTGGCTACCAACTAAAAATATTATCATTAACTGATAATAATCATGTCATGTTGACAATAATACGTCTTATGTGGAATAAAAAAACAACCAATATTATATTCACACTATTTATTTCTAATATTCAGTCCATATTAACAAATTTAACACATATATTTACTTGGGATGTCGGTTCAATAAGTCTCTTCCTAGGATAGGTTCTGACCATAAGCCTATCTTGTCGGAAGCAGGTTCTAGTGGAACTAAAAAATCACCCTAAGTTTGACATTTGGTAGTTTGAGAATCAGACCATTATCTCACTGATTCAACAATGGCGAGTTGAAAGGGTCTGTGATGGGTCAGGTAGTTATAAATTCTGGTTCAAGCTTAAGCTTGTTGAAATTAAGCTCAGGGAGCGGTGCAAGGAGAGAAAAGAAATCGTGGAAGGCAGGTTAAAGATCTTCCACGCGAAACTACTAATCAAAAGATGAGAGTATGGCTTTGGCTGTGGGAAAGATTTGGTCTAGGAAGAAGTCAAAAATTTGCTTGGCGAAGAGACTAAATGAAGAAGAAAACTCAAGGTTTTCTTGAAAGTGATATTAACACTAGTTTTTCGATGGTTTTGCTTATTTGAGAGGGAAGTTAAATGATATGCTGAATAAGAAAATTGTTGCAGTTTTGGTAAAGGACTAGAGCGTAATTTGTGATTTCATAGTGTCCAATTTAAAGAACTGTATGAGGACCTCACATAGGATAGTAGAGCCCATCCCTAGATGGGCTGGAATTTGTTGGTATTTCAGATGATGATGAGGAGAGGCTACATAGTGATTTCACTAATGAAGAGATTATTGGTGCTCTTCAGAATTGTGGCAGCGATAAGGCACCAGGTCTTTTTCCTGGAGTGGAGATTAATGCTTCATTTATTACTTTGATTCAGAAAACAGAAGGCACCAGCTCTGTCAAGGATTTCAGACCTATAAGTCCTTGGCAAAGATGGATATGACGCAGCATGAGTCCTGTATGGAGAACAAATGTGAAAGACAATCAGGTCCTCGATGGAGTTATGGTGGTTGATTAGCATTAGAAGCGAACCTCCTGGGCTACTAAACAAAACTGAATTTGAAAACGCATAGAGCTATGTTAATTAGGACTTTGCTATTTGGCGTACGAGGAAGATGGGTTCAAAAAGGAGGAAAACTAGGATACTTGTTTATCCCCTGCGGTGCCTGTGAGTTTCTTCAAAATGTCAGGGATACTAGGTAGGGAAGGGTAATCCCATGCTGAGCAGTGAAATTAGGCATTCTATCATGTTTTTTGGCAGCTCCACATAGCTGCATAGTAGCTCATTAACAGTTGCAGATGAAAATTTATCTCGGGTAGAAAAATTGAAATCCATTCTCTTTATTTTCCAAGCTGCTGCGGACTTAAAGACTGACTTCCAGAAAAGCGTTGTGTATGGAGTTGACAAGGGAGTTACAAGTGATGTGCATGTTGATATATAATGTATTGCGCAGCCAAACACAGCAGTCACTGACATAACCTGGATCTTCCTTTAGGTGCTAAGAATAAAAGTAAAGGTGCATGAGATCCGGTGGAGGAAGTAATGGGGAGAAGATTGGAAGTTTCGAAAGCGAAAATGCTTTCATGGGGTAGAAGATTGGTTCTTCTTAGGAATGCCTTTTCGAATATGCCTATCTACTTATGTTGTGATTTCATACGCCGAGATCGATGTCCATCATACTTCAGGAATGCCCTTCCAATTATGCCTATTGATTAAATAATTATAAGGTTACTAAACCAACCTGTGATTCTTGAGGCTCCTTGTAAATCGATTTCTGCAAAAAGAAGTAATTACATAAATAAGTTATTTGCTGCTTTCTAGATGTTGAATGTAAAAATACACAATCAGCTAAATAAAGATATAGACGAAACAAAGATTGTGTTTGATTAAAGTAGAAATTTTGCACTGTTTTTTATTTTATTGTATTCTATAAGAAAAACAAACAAAGCAACTGGGTGGGGGGCATGCAAAAGATGAGTTTCTGTCTTCTCTTGTTTTGTGGAACAAAAGATGGTTCACTTGCTCCCAATCCAAAAGGGCAGAAGAACATTGATGTCAAGTATTAAAAATGATGAGTTTTCTCTTTCAGGTTATCTTGGGAAAGAATATCGAGTAATTCAAACAAAGCAAAGCAACTCTAGGGGGAGCACGCAAACCCCAAACACGTTTAGAATCAAAGGGGAAGGAAGGGGAGCATGGAATGTGAGGTCCATGTCTGTAAAAGCATCAATGCAAGTTGTGCTAAAAGAACTGTAAATTAGTCTAAGTTGCTGCTGCTAATCAAGATGCAAGCATCCTTATTGAAATATACTGAGGTGGGTCTCCAATCTTGTCCAAATTTGAAACTATCAACTTCTCAATAACGATATTCCTTTTCAAGCCCAAATTCCACAAACAGCTAGTAGCAATTTGAGAGATAACGTCTTGGATGAGCACTTGTTTATAATCAAGAAAAACTTTTCTTAGAGGGTTGGGTTCACACTGCAGATCTCCCCAAAATCTAATGCTATCTCTTCTCCTCATGTTAAAACACACACTCCTTCAAAAATTCTCAATGCCATGCATAATGTTCCATAAGGACCACTAACCTCCCTAAATGTTCTTCCACACACCACATAAGGAACACTAACCTCCCTGCTTTCCCAACCTCCAACCTTACACCCATGTCTAGCTACAATGACACCAAAGACAATTCTTTTCAAACCAAAAAGAACAATCATAATTTGCAATTTTGTATACCCAATCACTCTTGCTTCTTATCCGTGCACACTTTGCTAATTGACCACATGATATCTACAAGCATCTAAGAGCAATTTGAAACAGATAATGTGAAGTCTTATACAATGGATAGAGGCGCTTTAAACAACGACAAATAGTGCACTAGAAAAAGCGGAGAGTACCTTCAACCCTCCCACCTTTGGAAATGTATTTTTTCCCCCATTATTTTCCAGAATTTAAATTTTCTAGTACTTATTTTAAGGAAAATTATAAATCTTTGAAAAAAATTTACTCCAAAAGAGCCTAATCGGTGGAAAATGAACACGCCAATTTTTAATGGAATGTTGATTTTCCAGGATTATTCTTATTTTTCTGTTCTCACCACTTCAACTTTAGAACCACACCACCATGCCACAACTAACACCAACAACACCACCACCACCACTGCCACCATTACCACACCGTACCACGACCAACATGGCACAACCACTGTCATAACACAACTTACTCCCACCACCACCAACTAGAACCGTGACCATTTCTACAACCACATCAACTGTAAAACCAATCACCACGCCAATTAACCCAACTATTATCACACAATACAAATGTTTGATCAAATTGATTTCCATGACACAACCAAACAACATGAAAAAGTTTTAGGAAAAATAAACACACTCTTCATGATTCTAGCCCAACTCATGTGTCATGCCTATTAGATACTTTCTACTGGTGTACAGACTAGTCTATTGAAGATTCACTCTAAAACATATTGTCTGCAAACTGAAGATGGGATATCTGCACACTATTACTAATCTTAAAAGTCTCAAAACAGCGCAATTCAATCTTTGAATCATTCCCTCCAGGCAATCACCACCAAAATAAACAAGGGAAAAAATAAAGGTATTTGGTGTCTAAGGCCTATAGAACACGAAAGACACCAGTTAGAGACTCACACACCAACACCGACAAAGAAGCGGGGGAAAAACATTGCCCAATCAACCCTCTCCATCTTGAAAGAAGCTCTTTGCCTAAAAAGTCCCAGTTAAAATGACCATAGGCTTTCTCTATATCCACCATACAAAATCATTCAACGATTCATTAGAAATCAAGACCTCCAAATTTGTATGTTAAAAGCAGATGTAACCCCTGCCGAGGATAAATCTCACTTGAAACTATAACTTGTGGCTCAATTTTTAACATGAATCCTGAATAAACTACAAGTCCCGTGTTTTGAAGTTGCAAAAATGGATCAGTCTCTTTATAAAGTTTATTACATCATACTCCTTCTCATGCATGAAACCCATTGGTCAGTTTAGTTTCTTTCACCAGTGCTTCTTAAACTAAAAGAAATAAAGCAATTTTCTGAAGAAATAAAAGACTGAGCATGTATAGTAAAAGCATAGCAAATTCAGTCAGCACGGTGTCATCACAGAGAAGTGCAATTTATTGCATTTATCCTCAGGCCCTGTCATCCGATCAGATGTATCCCTTTTTAGGTGAGCTAAACCCCTAAAACGAATACTGCCATTCTTATAGTTCAGTTTTTTAGTTTGAATTGAATTCTCAAGAGCTAAATCAATTCGGCATATCCAAATAACAAAATTTAGAGTAAAACTGACAAATATCGTGAAGTAACCTAATAACCATTCATACAAACTCTACTAAATAAACATTAGAACTGTGTAAAGTACGCATACCAGGCTGGACTTCACTTTCTCGACAAACTCGCTATTCTTGAAATTGCCGAAAATCTCCGACGAAGAACTCTTCCGCTCGAATTCCCTCAACCTTGTCTTCAACGCTCTAATTGGCTCCCACTCCTTGTTAATTCCCTCCTCCTCACCCCTCCAATCCCACCGAAACTCCTTCAAACCAAACCTCCTCCCTCTCCTAAACCTCTTGCTCTCATCATACTCCACAATTCCTTCCGAATCCTCCACCTCCGACACAATTGCGTTCTTTATCGCCGACAAATCAATCCGAATCCTCGATCTAGGGCTCCATTTCTCCAATACTTTCTTACTGAAATCGGGCGCCGAGTACGCGCGATGGAACTCTGATATTTTCGGCTGCAATTTCTTCACGAAATCGATTTCAGTAGGCCGGGCTGACGACCTAATAGCGGGAACAGAGAAGGTCGAAGCCGAATTGATGAAGTTTTCGAGTTCTTTATCGAACGAGTTCGCTAGGTCTTTGAACGAGTTCGCTCTCGCTCTCATCAACTGTAGGTCCGCGTCCGCTGAGTCCTTCACCTCTCTCCATCCTTTCGAGATGAACGACAACGCCTTCTCCGCCGTTACAACGGAGTCAGTAGACGTTGAAGGTCGAGCTTCCGTGCCTATGTTGATCATCGGACCAAATCAGGGTGTGTTGTGTTCTGCTTGTGTTGTGTACGGAACAAGAGAAGAGAACAAAACAGAAACCAGAATTTTAACGTTCGAGATTTTAGTCGAGTATTTAAAAGGCATAGATAGAGGTGTTTTTCTCGACCTTGCACTGTAGTGGAGGCGCGTGGTGGATATGCTGACGTGGAGAAAAGTCACGTGCGAAGTTGACGTGGACAGATGTTAGTGGGTGGAGGGAATTGCGCGTCCCGAATATTCGAAGGAACAGAAAAATGTAGTCGACTGTAAGATGTTTTTGTCTTTGAAGGGCTCGAATCGAGTCTTCGAGAGCTGATTAGAGATTCAGGGTATGTTTGGTTAGCCATTCGATTTTATATCCTTTCATTATGTAAATTTTCATCGTTTGATTATTTATTTATTGATAAAAAATCAATTTTCATAAAACTATTTTTTCACTACTCAAAGCAATTCAAATTTAAAAGAAAGACCGTGGGACTCGGGACTGAATGCACAGAAGTAGTTTCAATTTTTGTGCAACCAAACAGACCTTAAACTAAAACAAGAAAAATAAAAATTAAAAAAAAAAAAAAGGTTTTTTTTTTTTTAATGGATGGGCGTGGTGGAGACCATGGATGGTGAGGTGAACGGTGTGCATGGATGCAATGGTGGTTCCACCATTCTTGTCTTGCATAGAATGGGATCTCTGAGTCTTCTCATTTTTGCTGTTTTAGATCTTCTCTGGTGTAAGATTGGCCAAGTGGGATTGTTTAGGATTTGTGCTTTTATTATTCAATATAATTTGAGTCTCAAGTTACCAAACATATGGATTAGTTAATTATTCATATTTTTGGATTTGTATTGGATTTGATTGTTTGATTGGAACATTTTCTTTGATTTTGACAAGCAATTTAATGGAACTCCCTCCATTACTTGAGGGTCACATGCATGATGTTAATGTTTGTCCTTAAAAAAAGAAAAGCATAAAACTAAAATAAATGAATCTAAAACTAAGGCTAAATTGAATTTGTGGTTAACCTTCAATTGTTTCATCAAATGTCATGTTGTTGTTATAGAAGAAATAGGGATGCGTCAAATCTAACTTCAAAAGAAAAATATCCTTTCACCCTCAAGGCACAAGTTGTTTTAATTTGGTCATATTTTGGAACAAAAATATAGATACGAGACAAACCAACTTTTGCATCGTTGTATTTTCTTAATCATATCGTTGTGTTTATTCAAACTGCATCATCATGCTTTTCTAAATACATCATCGCGTTTCTCTATTTGCATCATCATGTTTTTGATTTGTTGTGCTCATACACTGTCATGCTCGTTCATATTGTAATGCTTACGCATCGTCATGATTTTAATTTATCGTGTATTTATATCATCATGCTTTAATTTCTTGGGGTTCTGCATTATCTTTTTTTATAAAAACATTTTTTTACTGAATCTAATAAATATTAGTTAGTATAATACAAAGTTTAGAGCATCTACAAGTTAACTAGTTAATTAAAGTTCCAAATCACTTCCAAAATTTGCACAGATATAAGATAAGAAACTACACTTTCAAAAATAGTGTGTTAAACATCAAAAATAATAAATAAACTAACAATATACAAAATTTAACCCTCATTGAGGCCCAACACTCCCTTCTCCATCATTGTCACCATCAAGTCCCTTTGCATTATTAGCGTTCACAGCCTAATCTCATGCCAACTTGCACTTCCTTTCATCTTCTCGCCAAGCAATGACCCTCGACCTTTGGTCAGATAGTCATCAATGTTAGAAGCTAGGGTTGTGGTTTCCCAAAAATTTCACTTATTTGAAAATATGAAAAGAAAATGGCAAAAATTACATTTTCCGAGGATTTTTTCATAATTTTTTGAGCATTTTTTTTTCGTAAGTTTCATAAAAAAAAAAAAATACAAAAACCAGCTACCAAATTTCGAGGGGTTTTTTCAAATTTGTTTTAGATTTGATTGTTTGATTGGAACACTTTCTTTGATTTTGACAAGCAATTTAATGGAACTCTCTCCATCCATTAGTTGAGGGCCCATGTGCATGATGTTGTTTAAGAAAAACATAAACATAAAACTAAATAAATGAATCTAAAACTAAGGCTAAATTGAATTTGTGGTTAACCTTCATTTGTTTCATGAAGTGTCGTATCCTTGTTTGAGAAGAAATTGGGGTTGGAAAAAATTGATTTTTATAGAGGGGTCAAATCTAACTTTATGTGTTATTTTGGAATATCTAATTGTTTACGTGTGTGTGTGTCTTTATGAAAAACATAAATATTTAAAGGAAAATTATCATGGAGTTTTTTTTTCTTTTCAAAATCTTATGGTTTTAATTTTTTAGGGTTAAATATAAGATACCCCTTGATATAAATAGCTAACTAAGGATTGCCCCCACATTATCTTTTTTATTCCAATCTCCCCTCGGTCCACATCCTTTGACTGTCAAGGCACAATTTATTTTAATTTGGTCATATTTTGGAACCAAAACATAGGCACGTGAGTCACCAACTTTTGCATTGTTGTATTTTCTTAACTATATCATCGTGTTTATTCAAATTGCACATTGTGCTTTTACATGTATCAGCATGCTTCTTCATTTGCATCATCATGCTTTTGATTTGTCGTACTTATGCACCATCGTGCTTGTTCGTATCATCGTGCTTATGCATCATCATGATTCTAATTTATCGTGCTTCTGATTTATTGGGGCTCTGCAATAAATTTTTTATATAAAATTAAAACTCAAACAAAATTTACTAGATCTATTAAATCTCAATTAACATAATACCAAGTTTAGAGCATCCACATGTCAACTAGTTAATTAAAGTTCAAAATCACTTCCAAAATTGGCGTAGATACAATAAACATTACACGTTAAAAAATAGTGTGTTAAACATCAAAAAAATTACAAGAGTTAACCCTCGTTGAGGCCCAACACCCCTACCCTTCCTCCATCGTTGTCACCATCAAATCCCTTTGCATTATTAGCATTCACAACCTGATCTTATGCCAGATTGCGCGTCATTTTATAAATGACTATCAATACGCAATGAGGATAGTCACCAATGTTGGAAGCCAAATATGCGTCATTTTTAAAGATGTTGCATTTACGATAGTGAGTAACGACCTTCCAGACTATGTAATAATTCTCGATGTGTTTTCAAATATCGTCACAATACTTTTAAGTTTTAACCCTTATTGTTTATGATCAGGATTCTGTATTAACGTGCTTAACTATTTATGGTATTACGTTAAATTAACTAATGCACCAAATATAATTATTAACATTTTAGAATGTCACAATTAGTTTTTTCCATTGTTTTTTTTTTAAGTATAAGCAGTTAATAATAATGATGATATTAGATTCAGATGAGCATCATGAAGGTCATTAGTGGTCTTGTTATTATTATCGATGAAAGACTTAGAAAAATTCGAGAAATTACATATGAAAATTTTATGCCACACATCAAACGAAAAGAGCGAGGATGTGTGAGCCAATAAATTAAGGACATATTACCTCAAAGATAAATAAGGAATTTGGTACATAAGAAGAATACACATTATCCTAGAAAATAAGACTCATTCCTTCAAACATGTCATTGACCATATCCACCCCAATAACATCCTTGTCCTCACATTTATCGAGGCTAAGTTGAACATCATTGAAAATTTGGGATGATCATATTTGAATACTTATAAATGTTTATTAAAGTTAACTAGTGCTATTGATTGTGCATTTGATAGCAATTTCTTATCATTGGAAGCATTTTAGGAATTCAATCGTGTCTTTCAAAATTAAATTTGCAATTGAATTTCATTGATATCTGATCATCTAGATTTGTATCAACACTTTGAGAATAAAGTTGATCGTGTATAATCGGGTTGGGTGAAGAATGATAACCCTACATATTGGAAAAGAATAAAAATAGGGATTCTTGTTATTTGTCATTAGAAACGTCATAAATTTTTTTAGAAGGACAATATTCACCTGGGTTAAAAGACTTTGGTTAATTGACGGTGTGATAATTTTTATTTGTTTTAGGAGTAGAGGAACCAATCTCTATTATATGGAGCGGATGATCTGGACCTCTCTCAGTTGAATCCATATAAAGGTTTCGAAAGATGAAATCTAAAAAAATACATTCTCAATTGATTCCAATAGAAATAATCCAATCCAAAATACTCTCAAACCCTAAATTTCGAAAAATTGTAAAAAATATATGATAAAAGAAAGAAGGAATCCTTTCCAAAATACTTTTAACCCCTAAAATGAATACGAAAATATTATAAAAAGGATGGTAAAAGATTTTAAATATTCACCAATATGGTAAATAGCTTGGAAGTCTAAAACTCTTTCGGGTGAAGCAACATAAATGTTTATTCTGAGACAACGATATTGTGATTTTATTTTTACTTTTTGTGAAAAAAATAGAGAAGGGAGAATAGTGAACATAAATTTATAAAGGTGGTTTCTATGTTCACCCACTACTTCCTTTTTGTTTGCAGGGGGAATGAAATAAATAATAATAATGTTCCTCAGCAGGTGGTGGTGTTCTAAAGAAAAGTGGTGATGTTCTTTAGTTGGTAGTGTTTGAAAGAGAAAGTGGTGGATGCTCATAGTAACATCCATTTGTGTGAGTATTTTTCTACGCGACCCAAGCTGATCAAAATCTACTATTTGTTTTTAGGGTTTTCTTTAGTTTGACACTCGTTAGTTTATAGTCATTAGAGTTTGACACTCGTTTTCTGGCGGAAAAGTTAAGTCCATGTCATTGACGAGTCAAAATTAACTTTCGAACCACTTTGCCCTTACCTTTGAGAAATAAGGACGTGTGACCGACACTATTCATGTGGGAAGGGAGGGATGAAAATGGAGGGGAGGGCAGGGTGAAAAAGGAGAAGGGGAGGGAAAAGGAAGGGTTGGAAAACTATGGGTATTAAATAATAATCAATTTAAGTTCTTTTAGCCTTGACAAAGGTAAGGGAAAAATGGTTCGAAAGTTAATTTTAACTGGTCAATGATGTGGACTTAACGGTTCCATAAAATAACGAATGTCAGACTCAATTAGTTTTCAAAAAAAGCGCCTGGAGGCAGTGTTCCAAAGAAAAGTGGTGGATCCTCCTTGTCCTTGGTGGTGTTTGAAAGATAAAGTGGTGGATGCTCACAGTAACATCCATTTGTGTGAATATATTTCTACGTGACCCAGGAAAATGGTTTAATCTATGATATATTCCTAAACCCTAGACTCCATTCTCTGTGGAAAATACAAATCGATCGATGAGTTCATCTTCTTCATCTCCTCCACCTCCAGTCTCCTCCGATCGCATCGATGTGTTCTGGGACGAAGGCATGCTTAATCACGACACCGGAACGGGGGTCTTCGACACCTTGATGGATCCAGGGTTTCTCGAAATCCTAGAAAAGCATCCAGAAAACGCTGATAGAGTGAAGAACATGGTCTCCATCTTAAAAAAGGGTCCAATTTCAAGCTACGTCTCTTGGCATCCAGGAAGATCAGCTCGAATCCCTGAATTGCTCTCTTTTCATACCCCAGGTGCCTCATTTTCCTTCAATTTGGATGATTTTATTCTATTTAATGCTTTTGACATGTTAAACACCTGGAATAAGTAAAGAAAAAAGGTTATTTTTTGGGCTCAAATGATGATCTCTACATCATGTGGTTTATGTGGTGAAACCTAGAGCTTTCATCTTTAGTGGAAAAGGGATGTCAGTCATTCAATCGGAACTATAACCCACGTTTGTGTTTATGAGTGCATCTTTGGTAACTGTTTGGAATTAGAATGGGAGTGGAGGGAACTGATAATGGTATACAATGCTTATGTTAAATGGGGAATGGAGTACCCTAAAGCGTGTTTCGCTTAAAGACGTTGTGTGGTTGTAGATGAGATAAAGATTCAGGGCCAAATAGCAAGGGTGATATAGTGCAACAAGGGTTAATATTAGAGAGAGGATCATATATGAGTGATGTTGGAGTCAGAACTGAATGGTGATTTCTAACCAACCACAGGGTATCTCAAAAATTGAACTGCAATTACACATTGACACTCCTTGTGCAAATTAAAGTTAAGAAAACTAACATTGAACCTCATGTTATATTTCAGAGTACATAGATGAACTTATTGAAGCTGACAAAGCTGGAGGGAAGCAGCTTTGTGCAGGGACTATCATGAACCCTGGCTCCTGGAACGCTGCTCTTCTTGCTGCTGGTACAACATTATCAGCAATGAAGCATGTCCTTGATGGGAATGGGAAGTTTGCTTATGCCTTAGTACGACCACCAGGTCACCATGCCCAACCCACTAAAGCTGATGGTTACTGCTTCATTAACAATGCTGGTCTAGCAGTGCAATTGGCTTTAGATTCTGGATGTGAAAGAATTGCTGTTATTGACATTGATGTTCATTATGGGAATGGGACAGCGGAAGGTTTCTATAGCTCCGATAATGTCCTTACAATATCACTTCATATGAATCATGGTTCATGGGGTCCATCTCATCCGCAACAAGGCTCGGTTGCTGAGCTTGGTGAAGGGAAAGGATATGGATATAATCTTAATATACCTCTACCAAATGGAACTGGGGATTGTGGGTATCAATGCGCCATGAATGGGTTAGTTGTCCCAGCTGTTGAAAAGTTTGGACCTTCTATGATTGTCTTGGTTATTGGCCAAGACTCTAGTGCTGTAAGTTGATCTACATGCTTACTATTTGTTGGTATTCGTAGCAATTGGTAGTGTAGCTGATTATTATAACTTAATTTTATATTTTGGATTATGGTTTAGGGTAAAACTATGGTAGGCGTTCTTATAAGAGAAGTGTTGTGTAATTCAAAAAAAAAGTACCAAAGAGGAATCTATCACTTACAATTCACCAATTGCATCAATTATTTTTGGGGGTGGGGGTTGATTCAAATAGTTGCAAATTGCAAAAACCCTTGCCTTTGGGATGGAAGCACAATAATTCTTCTACAAAATGATTTCCAAACAATAGGGTACTATTAATTATTACCTTTTAGGCAACCCCTTAAGATATTAACCATTCTCAATTAATTGTACAACAAAAAAAGTAAGGACTTTGGAACTACCTTTTATTATTGTTATTATTAAGTTCTTTTTTTGCTTATTACATAATGGATACTTGTGCTTCATTCTTATTAGATCATTTGTATCATGACTTTTTCTTGTCTGATGCATGGATTATGGTTCATGATACCTTCATATTAGGTCTTTCATTTTAAGTATCCACTCATTAATTAAAAAAAAAAAAAAAAAGATGCATTGCATGTTTTTTGCATCAAATGTGGACACGAGCATACTATTGTCAATAAAAATTAAAAATAAAATCGTCATTTTTCATGCTACGCGTTCTCTTTAGAAAATTGCAGTAGCATTTTGTATGAATATTTTCCCTCCTTAGTTATCAACCCTCTGTTGGTCATTTTATCTAAACAGATGAATCTGTCTAAGAATTGTGCATGCTGTTTTTGTTCTCGGTTTCTCCTTCACCATTTAATTATTATCTTGATTGTAAAAATTGACCTCCTATTAACTATGCTTCCCTTATTTGCACCTAGACTTCAGTTTGATCCAAATGGAAGGCAGTGTTTGACAATGGAGGGTTATCGAGAGATTGGGAGGATTGTGCGGAGTCTGGCTGATAAACACAGTAAAGGACGTCTCCTAACTGTTCAGGAAGGTGGATATCATCTCACATATGCAGCTTATTGTCTTCATGCAACTCTTGAAGGAGTTCTCGATCTTCAACTTTCTCTGTTGTCCGATCCCATTGCTTATTACCCTGAAGACGAGTCTTTGGCTGTTAAAGTTGTTGATTCCATTAAGCTGCACTGGAAAAGCACCGTTCCGTTTCTCGGGCAAAATTAATGAGGTACCCTTTATCTCTCATTGTTATGTCTATTTTCATATAATGTCATATTGCCAACACTTTTTGTTTCTTTGACTAGCATGTTTTCAATATGACTTGTAATTACTGTCAAAATGACATTAATAACCATCTGTGCACAACAAGTCGATTTGATGTGGCACATAGTTAAGGCAAGACCAACGAACCAAAAGCCATCCTGGTCAGATTACAACCCCCATACCCAGAGTATTGGTCAAATCATATATTATCTAGGCCCTAGGGATCTAATATATTATCTATATATTAGATCTGTGTGTAATCCTGAGTGTGGCATGTTTGGCACATTGCAAGGCATGGGACACGTTGCAAGTGACTCAAATCTTAACAGATTTCACATCACCAATTTTCTTTCCTTACTGCAAAATACCTGGCTAGCATCACAGATTTTGTTTTTTACCCTTTTTGATGTAACAATAATTGTTTATCCAATTAACTGTAATAACATTTTCGTTTCATTCTTTTCCTTTATGCGGGCCGAGTTGATCTACCCTTCAATCTTCATACTCAGGTGGCAAACTTCGCTTGTGCTCCCATATTCATGCCAGAGATTATTTCGTCCAGTTTGCCTTCATAAGCATTTCCTGAGAATGAACATTATTACTTTTTTTCATAGAAATGTTTTACAGGCTTTACTTTTGACTTTTTGAGCCATTCTGCAGTAAAAGGTTAGCTCGAAGAAACCTTCGTGTGCCTGCGAAGTGGAAATTATGTTGGGTTGACGCTTGAGGAGGTAGTGCACACTTGCAATCACAGCCACAAATGAGTTCATGGTTCACAAATAGATTACTTTCCTACCAGCAATTTTAGGGGCCACACGTACCATTGTAAGACTAAGATGTCCACTGCCAGAGGGCGTTTGATCGTCTTTGACAGAGTAGATGGGCCAGAGAGGGCAAATAAGATAATAGGGCATCGTCATTCCATCAACGTGCCCGCATCTCATTGCCATTTTATTACATGATGGAGGTTCTGACAGTTGCTTCAGGTCCACAATGCCAAGCAATATGCTACTGACATTTGGATCAGGCAGGATATGGGGAGAGATTTAGCATAATGCTGCCTTTCTCCGGTTTTTGACTACTGTATGTAATGGTTGCAAGTCTATGGAGTGTGTTTCTGGACATTTTCTGACTGATTTTTTATGGACTTTTTGGTTGATGGAAATGTTTTTGATGCTTACCGATGTGGATGCAGATTCAGATCATTGCTATTTGTTTTGTTCTGTATGTTTCGTTGGTCTTCAAAGCTTTCAGGGAATGTGGTCAACTAAGTTGAATATGTAGATATCCAATATACATCAAAGTGAGATGTAATTGCTTCTTAAAACCGTCAATAGAGATTTGTTATGTTTTTCTAATGTCTCAACAGTTGATCCCAAGAGCAATTTACCTCGTGTATAGGACGAACATTTTGACAAGGTCTTATTATGGAATCTAAAAAAATGAGTATGTTTCCAACTCAACCAAAGTGCTGGTAGAAAATTGTTGGAAAATTTTTGAATCACACGCACACAAAAAAAAGTTGTTTGGTTCAATGTGGAATTCCAGTGAGAAATTTTTTCTAATGTTTTGTGTTCATTAGCATTCATGTGGTTTTATTATATGTGAAAAAACAAAGAAAAGGACTTATGTTGTATTAGGCAAGATAGGGTGTTAGTATGGGCAATCTGAAACCAAATTGGGCTCTGGAGCGGGCACATATTGGAGCCCAAAATTAGGGTCCATGCTCAGAAGTAATCAGATTCGGGTTTGGCCCGGTTGACCAATATTAAGAGCCCCTTGACAAAAAGAGCAAAACGGATCCAGCCTTTCAACCCGTTAGTAAAATTATTACATCACACAACACACAGTTGGCCGATCCAAAACCCTTTCGAACTCTCATCACTGCTGTTAGGGTTTTTGGTCTCCAACTTCTGCCATGGTTCGTCTCTGTCTAATCCTCCATCTTCTTCGTCATCATCCTTCACTAACATCTCCTCTGTCATTCGATAGCTCATCATCTTGTCACGTCCTCAACCCAGCAAGAATTAAGGCTCATTGACCAAGCAATTGGGCGCAAAAATATGGCGCCAAGTTCAAATTTAGGAAAGTTTAAAGATAGGGGTATTTCAGTAATGTTGTAATAGTTAATTACAAATACCACATGGTCCAACCCGTGTTAGTTGGCCATTGGACATCTTGAAATTTTGTTAAGCTCTCTGGGTATAAAGAGGGAAGAAGCTGTAATAGAAAAACAGAGAAGAAGATAGTAAGGCTTTTCTGTGTTGAGTCCACCAGAAAAGAAACTTGTATTTCGATTATCCCCATTTCAATTCAATCCATTTCTTCTCCTCATTCCATTACATTGAATTAGAAGTCAGTTTGTGACATTTGGTATCAGAGCAGTGTCGATTCTCACATCTGTAAAACAAGCAACCCAATTAGTAAGCCATGGAAAGTGGAAACCCGAGCAAAAGAGATTGAAATGTTTATGAGAGAAACCAAGAAGAATCAGAGTGAGACAGTCAATCAGATCGAGCTTTTGAAAAATGAATTCAAGAAGCTTGTTCAAACCAATGAAGCTAAGGAACATCGAATAGAGGCACGGTTTGATCAATTGATACACCTCATCCCAAATCAGGCAGGAACAACACCAACGGCAGAGGCGAGCTCTTCGTCTACTCCAAGATCAGGGAATGCAAATAACAGACCTTAGTCCCAAACTCATTGGGAGCACCAAGGTACATTTACACGCCTCCCTAAATTGGATTTTCCAATCTTTGATGGCACCAACCCTAGATCATGGGTGAAGAAGTGTGAGAGATACTTTAATTTCTTCCAAGTAGTAAAAGAGAGTAAGGTTAGTATGGCCTCCATCCACTTGACTGGTAGGGCAGACCTTTGGTTCCTTGACTACATAGGCAAGGAAATGCTCTAGTGGAATTTATTCATTCATGACTTATGCGAACGGTTTGAAGATGCTGTGTTGGATAACTACGTTGATACATTTAACAAATTGCACCAAGAGGGGACTGTAAATGAGTATTATGATAAGTTTGAGGAACTCAAATCTTTGATGCTATCTCATAACAGTCAATTGGATGAGAACTATTTCGTGTTGAGCTTCCTAAGTGGACTACGAGTACGAGCTGACATCAAGGCACTAGTTCAATTGTTTAAACCTACTACCCTGACTCAAGCTTTTTCTTTGGCCAGAATGCATGAGGCATCTTCAGCATCCCATAAAACCTATAGTACCAAAAGCAACACTTCATCTCAACTTTTCCATAAAACCATCAACCACTCACCCACTCCCTACCTAAACAACATGACCAATTAGCCTACAAATATACAATCACAACCTTACGCCTACACCCACAACCAAGCCAATAAACAACCCTACTCCACCACCACCTATAACAAATCCAAACCCTACAGCTCTGTACCATTTATTAGGAGGCTAACTCCTGCACAAATGAGGTTAAAAAGAGGAAAAAAAAAAAAAAAAAAAAAGAGGCTATGTTATAACTGCGAAGAGCAGTATAAACCAGGCCATCTCTGCAAACAACAACATCTCTACCTACTAATCTCAGAGGAAGAGACAATAGAGGACGAGGAAAAGGATCCTGCAGTAGTGACATAAAATTTGCTCCAAGAAATACCAACTGAAATGGAAATCTTTCTTCATGCAATTCATTGCAGTATGTCAACAAATACCTTGCTACTTCAGGGTTTGATTAAGAGGAGGTCCATTTCCATACTAATAGATAGAGGGAGTACACATTCTTTTGTGGATCCTAAAGTAGTTAAGGAAACAAAGTGGCCTACAATTCTTACCCCACAGATGCTAGTTAAGGTAGGTAATGGAGCACATCTTGTCAGCAATGCTATTTGCCAGACCTTGAAATGGACCATGCAAGGCATACAGTTGAAGGAACAGTCAGGTTGCTACCCCTAGATGGTTATGACATGGTGTTAGGAGGAGACTGGCTCAAACTCTTTAGGGATATCACCTTAAACTTACAAAAGTTACAGCTTACATTGCAAGTTCATGGGAAGACAATGACTCTGCAAGGAATATCTGATACAGGGAACCTGAGCATGATGGAAGGTAAATGAATTTCTAAGTTAATGAGGAGGCATGCCAATACTTTTCTCTGTCATTTGTTTTCTATATCTTCAACTGATATCCAGTCCATCCATTCACCAACTCTTTAACACCTGTTGAATGAGTTCAGGGACATATTCCAAACAACCACGACTTGGCCACCATATAGAGAACTCAACCATCACATACCTTTAAAACTAGGCCATCAAGCCCCATCACAAAACCCATATAAAGTCCCCTACATGCAAACTAGTGTCATTGAAAAATTGGTGCAAGAAATGCTAGAAGCGGGGCTTATTCAACACTTCCAAAGCCCCTTTGCTGCTCCAATCCTCTTAGTTAAAAAGAAAGATAACTCTTGGAGGTTTTGTGTTGATTATAGGAAATTAAACAAGATAACTATCAAGGATAAATTTCTTATGCCTCTAATTGAGGAATTACTTGATGAATTACATGGGGCCACAGTTTTCTCCAAGCTAGACTTGATATCAGGATATCACCAAATCCTTGTCCACCTTCTTGATATTCACAAAACAACTTTCAAAACACACCATGGGCACTTTCAATTTAAGGTCATGCCATTTGGCCTAACCAATGCCCCTGCTTCCTTCCAAGCCCTCATGAATCAACTCTTTCATGCTTTATTAAGGAAGTTTGTTCTTGTGTTTTTTTTATGACATCTTGATATATGGTCCATCCCTCAACCATCATCTAGAACACCTACATACGGTTTTCTCTATACTCAGGCAAAACCAACTCTATGTCAAAGCATCCAAGTGATCTTTTGCTCAAACAAAGCTTGAATACCTTGGACACATCATTAGTGGCCAAGGAGTATAGGCTGACCCAAAGAAAATAAAAGCCATACAAACTGGCCCATGTCTACCAATATTAAGCAGTTAAGAGGATTCTTAGGCCTCACATGATATTATAGAAAGTTCATCTTACATTATGGACAAATTGCCCATCCCTTGACTGAGCTCCTAAAGAAAAATTCATTTCAGTGGTCTAATACATCCACTATAGCCTTTACCCAACTCAAAGAGGCAATGTGTAAGGCCCCAGTGTTAGCCCTCCCTGATTTTAGCTCTCCATTCAGTATTGAGACAGAGGCATGTACCAAGGGTGTTGGAGCTGTCCTCTCACAAAATGGCAGACCCATTGTCTTTTCAGTAAAGCTCTTAGTACAAGGAACCTTACCCTCTTCACATACGAGAAAGAATTATTTGCCATTGTAATGGCTGTCAATAGATGAAGATCATATCTCTTGGGTTCAAGGTTCCAAATTTTTACTGACCATCAAAGTATTAAATATTTTCTCACTAAAAAAGTTACTACAATGACATAGCAAAGATGGTTATCCAAACTCCTTGGTTTTGATTATGAAATATACTATAAGAAGGGAAGTGAAAATTCAACAGCTGACGCCCTGTTAAGGTGCACAGAACCACAACCTCAATGCTTGTCTATATCATTCATCTCTCCTAAGTGGGTGCAAGAAAGATTGTCCTCATATGAACAAGATCTCCTTGCTCAACAACTCATCCAGCCTAATGCAAAGCCTCCTACCTTGGTGAATGGGTTACTGAAATATAGACATCAGCTATACATTGGGTCAGCAGGTATACTAAGACATCAACTCCAGCAAGAACTTCACATGTCTGCACTAGGTGGGCATTCTGGCATCACCACGACTTATAAGAGGCTTTAGCAGTATTTTTTTTGACCAAAGATGAAAACTACAATACTTGAATATATCACTAAATGCGACATATGTCAGAGAAACAAAAATGACCAATCTCCTTACGGGGGTCTACTACAGCCATTGCCTATACCAGACCAGGCCTGGCAACACATATCGATGAACTTCATCGAGGGTCTGCCTCCATCAAACAAGAAAACAGTGATATTTGTAGTTGTTGATCGTCTCACTAAGTACAACCACTTCCTGGCCTTGGCTCGCCTCTTAACTTCTGCCATTGTAGCCGACCTTTTCCTTCAACACATCTATAAATTGAACGGCTTACCCACATCTATTGTCTCGGACAGAAATAAAGTCCTCCTACGTGCATTTTGACAAAACTTATTCAAAGCTTTGGGGACTACCCTAAGTATGAGCTCGGCGTATCACCCTCAGACTGACAGCCAAACGGAGCGCACAAACGCTTGCTTGGAGACTTGAGATGCATGACCAGTGATACCCCCTATCAGTTGACTAAATGGTTGTACCTGGCCGAATATTGGTTCAATACCTCGTACCACTCTAGCTTGCAAGTTTCTCCTTTCCAGGCATTGTATGGATACACCCCACCACTGATGGCCCTTCCTCCCCTATCCACTACATCCATATCAGACTTCCAAAGGTATCTCACAGATAGAGACAACATGCTTGCAATTATCAAGGAGAAACTACACCGTGCACATGACAAAATGAAGATCTACGCAGACAGAAACATAGCCGAAAGACAGTTTGATATTGGAGACTGGGTGTATCTTCGTCTTCAGCCATACAGACAAACATCTGTCAACATCCGCCGGAATTTGAAGTTGTCCTCTCGCTTCTATGGCCCCTTTCAGGTGCTCGAACGCATAGGTGCAGTAGCTTACAAATTGGACTTGCCCCTTATGTCGAAAATTCACCCTGTTTTTCATGTGTCGCAATTGAAAAAGAAAGTGGGTTCGTCCGTCATTCCGGCACCATTACTTTCACTGGTCGACGACTCTGGTCATTTCAGAGCTGAACCCACCGCCATCTTAGCTCGGAGATTAGTCCCTCGCGTTGAAGAAAGGAACAACTAAAATAAAATAGCGGCTTTCACAATAGAAATAAGCTTGGAATACTTGCAGAATATATTTTATTGATATGACTACTGAAGCAAATATGCCTATTTATAGGCTTACAAACTAACTGAATGTTGTTGATCCACTACAACCACTAACATGATTTTAGCAACAACTAGACTAATGACTCCTAACTGACCAGATAAACATGGACACTACTCCCACTTCTAAATAATGACTAAGTCAGACTTTGAATCATTCTTCAACACTACCCCTTGATTCAAAGTCGCAAACACCAAGTCGGGATCTAAAGTAAATAAACTTCTCCTTTGACAGAGCCTTCGTCAGGATATCGACCAATTGCTCATTTGTGCTACAATACTTCAAAGCTATCTCCTCCTTAGTAACCAAGTCACGGATGAAATGGAAACGAATATCAATATGTTTTGTTCGGCTATGAAACGTTGGATTTTTTGTCATGAAGATTGTGGCTTTGTTGTCACATAAAATTTTTGTTGCTCCTTCTTGCCTTTGTTGAAGGTCTGCTAACATTCTCCTTAACCAAATAGCTTGACAAGCTGCTGAAGTAGCTGCAACATACTCAGCTTCCGAGGAGGATAATGCTGCTGTGACTTGTCTTTTTGAGCTCCAAGTGATTACTCCTGATCCAAGCTAAAAACATTTGCCAAAATACTTCGTCTATCATCCAACGAACTCGCCCAATCACTATCTGTGAACCCACATAATATGAAATTGGAAGTTTTTGAGTACCAAATTCCATAATTCACCGTTCCAGCAATGTAACGCAAGACTCGCTTTGCTGCTCCAAAATGAAGCTTATAAGGATGTTGCATAAACCTAGAAATTACACCAATACAAAATGCAATATCGGGGCGGGTGTGACTTAGATAAATTAAGCCACCAACCAAGCTTCTAAATCTTTTAGCATCAGCCTTCTCTGCCCCATCTTCAAGCTGCAATTTTTCATTAGTATTCATGGGTGTAGCTGCAGATTTACAACTTAACATGCCAAATTTATCGAGAAGATCCTTGGCATATTTTATTTGTGAAATAAAAATTCCACCTTCAGCTTGTTGAACTTCAAGGCCAAGAAAATAATGCAGTAAACCCATATCTGACATTTCAAACTCATTCATCATATGTGATTTAAACTCAGCCACAAGAGATTTAGAGGAACTTGTGTAAATGATATCATCAACGTAAAGACAACCAATGATGAAATCATTTTTACCTTCCATCTTCGAATAGAGCGTGGGCTCATTTTCACTCTTCATGAACCCGTTTTGCTGGAAGTATTTATAAATTTTGCTATACCATGCCCGTGGTGCCTGCTTCAATCCATACAATGCCTTTCTCAGCTTGTACACCTTTGTCTCTTCGCCTTTAAATATGAAATCGTCCGGTTGAGTTACATAAACTTCCTCTTGCAAATCTCCATTTAGAAATGCTGATTTGACATCGAATTGATAAACATGTCATCCTAATTGTGCTGCCAATGCTAGAACAGTTCTTACAGTTTCAAAGCGGGCTACTGGAACAAAAGTTTATTCGTAGTCAATACCATGTTGCTGCGAGTATCCTTTCGCCACAAGCCGAGCTTTTGTATTTTTGTATACTTCCATCAGCACAAAATTTTGTTTTAAATACCAACTTCAAGCCAATTGCATTTTTGCCTTCGGGTAAGTCCACAATTTCCCACGTTCCATTCTTTTCGATTGCTGTCAATTCTTCCATCATTGCTCGTTTCCACTCTTCTTTGGCAGCTGCTTCTTGATAGGTAACGGGATTTGAAACAGTAAGAGAAAATTGACAAGACTCATATATGTCATTCAAGGATCTAAACTTCCTTGGTGGAGTCTCATCAGATTCTGCGGAAGTGGATGAAGAATTTTGGCTTCGACTTGAGGCTGAACTGCTTGGTGACGCCATAGAGGAACCAGTTGGTGAATTTGTAGGAGTTGGCTCTTGACTTTCTTTTAGAGAGATTCCATTGAGTATAGGAACCTGTTGCTGCATCTTGACATTCTTTCCACTCCAATCCCAACTTGCATTTTCATCGAATACTACATTTCTTCTTATTATAAGCTTGCCAGTAAGAGGGTTATATAATCTATATGCTTTGGATTGTGTACAATAACCGACAAAAATGCATTTTTCAGATTTTTCATCAAGTTTCTGACGAAAATGAGAGTCTACCAAAGCATAAGCAATACACCCAAAGACTCTTAAGTGACTTACATGTGGTTTTGTGCCACGCCAAACTTCAACTGGAGTTTGATTCATGACAGCCCTTGTTGGAGAGAGGTTCAATAGATAGACCGATGTGGCCACAGCTTTAGCCCAAAATTGGTTTGATAGCCCCTTTGCTTGTAACATGCTTCTTGCCATTTCCACAACAGTCCGATTCTTCCGCTCAGCAACTCCATTTTGCTCCGGAGTGTAAGGAGTCGTCAACTCCCTACGAATGCCATTTCCTTTGCAAAAAAGATCAAATTCTTTGGATAAGAACTCTCCACCTCTATCAGTGCGAATAACTTTGATGTATGATCCACGTTGTTTCTCAACCATAGCCTTGAGGTGCCTGAATTTCTCAAATGTTTCTGACTTAGCTTCCAAAAAATAAACCCAACTCATACGATTACAATCATCAGTAAAGAGCAAGAAATTACTGCTTCCAGCAAAAGACTTAGTTTGCATGGGCCCACATAAATCAACATGTATTAATTCAAGACATTTGGAAGCTCTCCAGGCCTTTCCAACTGGAAATGCTTTTTTAGTTTGTTTTCCATATATGCACCCTTCACATAATTCAAGAGAGCCAATTTTTGGTAGTCCAAGAACCATACCTTTTTTAGCTAGCAATTTCAATCCCTTGATGTTTAGATGTCCGTACCTTAAATGCCATAACTTTTACTCATCTTTGCCACTAGCAGCAAGAACAAAATTCTCCATGTTTGAGACTTCCAACGGGAACATTTTGTTTTGAGTCATGTTGATATTGATCATCGTTTGACCTAATTGTTTGTCTTTGATTACACATGCACCATTATCAAATGAGACTGAATACCCACTAGTCATTAGTTTCCCAACACTCAACAAATTATATCCCAAATCAGGTACAAATTGAACATTATGCAAGAGTTTTACTTTACCATGGGTAGTTTCAATGCCCACTGTACCTTTCCCTTCAACTTGCATTTCCTTGCCATTTCCAAGTTGCACCTTCAACTTTTGTGTTTCATCAAGCTCGTTGAACATGGATTTTGTGCCTGTCATATGATTCGAACAACCGCTATCCACGAACCACACACCGCTTGATGTCTTTTTAGTATCGACTTGAGCCATAAAAAGCTTGCCTTTTCCATGCTCTGCTGCATAATTCTCTTGCTGACAATCAGCTTCTCCATGCTCTGCTGCATAATTCACTTGCTGATCATTGTACCAACAATCAGCTTTTACATGCCCATATCTCCTGCATAATTCACTTGTTGATCTAGTTTCTTCATCAGGATCTGCGTAGCCATGTTCTACCAAGTCCCACAAATCTTGAGATTTTAGTAGAGTTCTCATTCGGATACTCCAAAATTTGTATCCCTCTCCTTTAAAGACAGGAATAAGTGGTTGGGTAGCACTCATTGCATTGCCATTGCTAGCCATGATTTATCTCCGAGTGTTTCACACAACCCAATCTCGCACTACTCACTCAAGACTCCAGGCTCTTATACCAAATTTGTTGAAGGAAGGAACAACTAAAATAAAATAGAGGCTTTCACAATAGAAATAAGCTTGGAATACTTGCAGAATATATTTTATTGATATGACTACTGAAGCAAATATGCCTATTTATAGGCTTACAAACTAACTGAATGTTGTTGATCCACTACAACCACTAACATGATTTTAGCAACAACTAGACTAATGACTCCTAACTGACCAGATAAACATGGACACTACTCCCACTTCTAAATAATGACTAAGTCAGACTTTGAATCATTCTTCAACACCTCATCACAATTAGACAGTAACGCAGGTCCTAGTTCATTGGTCAAATTCCTCACCAGACGACGCAACTTGGGAAAACTGGCAACACATTTAGGCCAAGTTTTCTTCATTTCATCCTTGAGGACAAGGATTGTTCTTATGGGGAGGGCAATGTCACGTCCTCAACCCAACAAGAATCAAGGCTCAGTGACAATACAATTGGGTGCAAAAATATGGCGCCAAGTTCAAATTTAGGAAAGTTAAAAGATAGGGGTATTTCAGTAATTTTGTAGTAGTTAGTTACAAATACCACATGGTCCAACACGTGTTAGCTGGCCATTGGACATCTTGAAATTCTGTTAAGCTCTCTGTATATAAAGAGGGAAGAAGTTGTAATAGAAAAACAGAGAAGAAGAAAGTTAGAAAGGCTTTTCTGTGTTGAGTCCACCAGAGGAGAAACTTGTATTTCAATTATCCCCATTTCAATTCAATCCCTTCCTTCTCCTCATTCCATTACATTGAATTAGAAGTCAGGTTGTGACATTTGGTATCAGAGCAGTGTCAATCCTCACATCTGTAAAACAACCAATTCTCCCAAAATTCTTTTGTTCGGGTTTCCATGGCTTACTAACTGGATAATCGAAATTCTTATTGTCTAAGCTAATAGAGAAGGCATATCTAGCATATATCAAGGTCGGGGTCTACGGAACGGGTTGAGTGGACTTCTAGTCTCAATAGTTCATGTTTACAATGACAATGTTACTAAGGAGAGAGCTTTAGTCCAGAAGCTTGTTATCAGCAGCTGGCAAAATTGAAAATCGCTTCTTGGAGCATCCAAGGTGTTAGAGCAATTGAGTAAACAAGCCCTTGGAAGATTGCTTTGTGCATTTTCCATTACCTAAACAAAGGTGACGAGTTGATGCTACTTTGAGTGGGTGGAAAGTCACTCATGGACCAACTGGGGGCATACCCATTAGGGGTTGATTACTGATTGAACCGCTTATAGCATCCTAGTGGGACGGGTGGGTGGGTTTGGCCTTTTGGGGTTGAGGTTGGAAAAATACTTGTTTGTGGCTAACTAACCTTACTTGCAAGTTTTCAGGGTTGGTGATTTCTTCGTTGCATGAAACTATTTGGAGGTAGTTATTTATGCAGCTATGCAGCTTGGTGATATCTTCCATTTCTAATGTTTGTCTACTGTGCAGCTAAGCAATGGAAGAGAATGGTCACGAAGGTCACCTTTGTCTGTCCAAGTTTTACAAGAAAGCCTCCCAAGTATGAGAGGTTCATTCGTCCATCAGGCACTACAAAAAAAAGACAATTCAGCAACGGCTAAAAACCGTTGCTAATTGTCAAAAAACCTAGCTAAAATGAATTAACAACGGCTCAACAACCGTCGCAATACCGTAGCTATTTTAATCGTCGCTATTTAAATCAGCAACGGTAAACTATCCCGTAGCTAATTCGCAATGGCTAAAAACCGTCGCTAATTCGAAAAATTTCGTCGCT
This sequence comes from Berberis vulgaris, assembly GCA_963556465.1. Classification (NCBI taxonomy): domain Eukaryota; kingdom Viridiplantae; phylum Streptophyta; class Magnoliopsida; order Ranunculales; family Berberidaceae; genus Berberis; species Berberis vulgaris. Next base: position 80,249,527 of record OY747129.1, on the reverse strand, counting down.
AAAGCTGTTTAAAATTTTGGGTAAGGCTGTCGCAAATTGAAAAATAGGGACGATATTTGCCGTGGCTATTTAGCGACGGCTTTCATGTCGTCGCTAAGTTGCAAATCCAATTGACAAAACAACCACGGTATTTGCCGTGGCTATTTAGGGACAGCTTTGAAGTCGTCGCTAAGTTGCAAATCTCTGAGATCTCTTAATTAGCTATGAATGATTTTTTTAATTGAAACTTAATTAGCTCTGAATGTTTTTTAATTGCAAATCTTTGAGATCTCTTAATTAGCTCTGAATGATATTTTTAATTGAAACTTAATTAGCTCTTAATGAATTTTTATAATGAACTAAACTTAATTGAAACTACTATAACAAAAAATTACACAGAATCTCTAGAATATCATACAAAAATTACAAAAACAATTACAAAGAATCCATACAAAAATTACAAAAAACCATACAAAAAAAAAATTCGATCTATAGAATATCGAGATCTGATCTCTGAGATCTCAGATCTGAGATTTCAGATCTCTGAGATTTCAAATCTCTGAGATCTCTGATATCTGAGATCTAAGATCTCTAATCTCCGAGATCTGAGATCTCTTGCAGCTAGGGAAAGGCGGGGAAGGGAGGGGAGAGGGAGGCGGTCGGGATGGGTGTCGAGGGAGGCGGCCACGGCAGATCTGCGGGCTTCTTCTCTGCTTTGGGTGCCATTGGTAGTGAAGGGTAGTTGAAGGGGATTGGTTTGGTTGAGAGAAAATTTATATATAGAGAGAAAGGTACTTGAAGGGGATTGGTTGAGTTGGTTTCACGCGGATCGGTAACGTGGTTTGGTTTAGTGCGTTGGATTGAGCTAAAGTTTTTAGGTGTTATTGACGATTGAGATGATGTTTTATTTTTGTGTATAATTTAAAAAAAAAATCAATTAGGGACGATTTTTTGCCGTAGCTAATAAAAAAATATTTGTAAAACTTAGCGACGGTTTTTTGCCGTAGCTAAATGTTTTTGTGTATAAATTTTTTTTTTCAAAAAAATCAATTAGGGACTGTTTTTTGCCGTAACTAATAAAAAAATCTTTGTAAAACTTAGCGACGGTTTTTTGCTGTAGCTAAATGTTTTTGTGTATAATTTTTTTTTTCAAAAAATCAATTAGGGACGGTTTTTTGCCGTAGCTAATAAAAAAATCTTTGTAAAACTTAGCGACGGTTTTTTGTCGTAGCTAAATGTTTTTGTGTATAATTTTTTTTTTCAAAAAATCAATTAGGGACGGTTTTTTGTCGTAGCTAATAAAAAAATCTTTGTAAAACTTAGCATCATCTCTTATGCCGTAGCTAAATGTTTGTGTATATATATATTTTTTTTCAAAAAATCCATTAGCTACGGTAGAATACCGTAGCTAATAATATTTATTTGTAAAACTTAGCGACGACTTATGTGTCGTAGCTACCAGCTTTTCTTTGTAAAACTTAGCGACGACTAAGAAACCGTAGCTAATAAAATAAATAGCGACGGTTTTGTGCCGTCGCAAAATAATTAGCGACGGTTTTTTATGATTATGGGTTGAGTCAGCTATCAAAAGCATTAGCGACGTCGCTAGTATCCGTAGCTATTGAAGCTTTTTTTTGTAGTGAGGTTTGAGGTTCAACAAGGCCCATGTGACACACCCTGAACTGAAATGCACATTTAACCTTGAGGTTGTTGGAATAAAGAAAAATCCAAATGGTCCAATGTACACCTCCCTGGGTGTTGTCACCAAGGGAACCATCATTGAGGTATTGTAGCTTCCCATTTGTTGTAGTTTCCTCTGAAGTCTATTCTGGTTTATCACAATATGTTGTCTTGAAATACAGGTGAATGTCAGTGAACTTGGGTTAGTTACGCCAGCCGGGAAAGTTGTGTGGGGTAAGATACTCTTCGAAGTAGGGTTCTTTTTGGTCTAGTACACTTCGTATACTGCTAATACCTTTTAAAAAAATTTCGTGGATTCAAGAAAATATGCTCAGGTTACAAATAACCCTGAGAATGACGGTTGTATAAATGCAGTTCTGCTGGTGTAAGAAAGTGTGCGATTCACTTTTTCTTGGAGTGATCAACACTGTTTTTGACCACGTAATGATCTAAGGATTTTGATCCATCTTCATACATGTTAAGAATGTACCTCCGAGCTTTCTCAAAAACACAAATGTAGTCTATGGTTTTTCTTTGTACTTATATTAGTGACTTCATTTCTCATCATGTGAAGTTTTGGTTGGTTATGTATTTAACCTGTGGCATACAGGATGGAGTTTAACTTTACCTGATAAAGTCGTGTAAAAGACACATTCAAGCATTTTTCCGGTCACCCTATCTTTGTATGGGATTGGATCGTGTTTTTGTCCTATTGGCCTTGTAAGAAGCCAGACTGACTTTGTGTCCCAAAATGTTAAACATGCACTTTTGAACCTGAACCTGTTCCAAATCTCACAGATATCGATACCTGGGTTGTTATGTCAACAAAAACCTTTGTCCTGGTTCAATCCTTCGAGCTATCCCTCATACTTGCTTTGTGGTACCTTGTCGACCAGTCCAAAGTCTAAACTCATTTGCGCTGATCTGAAGCCGGCAACCTTTTTAGTTGCAAGATAGCCTTTTGCTCCTTTGTCGTCTTCACTCAGAATGAAAGCACCTTTCGCCTGTGCCTGAAAATACTGAAAAATCAAATCACATGAAAGAGCATTTCGAGAGGTCTCAACTGTAGATGGACTTTTCAAGTGTTGGGCAGATGCCTGTTGGGCTACAATAATTTCTTATCCAGCCTCCGATACCTGCAAAATTTTTGAATTACTTGAAACCTTGGTAATGAATTACTTGAAACCATGGTAATGTTGGTAGCATAGTGCAAGTATGCAACAGAGTAGAGGAGAAACTTTAGCATGTGATCATGCAAACCAGTGAGGTTTAAATGCTATTGCTTTAAGTATTCAACAATGATTGATGCTACTGCAATTCCGAAATCAACAATGTATGATTGATGCTACTGCAATTCCGAAATCAACAATGTAGTTGAGCTAGTAAGGGATTCGCTTTTTCTATTGATTCCTGTGGATTGGATAAAAAAAATATTTCTTGAATGAGGTATTCAACTCCAGGATGAATCGAAAAATAAATCTTTATTCGTTCTACCTCCCTTTTTTGTTTTTTTTTGAAGAGAATGAATTTTTTATGGACATATAAAAAAAAAATTGGGTCCGGTGCAGCAATGCTTTGGAAGATCCAAATCCAAAAAAAAAAATGGTATTTGCTATCAACAACATAATGAAACTAGTCAATCAATATAGATTGATCCAAAATCTTATTCAAATCCAATATATAGCATTCATGGATACATAAGAAATGGCTAAAATTACGTTTTTTTTAATAAATAGATCCAATTGCAACTTCGAATAGGGAATTCAAAGGAATCAAATAGGAAATGATACTCTGAATCATAAAACTATAATGATCAACATTGGCAGAAATGTTGTTTACCAATAAGACAGGATGTAGTTGAGCTAGGCAACAGTGGCAGCTTCAAATGGGGAAGAGTGATTTAGTTTTCATTTGAAGTTACAGAACTTTTATTTGCCATCCAGTTTTAATTTCGTTTTGAGTTACAAAACTTTTATTTGCCATCCAGTTCCAGTTTTCAAACTGTTTATAACTTTTATAAGTTACAATTACAACACAGTCACTTGAAAATCATAACCAACTGTAACTACCTTTCACACACTCCCACATTCAAACCATAAACACCCACAAAAGACATAATCATGATTAGTCATTACAACTATATTTTTCATTTTGATCAAATTTATTTAAGATAAGCTGATGTATGGAGTGAAGTAATCAGTGAAAAGCAAAGAGTGCATTTTTAAAGCACCGACCAGTGCCTAAAAAGAAGTAAACCATATCTAAATCTCAAGCATTTGCACAAACTTATGTCATTGATGCAATTTTAATGTGTTTTATATACAAATTTCTTAGTCAAGACTCGAGACAATAGCAAGATAAAGCAAAGCAGAGCAAAGGCAAAGGGACTCAAACTTTGGACCCTCTCAACTAAAAAGGACAAAAAGCCACCATAAGACATGGGGACCTTACTGTACGTGTCTGTCTATTCTTGTAGACAGGACTAAAAAATTTTGAACCAACCAATGGATGACAACATAAAGAACTTCAACACCATATGAAGGAAGACTCTATGGTCCTTCCTCTAATGGCATTTCCTAATCCTTGATTGATGGTAATAGAAACTTGTAGAACTTTATATTGAGCCATTCAAAATGGATATACCTACTCATCGTAATCAAAATCCATACATATTGTTCATTTGATTTAATATACTGAGTTTCAATGAATAACACACTTATAAAACAAGTTTATAGCTAGCCACCATGATAATAGGTTTGGTAATTATAAACAATAATAGAGTACAATCAGAGTACGTAGTTAAGAAATCTGTGAAAATGATTATTGGTGGACACATATATACATAGAGCAGTCCAACCAATGAATGACAAAACCTCATTGAACATGTCCTTATCACCACATCGAATGCTTGCCAGTTGGAATTTAGATGAGAAAGTCCGTGCTGGGTTCAATATGAGATGGCTTTCAGTCCTGCAGTGCATTGTATAAACATTTTCTGTGTCACCTTCATGTGAATTGTCCAAGAATCATCCACCATCTCCTTTATATATAATGTTGGTGTCTGTCACGACTACTCACGAGATTCTTATTGCCAACAAGATGATATAAACATGCGTCATCCTTATGATCTATCCTAAATGGATGATGGGTAATTGAATGCTTTCGATGATAAACAGAGTCCAGGATAGATAGACAGAGTTCAGGATAGTTTGTTAGAGTCTAGGATAGTTTTTAATCACTTTGGAAAGTATGTAGTGTGAGCTCATCAAATCAATGATGAATACTCCATTGCTAAGCTAAACAAGAGATTTAACCCCTTTACCATTTTCTCACTAAAGTGTATTAATCAAATTTTGTTGTCTAAAAAGTTCTAAACATCCAAATCAAGTATAATTATGTAGATGTCCTCATATTATCTCAGGACCATGTGATCTATATGATGAATTGTAACGATATCTAGGAAAAGAGGACTAAAAAAAGGAGTGCTTCTAGGGAGCTTGGGTTTGCTGTTTGGATGGTATTTTTACATTTTTACCCCTATTTTTTTAACTACTCTTTAAATATAACAATAACAAAGGAGTGGCAAAAGAATAATAAAGAAGAAGAGCTAAACTAGCGGTAATAAGTATTTACGCCAAACACTCAAAGATGATTTAAAGTAGACAGCAATAATCCAACACTAATGGAGCCCGGACCCCATGATGATGAGTTGTTTTTTTGTCCACACTGCAACTCTGTAATCTGTATGCTGTACTGTTGATGTGTTGGATTCATTAAAAATGAAATAGATACATGTACAGGTGTCACAAACCTTTGGTGTTTGTTGTTGGAAAAAATCTTACATTACACATCATGAGTTGAGACTACCATCATTATCAGTGTATTTATTTGGACCCATCATGCACTAATTACATTACTCATGGATTAATAATGTTATGTTATTGTTAGAGGTTGTTTGTTTTTGCTTCTGAATCGAGTCAGAAGTCTTAATAAGAAGTGGACCACCTTGTTTGGAGTGTTTGTTTTTAGTTCTGATCAGAAGTTCTGCTTCTGATTGGAGTAAGCAACAGGGAGGTGCTGATCACTTAGTGCTGAGTACTTAGTAAAAAATTATTTCAATAATAATCTTAACATAATTTTGTAAAGACAATTGTTGCCTCCATCTTTTTAAAAGTAAGTAGGGCTAAATTTTGGCGGCACACCTTCATTCTCTTCACCAAACATTGTGATACTCCTTTATCTCCTTCATTTTTTTTATAATATATTTTCAAGTTTTTCTTCATCTCTCCAACTTTCTATCTCATGTATATTTTTAAGTTTTTATCATGTAGTTTATATGCCTTATGTGTATCATAAGATATCAAATCAAATAACTAATTAAAACGCCACAGACATATTGCTCAGATTCAACAATAACGCCACAGTCATATTCGGTATGATTTTAAGTACAATAATTATGTCATAAATTTTTTCAGCTCAGTGGGGGCAAAATTGTCAAACAGTTCTCATTCAGCATTTAAAAAAAAACACCTTTTAATTTTACAACTTCTGATCAACAGCTCATTCAGAAATAAAACAAACAATACATTCAGAAACTCGTTCAAAACTTCTAACTCTTAGAAGTTAGCTTTTTAAGCACTTAAAAAAAAAATACCCCTCTTAGTCTCATCTCAATTAAATCCAGCTCTTATTGATGAGACTCATCTTATACTCATTCACATTTTGAGGTTATTGACACGATTACCATCAAGAAATCCCTAACCCTTAACAAGAAAGAAAGACGGGCAACAGGAAAAGAGTGCTTTGTGAGGCGTCTTCTCTAAAAGTCCGAACTCTCTTGCACCTGTCAATCCGCAATGCTCGCAGATCGTGTGTATCACTCTACTACTACTATTACACTTCGACACAAGCTAGTTGACTGATTTGTGGTTTTCATTTAGACTAACATCAACATCTGTAACTAAATTACTAGTCGTGCTTCGCATGCATGTTAACCATGGGCGGACCTACTAAGGGGCGAGGGGGGGCAGCTGCCCCCCCTCAATTTTTAAAATATTTTTAGTATATATATTTTAGTCTTAAAAAATCGATTATATAATGTAGATTACAATATGATAATTGTTTTTGAAAATATTTAAACTTGTCTTTGTTGGTGTAGTGGTTGGAGGTATATCACTTTTTGTAAAAGACCTGAGTTCGATACTCTTCGAGTGCATTTTTTATTTTATTTTCAATGCAATTTTATTAGTAATTGCAAAAATTAATATTTAAAATAATAACGATAGAATTCAATGAAAATATATACCATTAACCAACTCGTATAAAATTTGAGCCTCATATAAACTATTTTTTCTTTGAAATTGTATTATGATCATATTAGATTCACAAATTTCAAATTTTTTAGCTTCACCTAGAACTTATCCTAATTATTTTGTGATTCTCATTTCTAGACAACCAGGCTTTATAGCTACTTTTTGGTCAGGTTTTAAGTTTTTTACATTTCTATCCCTTCTATAGATAATGTTTGTGGTTGTATTTTAAAGAGAATAAGTAAATGTGTAAAAATGCTCTAGCCTGGCTAAAAAATGGCTTTAAAGTCTGGCTTCCTAGACAAACTCTTTTGTGATATTAGTTATGTATTCTAGTTATTATGCTTGTTTGCTCTTTGCTAAGGTTATCAATAGTGACCTTATTTTGGCTTAAAATTGACTACACTTGGATCCAATTTGATATATACATTGTATTTTTTATAGTTGAATTTTTTTTATTAGTTACTAGCTTCGATAAAAAAAATTGGCTTTACCATTGATAACTACTATTATCAACTAATAAGTATTTTCCATTTCGCCCCCCCTCGACTAAAATCCTGGATCCGCCCCTGATGTTAACTCTTACCATTTTTAATTGATTCAAGTAAATAATTATTACAATATTCAAAAACTCAATCTTCCTCAATAAATTACTTCACAGTGTGTCATTCACGACACTATAAAAATATCATAAATTAGTTCGTGCATCACATGGTAAAACTTCTGGATCAAGGTTGCAGTTTCAAATTGCTTAATTAAAATTTATAACCTAAATCTTAATCCAATTCATTCATGTATGTCAAATTTTTTCTACTTAAAAATAGGGTTAGTTAGTGACACCTCTATTATATTATAAATCAGTAATTGACGATGATTCTTATAGATAATATAAATTAGCGTTACCCCCTGAATTCAGACAATGAACGTTGACTGTCCAATTATTCTGATTGAGACAAAATGCCCTTGGCCAAATATCAACAAAACAAGAAAATAGATACTTGCATCTCTAGGACATCAAACGGATTCAGTGGATTCTTATGCCTTGAGATATAATAAGTATCGATCTCCAATCAACCTGAAACTCCAACCCATCTACCATGGCCACCACCACCATCTAACACTTTGAACTGAAGCTACACCCACGGGGGAGGTTTCTCCAGTTTTGATAGGAGAAGACTAGGGACTTTCCATTTGATCTGCCTTGACTAAGGATTGTGATTTCGTTTTTTGGGTTAATTTCGATATCTTGATTTTAAGATATATTTTGAAAAATATTTTAATGTTTAAAGAAAAAATGTAAAAATTTGGAGGATTACATGAGAAGAAAAATAAATAAATAAATTAAAAAAAAAAAAAAATATATATATATATATATATATATATATATATATATATATAAAGTATATGAAATATGTGAAAAAAATGTAAAGTAAATAAATCTATTTAATACATTAAATGAAATATAAATACCAAGAAATGAAACAAGCATACAAAAAATCAACGGAGTTTTTTCAAAAATCAATAAATAATTAGAAGAAATAATAATTAGAAAAAACTCAAAATTTACGAAAAAAACTCCGAAATTTGTCAAAAAATCCTTAAAAAAATGAAAATCTGGTCACTGAATTATGTGTTTTAGGCAACAAAAAAAAAATCGAATTTTACAAAATAAGTCACAACAATCCGAAATTTTTAGAAAAAGCCTTGAAAAAAAGTAAATTTATATTTCGCCTTTTTTCTTTTCTTAATTAAAAAAACAAAATTTTCGAAGAGATTTCGCAAAATTTCTTGAAAACTCATTCCATGGGCTTGACATGCGCATCAGCATTTCGATGTTGTCCATCAAAATAAACATTGAGCTGCGTGTTTTAATTAAATCAGAGCCATTGATTTTTCATGTGCAATTTTATATCGCATAAAACATCCTTGTACAGTCAACTAACGGAGAATGTGAGTTCTGGAGGGTGACCCAAATTTTCAATATCGCTAATTTCTCATTTGTAATAGGGGTATCCTTAATTAATAAAAAATATGTTTAGTACAACATTACATAATGTAATTTTGTTCTAAACAGCCAAATTGGATTTTCCTAATGGACTTTGATGACAAAACCCATAAACAATTTAAAGGGCCGTAGGTCCACAACCGCCTGACCAATCTAGGTGGGCTAAAGACTTCCACGTGGCAGAATAACAATATATCACGCATCATACAATGAAGACAAAGGAAACAATAAATTCCATAAAGTGAGACATACACAGCTGCGCCTGCGCGTCTCTTCTCTCAACTAAAGTAAAATTTCCTAATTAAAAAACATTAACATTAACAAATATTTCTCATTTTGAAAGCATAAATCGCAGCTTCTAAGTCGGACAATTTCTCTTATTCCGGTTCCCAAAAATCATAATAAAATCAAATAATTATCAGAAATAAAGAAAAAAAAAAATCATGGTGGAGGACTCAATAGGCCTTTTCAAGGAAAAGAGGTGCCACTAAAGTAGGAGGAGGTACAAATTCTTCACGATTTTTTCCTTTTTTTTTTCTTTCTTTCAGTCCAAAACCCAGTATTGAAATCTGGGGTTTGATTGTTTTGTACAGATATCCACTGTTTTTGCCTTTGAATAATTAGGCCTCCCATTGTTGACTCTGTAAGTGATGTACACCTACCTCTCTCTCTCTCTCTCTCTCTACAACAGTTCATAGTGCTTGTGTTTTTTTTATGTGTTTCAGTTGATGATCATTGTTTATGTGAATTCCGAGGTCTGGGTTTTGTTCTTCTTAGCTATTTGTGGTAGATTAGAAATGGGGTTTTGATGAAAGTAGATATCAGTATTATTTGTGGCTTCTCTGGGTATAGTGTTTTATTTTAATATTTTTATTTGGAGATTTTGGTTTCTATGGGAAGGGTTTGTTTTTGGTGTAAGATTTGAAATGGGGTTTTGGAAGTGATCATCAAGATCACTGTTGCGTCTTTTGTAGTATAGTATTTTGTCTTTGTTAGAATTTTAAGTTGTTTTTGGGGTTTAGATTTGTTTGTAACTTTTGGTGTAAGATTTGAAATGGGATTCTGGAACTTCTGTGTTATTTCTTTATTTGCTTTTTTTATTGAGTTTTTCGGGAGGTATATAAATTTACTATTGGTATCAGAGGTGAAATTGGGTTTTTCAGATTGATGATGTTCTGATTAAATGTTTTCTGTTATTGTAGACTTGATGCGGAGGTGGTATCAGTGTTTTGAAGAAGAAGGAATGACATGGGAGAGGATCAGATGAAAAAGCTAGTCTTCACAGTGATTCTGTGCTTTGTTTCAGTGGTTTTTAGTGCCACAGAGCCTAATGATCTTAGAATTCTGAATGAGTTCAGAAAAGGGTTGGAGAACCCAGAGCTTCTAAAATGGCCTGACAAAGGAGATGATCCATGTAGCCCTCCTTTATGGCTTCATATCTTCTGTAAAGGCAATAGAATCTCACAAATTCAGGTTCAAGATGTGGGCTTGAAGGGACCTCTTCCGGAGGACTTCAATCAGCTAACTGAGCTTGTTAATTTGGGGCTTCAAAGGAACCAATTCACGGGAAAGTTGCCGACGTTCAAGGGGTTGTCAAAATTGCAGTATGCATATTTGGGATACAATCAGTTCGATACCATTCCATCTGATTTCTTCGACGGGTTAGACAGTTTAGAAGTAATATCTTTGGATGATAATCCTTTGAACAAGACTGCGGGATGGTCTATCCCTCCTATATTGGAAAATTCTGTGCAGTTAACTAATTTGACTTTGATGAATTGTTCTCTTGTTGGCCCGATACCTGATTTTCTAGGGAAGTTGTCCTCTCTGGCAGTCTTGAAATTGTCTTACAACAGCCTCACTGGTGGCATTCCCGCGAGTCTTGAGAATTCTGTGCTGCAGCTTCTGTGGTTGAACAACCAAGGAGGAAATGGACTGTCGGGTCCGATAGATGCCATTGCTACGATGAACTCGTTGCAATCATTATGGCTGCACGGAAACAAGTTCACAGGCACAATTCCTGCTCGTATTGAGGGCTTGGCTTCTCTGGTGGATCTCAATCTTAATGGAAACCAACTTGTAGGTATAATTCCAGAGAGCTTAGCAAGCTTAGACTTGAAGACATTGGATTTGAGCAATAACATCCTGATGGGTTCGATCCCAAAATTCAAAATTAATGCTTCCTATAACAACAATCCGTTATGTCAATCAGTTCAGGGAGTTCCATGTGCTCCTGAAGTTACAGCACTGATAAATTTCCTTGGTGGTGCGAACTACCCCTTGAGACTTGCTTCTGGATGGAAAGGAAACGATCCATGTGCTGGACCATGGTTAGGCCTGGTGTGCAGTCTGGGTAAAGTATCCACTATCAATCTCCCTAATTTCAAGCTTAATGGTACACTTAGTCCTTCACTTGAGGAGCTAGATTCTCTGGCTGAAATTAGACTTAGTATGAACAATTTCACTGGTCCAATCCCCAAAAATCTGACAAACTTGAAATCTCTAAAGTTGTTGGATCTAAGTCATAACAATATTCAACCTCCGCTACCACAATTTAGTGGTAGTGTCAAGATTGTTACCGATGGAAATCCGCAACTGAGTGGTGATGCTTCTCCATCATCTCCATCACCTGATGATCCATCCTCAGGCAATTCTGGTTCCCCTTCAGGCCCAAGACCCAGTGGAGGTAATTCCACTTCCATCCCATTACAACATAAAAATTCTAAAAAATCTAAAGTAATTGTGATTCTAGTCCCAGTTGCAAGTTTCGCGGTTTTGGTTCTTTTGTTGGTTCCCCTATCTATATGCTACTTAAGAAAAAGGAAAGCCCCCTTCAAGGCACCAAGTTCTTTTGTTGTTCATCCTAGAGACCCGTCCGATCCTGAAAATATGGTTAAAATTGTCGTCTCAAATAACACAAATGGAAGCATATCTACAGCAACCGGGAGTGGTTCTCAAAGTACATATAGCAATTGGACTACAGAATCTCATGTGATTGAGTCTGGGAACCTTGTGATATCAGTTCAGGTCCTACGTAATGTGACAAACAATTTTTCCCCAGAGAATGAGCTCGGTCGTGGTGGTTTTGGTGCAGTTTACAAGGGAGAGTTAGATGATGGAACAAAAATAGCAGTTAAGAGAATGGAGTCTGGTGTAATTACTAACACGGCATTGGATGAATTTCAGGCTGAAATAGCTCTCCTCTCAAAGGTACGTCACCGGCATCTTGTAGCTTTGTTGGGGTATGCTGTTGAAGGTAATGAGAAGCTTCTGGTTTATGAGTATATGCCTCAAGGGACTCTGAGCAGACATCTTTTCCACTGGGACAGTCTGAAGATAGAGCCTCTTTCTTGGAAGAGAAGGCTTAACATTGCATTGGATGTCGCCAGAGGATTAGAGTATCTTCACAGTCTTGCTCATCAGAGCTTTATACATAGAGATCTTAAGCCTTCCAATATACTCCTTGGTGATGATTTCCGAGCAAAAGTTTCAGACTTCGGTTTAGTGAAACTCGCTCCTGATGGACAGAAATCTGTAGCAACCAGGCTTGCTGGGACTTTTGGATACTTGGCTCCGGAATATGCAGGTAATCAATTATTATTTTTTTAAATATTTCCACTGAAACTTACCTTTTTGTGCACTGATTTCAATCTAAACAAGAGTAGAAGCTTCTTAAACTTTGAAATGCTCAGAATAATATTGGTTCGTTAAAGAATGAATGAACGTATATACGTTTAGTTCTAACATAAAAGTTATCGTGGAGCCAGCCCATTGTTTGATTTAGCAGAATGATCATAATATTATTTTTTAGTTTAGTTGTTTTCCTCAGCTTTTGCTTGGTAAAATAATATTGAGTGGTTTTTATACATGGCTAAGAGAAGGCGATCGGTTGCGATGATGGGATCAGTTAAATGCTAGACATACATACTGCAGGCTTCCTATTATCTGTCTTTGAATTCAGTTTATCCATCTTAGATTGCTGCCTGTTCCCTGCAAAGATTGTTATCTGATACTTGATTGGGTCTAAGAAGGCACCAATATGTATATACAGAGGCTTTTGTAGGAATTTTCAGTATTCTTATTTGATGTATCCAGTTCTCTACTAATACAAATTTACTTGACCAATTAATTCAGTCACCGGCAAAATTACAACCAAGGCAGACGTCTTTAGTTATGGGGTGGTGTTGATGGAGCTGCTTACTGGATTGAAAGCGCTAGATGAGGACAGGCCTGAGGAGAGACGGTACTTGGTTGCTTGGTTCTGGCACATCAAATCAAATAAGGAGAGGCTTATGGGCGCCATAGACAAGGCTCTTGAGGTGAACGAAGATACATTTGAGAGCATTTCAACCATAGCTGAACTGGCTGGGCATTGCACTGCACGGGAACCTAATCAACGTCCCGATATGGGTCATGCAGTGAATGTGCTGTCCCCACTTGTTGAGAAATGGAAACCATGTGCCAATGAGATAGAGGAATATCCAGGCATTGATTACGATCAACCCCTCACTCAGATGGTCAAGGGCTGGCAGGAAGCTGAAGGAAAGGATTGTAGCTATACAGGTAATCTCGATGACAGCAAGGGAAGCATACCATCACGGCCAACTGGATTTGCAGATTCCTTCACCTCGTCTGATGGTCGATGAATGAGGTAGTTTAGTGTCCTTCAGACCATAAGGTAGTTTGTGCCCTTCAGCACAGATTGCCTTTTTTTTTTTTTTTTTCTGAAGATGCTTGCCTTGCATGTGTAAATAATAATTTGACGATGTTTAGTTGGTCAGTGTGTATGATTTTTCAAGATTAGAGATTTCGATACTACTGAAATCTCATGCGTGTTTCTGCTTTTTTCATTTTTGGGGTAATGATATTTCTCTGGTGTTATCATGATAGAGGAACACGCTATGAGAATTTATGAAATATTACATGGTCTTTTCCTTATTCAAAATGAAATGTTTTCTGAGGATCTACCGATCTATGGCTTATGAGCTCGTGAGTTCGATTTACACCATTGAGCAATATACTTTATTTATTGACTGTTATTAGGAGCTGCAAGTCTGTTCCCCTAATTGAACTGAAGATCTATGGCTGATAACTGCCTCTACACAGTGGATTTAGTATTTAGTGTTTGCTTATAAAAAAGCAAGTTTTTGCCATTACCTTTCACCTTTGATGATGTATAGTTCGAAGTCCATGTCTGAAAACCAATACTGAACAATATCATCTGACGCAACGAACAGTTGCTGCTTGCTAGTTGCTAGGTAGTACTACTACCGTAGTAGAGTTAATATCTGCAGCCATTCTCTGGGTCCTTTGGGATCCAAGTCCTAAACATCTGATAAGCAGTAGACGGAGCCTGGCATTTGCTATAAGCTTAATTTTAGTGCTTTGAGGATCCTAAACCAAGTTATTCTTGAAAGTTTTTAGCTTCTAGTGTGTTATGGTTCTAGTTAGTAATTGCCTTGCAGGTCCTTGTCAACTTGAGCTTTTGATGAGTATTAGAGGTTATCACCATAGATTAAGGTATTTTAAGAATATGACAATTGGGTAAAGTAATTGAAAGGAGTGCGACTTTATGGTCCTCAAAAGAGTTCTACCACAACAGATGAGCATTTCAATTTCAAACCATGACAATAACAAGGAAAAGCTCTAGAGTATATAATGGATGCGAAGAACAACAACCATTATATGCACACAAGGGTGTCAATGATTGACAAAAATATCTAGACACGTGTCACATGCATAATATGCTAGATCCAAAACTTGTATGGGACCTTCCATGCTAAAAAACACATGAGATGCTCTTGACCATTACGAAGATAAGAGTCATATCTCATCTTACAATGCCCAACCCATCTTCTTGACCCTTCTATCATCTTTGTGTGGGAACAAATCCCCCTTCTGAGCAATGAAGGATGCATACCACCCATGTTTCCTCTTTGTTATTCTGAACAACCCAGCCAACCAAAATTCATGATGGAAACCTCAAGTTAAATCATTTATCCACCAATGTAGGGAGGGGACCCAAAGTCCTACTCAGTACAACACAACAACCTGTCAAAACCCACCCTATCCATGGGAATAAGATCTTTTTATATCACAACACAGCATGATAACAAATAAATACCAGCCATTGTTCTTTAGGGGTACCGACTTAGAAATCTCTGCCCCAAGAGGATGGGGGGTCCTTTAATTATTTATTATCCTCACCAACACATGCTATTAACAACACCTTCTTCATTTTCAATCTAATAAAATTTCAGTTTGTTTACAGCTCTGTCTATATATTGTCATATTTGGTGAATCCAAAACAGGAAAGGTCCACCCCCACTTACCAACCTCTATTATTATAAACCAGATTTATGGTTTTTGTCTTCCTGTCCAAGAATTATCACCCTATGACATGATCATTAGATGCAAATTCAACTAATTCAAATATTTGCATGTGTTGAGGAATATGGTACAGCTTGATAAAGTATCACATGTCAAATTTTCTTGTAATGGCATGTGGTTACAAATGATCCAACTCCATGGAATGTGGGGAGAATGAAAGGGGTGGATAGGAGATTGGAAAAACGCAGATAAAAAAATGAAGTTAAAGAGAAAAAGAAAACACTTGTAACCTATATTTTGTTGTAAGATTGACTATGATCACTATTGAAAAGCATTTGAGATGGCTTACATCCTTAAAATTGGATTCCATGCTTACAAACATTCACTGAAATCATTTTTGACAACACTCCAATTCAACATGACTGGGTAATTAGATAGTGAGGCAATCAATCGCAACAATCAACAAGAAAATAGTTAAATACGATGAAAACTACAGCTAATACCTTTGAAATAGATGGCGTTTCATGCTATGTAATGCCTAGAATGAACTAGAAACTTGTGCATGTAACTGAAGATCTGTGTTTGTACTGTTTTACTGATTGCAATGACATAGAACTGTTGATTGATTGGACCATCCTGGCTCTCAGGGAACATGGTAGCACACCATCAAAATATTAGGCATCCAAAGACCTTACTTGAGGTTCCATCTCAAAAATATGTCCTCCATTTGAATTTGTAACTAACCTCTGTAAGTCTGAAATGACTCTAGCTACAAAAAGTCTAAATATATATCCACACTTACAGCAAAGCCTTCTTGGAAGGCGAGCTCTTTCATTGAAGTACGAAGCAGTCAACTATTCATTTATCAACGAGGTAGCCTTCTATGCAGGTTTAACAAGGTTCCATTTTGACGGGAACCTACCAAACCCTGGAAGGCAAATAGCTCAACAGGACTGCACTGAATGCTAATAAAATTGTATTAAGGAAGATGGTAGCATGACATTACATCCAGAATCCATAGTGCATTATGTTATCAGAACTACATCAGAGTTGATGGTAAGTGTTACAGTTAATCATCTAGTTTTGGGGCCTTGGACAAATATATACGCAAAAAGGTTAGAACCTACACTCCAGAGACATAAGGACACTTCGCATTTGATGGAGATGGGACATAGAGGGCATTTAGTCACCTCCCACTTGCCTCTTCCAGGAATCTTCAACGATCAGCTCATCAACACCCCAATCTTCATAACTGTTTAAAACTCAAATGGCCATGCAGAGCAATGTCACTTCTCTGATTATGAGTAAAAATGTAATCATGAGCAACTCAATGATTCTCAATCCAATAATTACCTTCCATCAGGCAAGTAGCGATGAATGGTTTCGCTCCCGAAGCTCCTTCATCCAATCTAAATCATCGTAATAGAATCATTATAAACTTTATGCAGTTGAATAAGCAAATATATCCAGTAGTCAGGCCCTAATTAAAAGAAAGATATCCAGTCAGCCCCAGAATTTGACACCACCCCACTGATAGTTTGCACATGCGCGCAGATTCAATTCATCATTTGTATTTCAGATAGGCTGATCGATCTCATGGGTTTTGTGGTAGTTAAGGAATACTTAAAAATGTAGTTGGAGAACTGTATGCATTATCAACAAAACATGATTACTTCACAATCAATCCACAAACCACGCTTGAGTTGGTTAATTACCATGCAATGCATACAACAACGAGTTACCGACCATTATTCATACTTTTAACTAAAATATATGGTCGAGAACAGAGGCGATTTTGGGGCGATTTTGGCGATTTTGAGGGGCATTTTGGGAATCAGATTGAATCTTTGATCTTTAGATCATAGCCGTCCCAAGCTTGTGGGAGTGCATCTGAACCATTGAACTAAGTGGCGGCTTGGGATTACCCTAGTTTTCCTAGCCGCTTTTGGCCGATTGCGCCGCCTTGAAGCGCTGCATTCCGACGCGACGACACGACACAGCCATCAGCACGCCGACACGAGATTAGTCATTCGGTGGTTGAGGTTGCGAGCAGGCTCTGTCGTCGGTGGGCTGGTCCTGTTGTGGCTGCGAGCAGGCTCTGCCAGGAGCGCCGCTTTGTGCTTCCCATCTCAGCCGCTTGCGCTGCAATCAGGTTCTGCGGTTTTGTGCTTGCTTGGCCTGTTAGCTTGGCTGCGCATTGCTTGGCTGATTATGGTGAGTGCCTTCTTGGTCTTCTAAAGGGCTGGCGAGTTAAATTTCCTTTGCAACATGACGGCTTCTTTAGCCGTCAACACTACCTTTCCCCCTTTGGGGGTTCAGGAACCTCCGGACGAGGTTCCAAAGCTCTCTTTTGCTCAAATAATTGGAAAAATTTTTGTGGATGAAGTTAAGGAGTCACATGCGGAGGGAACAAGATTCCGGAAAGAAGGAGAGCCAGCCATTGGGCTTACGGCTTCTGATGAATCCCGTGGAGAGGTTTTCATGGAACAACACGTGATAGTTTTAAAGTTCTCTAGTTACAGGCCAACATTGGTCGATATACGAGATTCTATTCATTGAACTTGGGGGATATTAGGTGACTTTTCTCTAGGTCTTCTTGATCAACGACACGTTCTCGTCCGGCTTCAGTCTGAAGTGGAAGCAAAGAAAGTTTTGTCTCGGGACTCATTCTTGATCCGAGGAGTGCGTTTCAAAGCCTTTCGCTGGCATGATGGTTTCAGTCTGAAAGCAGATCCAGTCTCGGCTCCACTGTGGGTAGAGTTGCCTAACCTGCCTTTGCATTTATTTCATCCTCCTCTTTTAAAAGCTATTGTGAATTCTTTTGGTGGTTTCTTACGTATGGATGACCATACTCGTTGTTTATCACGTCCGGGTTCTGCTCGTGTTTGCGTGGAGATGACGTTGGCAGAAAAGTTACCGAATAGGATTTGGATTGATAGGTCTAATAATAGGGGTTTCTGGCAGAAAATTGAATACCCGGGTTTCAAATACTGTGACTATTGTTCTTTGCTAGGACATCATGAAGAATTTTGCAGGAAATAGCTAGGTCTCAAGGGACATGTGAAACCATCCCACGGTGGAAAAGAAGCAAAACATGAGAACTATAAGGTGGAGACCAAGGTTATTAAGCAACAGTATGTTCCAGTAGCTACTAAAAACAAAGGTGCAAAATCTGATGTGGGCACGAGTGGTGCTAAAAATGATAAAGGAGAGGAGATCAAGGAGGGCATGAGTACGGCGAACTTATTGAACAACGAACCGGTAAAGGTGGAGATGTCAAACAAATTTGCGACCCTTACAGAAAATATTGAGGAAGATGAGGACGCTTCAGCGGAGCAACTGGTAGGTAAGAACATGGCTCATGATCGTGCCGTGGCTAGGCAAGATTCTACGGAGGAATGCCTTCTGGAGGAGGGGTATACATTTTCGGAGATTGCAAATGTTATTGGCAATCCGGCACAGCCGTTACAACAACAGGAGGATGTCAATTCAGGGGCGAAGAGTAGTTGTTTCGATGACACGAACAAAAACATTAAAATTCAACATAATCATGCGGCAGCGTCGCAAGGTGCGACGAGTGACTCAAACGGAGAGGGTCAAGTTGGGCATGCTGATTCAAGAATGCAGCGAGATGCATGTGCAACGAAGGTGCAGTTGCGGCGCTCTGATTTGCCCCAGCCAGATCTAGTTTCGTCCCAGCCTGTGCCCTGCATCAAAGCAGGGGAAGTCGTCTCGCCTCAACCAGATTTCGGCTCATCCCAGCTTGGGCCCTGCATCAAAACAGGGGAAGTTTCGCCCCAGCCATATCACTGTCCCAAAACAGGGGACGTGTTACCCCAGGCAGCACTTGTTTCTCTTGCAGAATTCTCTCCCGTAATTGGCGTGGTTTCTCCTCGATCAGATTCTATTACGCAGCAGACCAGGGCGACTGTAATTACACAGGAAGTAGGGGCTGGAACGGCGAAGCCGACAGTGCTGGAACAGTTGACAGCAGAACATGCTAGGCGACCACAACCCGCGGCCATTGGACACTTGTCAGTACCCGTGGCAGCCGGGAATGAGTAGGAAGGGCGGGTCTACCCTTATCTTATTGAACCCGGTGATGTTGGAATTCAGTCGGCACAATTGGATTCAGTTACTCCTCTGGGGGGGCACCTCGGTGCTACTAGCACAGAGCTAGGGGATGCTATGGAGAGTCAGCAAGTGCCGGAACCCTCGGATGATGGTTTTCAGTCTTTGCTCAGGTTAAAAAGACATTTTGACAAATACGCTATCAAAACTTCCCCGGATTATAAAAGAGTCAGAGACAACTTGAATACGGCTATATCTTTGCTCAAAGAAAATAGGCTACTTCGACTGCCGAAATTGGATCTCAGTACGCTCGAAAGTTCTAGTGAGGATAGTGATGAAGTCAACTCAGAATCTGAGCTTGGTCCACAGGCAGCGAACAGTGATTTGGATTTAGGGGCTATGTCAGACAGAAAGATGAATACGAGGCGCCACACCAAAGATACCAGCTTTTGTTCCCGAAAATTCAATAGAACCAGGAAAGAAAACAGAAGGTACAAAGACTGAATTTGGTTTTTTTGTCTAGGCTTGTATTGGTGAATCCTATCTTTTGTCAGTGTTTGTATCGGCTTTTTAGTTAACCCTAATAGGGTCAGTCAAGTAGCCTTCAGGCGTGGATTTTTAAATGAATAAAATGGATCAACATCCAAATTTGATTAAAAAATAAATAAATAAATAAAACTAAAATATATACTGGGGCCATGTGTCTTTATCAGGATAAAACACTGTACATGATTAAAAAGTAACATAACTGTTGGCTAGTAGAAAAGCTATGCTTCAATGCCTCCTCCAACAGAGCCGTTAGCATTTGCAAAGCTTCACACAAAAAAAAATAACATGCCAGGATCAAAATTCAAACTATCTAACAAGGTATGTAATGGTCAGCAGTCTACAATGCCCTTAATCAGAATATATATTATATTGTCAAGGTGTTGGAGGTCCCATTGGGTAAAAAACAAAATGGTGTGAAAAATCTTCATATTTGAGCAATCTAAGCTTTTGAAGCCAAGTGCATGCAAAAATAAAACAAAATAGAGAAACTATCAACATACACAATTGTAGAAGAAGTATACCTCAAGCGGATCGGTCTCACCCTCCAACTCGACCATGACAGGCGCATTCATATTTTGTCATGTACTTCGATGTTTTTGGAGCCCTTTTTTTCACTGGTTCTTGGTCCTCCTTTTCTTCACCTTCTTCTACTATTGGTTCCTCAGTGTCTTCATTGATATTTTCTGCATCCTCCTCTACTCCGTCCTCCCAATGACCCAAAAAGACTTGATTACACAATAACAACTGTGACATATATATATATATATATAAGGAAAAAATAGCAGATTTGAACTATACCTCAATCTCAGGCTCCACTGGTTCATCCTCATCTGAAACAACAGTTCTTTCATTAATTTGAATACATGAGGAGTGCGGTTTCCAAGACTTGTCACTTAATTGATGCAATTTGTAATTTGTAAAAAATAACGAAAGTTAAGAACATACATTGACCTAGAGATCAAGGTGACAAAAAAACCTAGAGACCCGTACGAAGACATGCATTACATTAACCCAGAGATATTTTCTTCAAGACCATCGTGGGTCATATTGTTTTTTTAAAGGATTAATGGATAAGAATGGTTTTACAGATAGTGGAAAAAAGAAAAGAAAAAGGGAACAAGGTTTAATAGGCTTAGGATGCACCACTAATCACTGCGAAAACAAAATCCTTGAATAGTCGATTGAAGGGAAACTATTCTTCAATGTGATGGATTTGATGGTCAGAAGACTAGCTTATAATAAAGATTGAAAATATTGGTGTAGAAACTACAAATAATAATTTTGTTGCAATATATGTATTACTAGGAAAAAAAAAATTAAAGTTGATGATCTAAGGACAAAGTTTCCAAGTGTCGACGGGTCCTATGCACGGATATTATTTTGAAAGTGAAATGTAAATATATTTCATGCTATGTGTAAACTTTTTCAAATAATGACATCAAAATTTCATTAGCGTGTATTTAGACATAGCTCAAGATCATCTGATGCAAAATGTTGATGAAATTAGATTATTTATTTATTTATTTATTTATTTTAAATGTCAAACATGATTAAAAATGGGGAAAACACTCGAGTTAGAACTAAGAGTTGTTGGGATTTTATCAAATATGATTTTCCAGGTTGATTAGAAAAGGTTGCAAATAAATTATTTTAATAATGGGTTGGAGGAAGGCCAGTGCCACAAAAAACCATGATGCCCATCATCCTGCATCTAACTTTAGAGCCCTTATGATTGAAAACTTATAAATAATGCAATTCCTTTCTTATAAACGAGAATAAAAGTCGCGGAGCTCTTGTACCAGTGGGATATAACTTGGTTTCCGGCGCTCAGTTTTCTATTTGGTGTATCTCTCTTTATTTTCTGCTTTGTTCTAGCTAGTTTCTTTCTTTTGAGCAGCTTGTTCATTTGTATCTTTTATTCCCCTCTGGGGCTTTCTAATGCAAGTGTTTATTCATATAAATAAATAAATATATATAACAGGCATACAACAGTATAGAATATACAGCTATTGATGGACACGAGGGAGCTTCACGTCTCTAGCAACTAAGGACTATCTTAATCAACTTGGTAAAAACTATACCAAACCATCCGAGTAAGGAAATGACCCCAAATGTCTCTCACTAAACTATAGTGGATTAACAAGTGCAAAGCATATACATTCTCCTTTCCACACATGAACCATGTCCCCTAAGCTTTCATACCCAGTGATACAGTTGTTTTCCGCTCCCTGCTTTGACATAGTCCTGTTGACTTGCACAAGTAACGTACGTGAGCCACAGATCACCGTTGTGGTGGCCGATGACACTCCGATGTTAAAGTCAAACAGGAATCTGAGGAAGGTGTAATGCTGTAAACAGAGAATTTTGTAGCGTACCTTAGGTTAACAACCTTATGTCTTATTTATAGTGCAGGAGTCCTGGCTCGACAAGGCCATCGATGGCGTAGTTTAGGAAGGAGTTTTTCATGGAGATCTTTCTCTAATTAGGAGTCGTGCTATAAAAGGGAAGTTCCCTATTATCCTTGTGCTCCTAGATACATAGAAGGATAGTTCCCTATATGATGGTAATCCGTAAGAGGATGTCTCCCTGTGTGATATGACTCTAGTATTTGCTTTCTAGTTGGACGCGGAGAGTTGTTGTAACTGCCTGTCCGAAGCTGATCCTCTAGATATTTGCCTTAATAGGGCTTACGGGTATTGAGGATAGATATGAGACGCGTGGTGATATACACGTAATTATTACAAAATATAACCCTTAATTATTCATACTCGTTAGCTCCATAACATTTTTGACTTACAACTTGCCTTTTTTTTTTGTTTTCTGTGTTAATGTCGAGTATGCATTTTATCGATTTCTAATGAAAACTACATGATTCTTATGTTTCTGAGCGTTCATTGGTGGAAGATTTCATTGAAATTGGTAAAGCTTCACCATGGTAATATCACTCTAACCCTCCTATTTTCTTTTGCCTTGCTTTGTCATGATTATTATTTTATACATTGAGGACAATGTTTGGTTTAGGTTTGGGGGTGTGGTTTATTAGATTTTTTATGCAATTTTCAAAAATCTTTGAGTTTAAAAGGTATTTTACAATTAAACCGAGTCATTTTTGTGTTCTACTCAATCTCCATTGAATACTTAGATGATTATGGTAATTGTGTAAAATCTTCTTGAAAATGCATTTGAAATCCGAACTCTTGGTGAATAAAATAAAAAAAAAAAGAAAAAAAAAAGAAAGAGGTTTTGAGTCCTCTTCAATTTTAGAGAATGATTTTGTTGCCTTTAATTTTGAGAAAACACATACTAGCATGTGTCACATAGTTATATTAGTGGAAAACATGGTATTTGATATTATCCTTATGTTAGATGTATTTCGCGAGACTTTTCAACTCGACTTTTCGCGCACTATGAGCCAAGTCAACATGATTTAAAGTTGATTAGTGAAGTATTGAACTAGAAAACCTTAGAATAATAGTGGAGACTTAACCCTTGTGAGTTTTGAGCCATTCTTTATTTCTTGAGGGTTATTAATTACACTCTGATTTTTCTTGAGTCCGCATTATTTCGTTGATGATCTCATTATTTTTGATTTTCTTATTGATTGCTTTAAGAATGACATAAAAATTGAATCTTTCCACTAGAACTTCTTGCTTTATTTAGTTGAGATGTCCTAGTACTAACTAAAACTTATGAAGTGATACAGGCATTTCTTTCTTTAAACCATTTTTAGCCTTTTAGCCTACCCAATAATAAATATCCATTTGCAGCCCTTTGAGCCTTTAGATAGCCTTTTCTTTGTTATCCCCATTCCCAATACCTACTCCAACCAAGGAGTAATACCTTTATTATTTTATCCTTACCCAATTTTCTAAGAATGGATACGGTGAGATATATTTATGGAATGGGGAAATAGAAAAAAAAAAAAAAAAAAAGGGATATTTCATGCACCCTCTAAGTAAAAGTGTTGGATTGTATCAATGGGGAAAAGCATGTTTAAAAAAAAAAAAAAAAAAAAAAATTGCGATTGAAGAAGAAAATAATGGTGTACAACATTGATTTGTTCTTCAATGCCCTATGTGTTTTGTTCAAGGGTGTATCCATTCTCAGAAAATCTTTGTATCCTTTTGTCCCTTATTGTTTGCCATAATCCAAGCCCCAATACAACCTAATAAAGACCTGATTGATCTTAAGTGAAAGTTAGCTTAATAGATGTGGAGATTGAATAGGCAAGAACTATGGTGTTTGATTCAACATTCTCAAAAGTAATCAATATTCCGGTCCATGAGATCATATTCATTTCACTCTTTGAAAATTCCGTTTTTCATGATAATTATATGTGAGATGTTTGCATTTTCCATAGTATATTCTTGTCCTCACATATAAACTGAGTGCCCAATCTCTGAGCGTTTCATTTCTGAGCGACATGAGAGAATTGTAGTCGAAACGTCTTTTCCAAAGGTTATCTTGTCACATCTTTACTATGAGATGAAGAGTTATGTTGATAAGGCTCCTCACACACACACTTCGAGTTGAGAATGATTATGAAATCCATTTAATCTTTAGATACTGTTAAATTATTGTACTCTATTGATATACTTTTGTGACAATATTAGTTTGTTGTTTTTCTTAATATAAAAGGAAGTGTTTATATGTTTTGCATTATGTTTTTAGAAAATAGATTTTGTTTTAATTGAGTCAGTAATGTTTGGGGGTAGCATTTCTGGAAACCCTCACGAGACTATAACTCGTCCTCTAGAGGTAATCTAGAGGTTTAAAGCCTTGTTGCACGTTAAGGTAAGTGCAACCGTGATTCCTACGAAAGTGAGTTAGGATTTTATTCTTTATTTTGTTTTGCTCGAGGACTAGCAAAATATAGGTTTGGGGGTATTTGATATACACGTAATTATTACAAAATATAACCCTTAATTTATATATGTTAGTGCTTCAATTAATATATTTTATTCTAATTATTTCAATTTTTATGTTTTTGTAGGAATCTGCGCGTGTGAACGATAAAAGTGCATTAAGGCGACAAATTTGAGAAAATGATTGATTCGTCGATTCTAGCGGTGGTACAAAAGAGTGGTTCACACATCTAAGCCTAACCCAGCTTACTTTAACCGAGCTCAAACCCAAGCTCAAGCCCAAGCCCAGAAAGCTATAATCCTAAACCCAGCCTAACAAGGAAATAGGGAAACCCTATTTAGGTTTCTCTGTTGCCTTCTCCTCCACTCCTCTTCGCTACCACGTTTTTCTGCCTCTCTCTCACAGCCACCATCACCACCTCCACCAAGGCAGAGCCCTGTGTCTCTCGCCACTAACCAGCCACCGTCGTCACCACCGTCACTAACCACCCTGTTTCACGCTACAAACCACCACCTCGCCACCGAAACAGGCCACCGTTCTCTCTGTTCAGAACACAGCCGCCACCACCATCTCCCTCCATCGCTCTCATCGCCACCATCACTCGAATACCATCGCCACCGCGCGCGCACAACACTGCCGCGAAACAGGGCACCTCCCTGTTTCGCTCCCTGTTCCTCGCCCTCTTGCCGCTTTCTCTCTTCTCCACGGTTTCTCCCTCCTCCAATCCTCTCTCTCTCGACCACCGCCGAAACAGACCACACAAACCACCACCACCACAGTGACAGAATCAACACCACCGCGAAACAGGGAGTTCGCCCCCTGTTCCTCGTCCCCCTTCGGGTTTTTGGTTGTTATCCCACTGTTCACTCTCTCTCTCTGTTCTTTCAGGTACAGGACTCGGTCGAGAGGAGAAGACACTCGCGAGGAGCGAAGCAGAAGCGGCGGAGCAGACGCGTCGCGCTGGAGAAGACGAAGGAGCTGCTCTGCGGCGAATTCGCGCGGGAGAAAGAAACTGTTTTTCAGTTTTGAAAAAACAGTTAAGGCTATTTACACCCGAGAACCTGTAAGAGCCACCACAGAGCCTATTTAGCTCTTTTTCTCGGGATTCGTGCGCGTACAGGAAGTGATGGATTCTCCCTCTAGTGATGCTGTGACCACCACCACCATGAGTCACTAAACCCCACGCAAGGTGAAGAGGTGAACTCCTAGATGTAACGAACTAAACTAGTAATTGATTCGCTTTAAGTTTTCACGATGAATAATGATGTTTAATGATTTTCACTTTTATTTAATATAGAAATTTATGTTATTTCAGTGAGAAGGATATCATAGATTTCTTTGTAGATTGTTTTTACTCCGGTGATTATCTTTTCTTCTCCATATAAGCTTAGTCACGCTTTTCTTATGTGTGGAATGTTTAAGGATTAATTGATTCCGGTAGGTTAGTTATATGTGATCGTCATTTATTACGGTATTGTCTCCGGATATATCGTAACTTTAAGATATCACATATGACAAACCTTTGTGTTTTCTTAGAAGAAGTGAAATCTTAAATTCATTTACATTAGGGTATATTAATGATTAAAAGATTATTTTTCCGATTACGTCGTTTGGGATGTGAAACACGTAGTTGAGTTATCATAGCGAATCAATACTAGTTGGCGTGTGAAGTCTAGGAGGGATTCTTGGAACCTTGTGATTTTTTTCCAAACTTAATTTTCATTAAATTAAATTCAATTTCGTATTTTAAATTTGTTAGAATTTCTTAACTTTAGTTTCGCATAGTTTGTTTTCCTTAACCTTGTTTTGTAGATCGTTTTTCCTCGTGGGATCGACACCCCATTCTTTACTGCAATTGACCGCGTGTATTGTTTGGGCGTAATCACGTGGGCTTAGCAAACTGTAAGAGTTTAGGTCCGTTTGGCATACTGCATTGGGCGAGCTTAGAACGTTTGGGCCGGATCAGAGTTGGGCTGACGCTGAGACCCGTAATTCCTAGAGATCATCATGACATGTGCATGGCTCAGGGATGTGACCATTTTGGTGTATCATTGCCCCTCATATTTCAATGAATTTGTATTTTCTCTCCCTCTCTCTCTTTCCCCTCTATCTTTTTCCTTCATATTTTTCTTTCTTCTCTATGGTTCTTGTTCTTTATGACGAAGATCAACAAACTCCCCTATCTCAATCTCAATTGAACCTATCATCCTTTTTTTTACGAATCTACCCCTCTTACCAAACCAATGTCAGTGCCCAATAGTTTTGAATTGATTGCAAGAAAAATGTACACAAGCAAGGAAGAAGACTAGGAAAGGAATGAGTAAAAGTTTCTTTGCATACATGTACTCTTTCATTAAAGGCGAAAAGATGAACAAATACTACAGTTGAATATCTAAACAACTAGTGCACCTACTATTTCCACCATGCATCCCCGTCACATTCGGACTTATTAACATCCATACAGGCATACAACTACTGCTGTAGAACACATAACATTTAACATTTCAATGAAGTTTTCAGATTTGTGATTTTTTGTGTCCTTCATCTTTTGTCTGTGTTCTTTTGTTATGTTGTAGTTAGAGCACGTCGTTTGTTTGATGAAATGCCTCACAAAAATATTGTTTCTATCAACACATTGATTTATGGTTATGATGTAAATACCACTATGAAGAATATTGTCATTCAGATTCATGCCCATAATGTTAAATTGAGTGATGAACCAACATTTTCCATTTACAACACTATGGTTGATTTTTAATATAAATGTCACTATCTTCAATTAGCTTCTCATGTTTTTGGTTCCAATAATAAGGAATTCTCATGCTCTAACATCCTAAGCATTACTGCAATAATTAAGTATGAGAAGAATACTAAAGCTTTTCGAGAAAATTTTGTATCGTTTTTTGCTCCAAATCCATTGGATTGCTAATATTCCTATTAGAAAAAAAAATTACAAGGAGATTCATTATCTTGTAATCAAAATTGGAACAAAGTTGGATGAGTTGCAAAATGGGATAAATGGCTGCAAGGGAACTCTTCGAGCTTGAACCCCAAATGGAATCGACTTATATATTGCTATTCAGTATTTATGTTGCCAAAGGGATGTGGGAAGATATTGCTAAGGTCAGGGCAATAATGTCTAGTAAAGGTATAAAAAAGAGCTTGGGTGTAGTTGATTAGAGGTTGATGTAAAAGTCAATGTTTTTCTCTCTAGAGATGGATCTCATCCAAAGGCCGTATAGATCTATTGAAAATTGGATGAATAGGGTGATGAATTGATTTCAGCAGGATATTTCTCAAACAATGATTTCAAAAGGCAGCGTTCTTTCATGGCTTCTTATGACTAATAACAAATTCATAATAATCCATAGAAATCCATAAGAATCCTTTAATATTTATCAAAATCCAATCCTTTAAAATCTATGTGGATTTCGTAAAATCCATTAAAATTCTTTGAAATCCATGAGTTTTAAATCTTTCACAATCCATTAAAATCATTAATTGAATACACCCTTAGGTTTTTGATGCAGGAGAATCTAAGTTAGATGATGTTGAGTTGTCAGATAGCACGTTGTTGGCACTGAGATACCTTGAATTGGCATATCAGCGCAAAGATGGCAGGAAATCGTGATCACTTTCCTAATTTGGGTTTCTAGGGTTCCTAATTTGCTCTCAAAGTTATTTACTAAATAACTTATTTGTAATTTTTCAATTTAATTTGGAGTCTTTTTAGTTTCTTTTAGGATTAGGCTTTACCTTTTTTCTTTTAGGAATAGACTGCTTGTTATTTTAGTATTTGATTCTGAATTTTCTTTTAGGAATATGCAGTTTCCTTTTAGGATTAGGCTTTACTTTTTATTTACAACAGAGCAGGAGGCCAATAATCAGCAGTGATCAAAGCGGTTGGCCAGTTCGCCCTCAAGAATTTCGTCCTACCCAACAGCACCACAGGGTAATTCTAACTCAAATATTAGATGTTTTAGATGTGGTGAACAGGGAATAGAGCGACTGAGTACAGGAAGTCTGCTATTCAAAAGGGTAACAATCTCCTGATTGAGGAAGACGTGGTAAACGAAACTGAAGAGCTTGGAGAGCCTGTGTATGACACTGATGAAGAGTTGAATATTGTTGATGCAGATGTGTTTGTCAACAGAGGCAACACATTTAAGGAAATTTCTAGAGTTAGCGAGGCAATTCAGGATTATATACGAGTTGTTACCGTGCATCCAACAATGCCTGAAGCTCATGTAAATTTGGCTTCAGCGTATAAAGACAGTGGACATGTGGAAGCTACTATTAAAAGTTATATACAAGCATTGTGCTTGTGGCCTGATTTTCCAGAAGCAACTTGTAACCTTCTTCACACTTTGCAGTGTGTCTACAATTGGGATTATCGAGAAAGCAAGTTTGCTGAAGTTGAAGGGATTATAAGAAGATAGATCAAGATGTCGGTTCTTCCAAGTGTGCAACCTTTTCATGCAATTGTGTATCCAATCGATCCTAAACTTGCTTTGGAAATCACCTGTAAATATGCAACACATTGCTCTTTGCTCGCGTCTCGGTACTCGCTTCCTCCTTTCTGTCACCCTCCTCAGCTGCCTACAAAGAATGATGGTAGAAATGGAAGATTAAGAGTAGGGTATGTCAGCAGGGGCGGATCCAGGATTGCAGACAAAGGGGGGCAAAAAAATATGTAACATTTCCAAGAAATTTCCTCGGTATACAGCATAAAAGATGTTCTTTGTATAAGAAGTTTCCAAGAAATTAGTAAAGGCATCAAAGTTTGTCTTCTTTTCTGGGTTTTGTTTAACTGATGGAGATATACAGCATAAAAATTTCAATTTTTCTGTACATTGCAAACAGGTTATGTATGTCACTATGTGTGTAGTGTGGAATGTGTACATATGGTGTGTATGGGGTGTGTTTGTCTTTGAGTGTTAGATTGATTGCTTAGTAACATTTTATATAGAGCATTTTTTTTTTGCTTTTATAGAAAGATCATTAAGGCTTATTGTGAGATTGTTTTCAAGAAGGATGAGATTGGCTTCGAGATATTTCATATTGTATTGCCTGCTGCAATGGCTTTAGCAGCTGATCCAATTGCTTTTTTGATTGACACAACATTCATCGGACATGTAGGTTTGTCATTGTTTCTTTTTTTATTGTTAGTTGTAATATTAGATGGAGAATCTCTGAATCGGTTGACATGAAAAACTATATTAAATTCAGGAATTTAGGTTTCAGAAATTCATCAAAATTTTTATTGCAAGAACATGGCAACAAGTCGGAGATGGAGGAATAAGAACATCAAACAAACTCACCTGTTTCAGACGGAGATGAAGAAGAACTGAAGAAGATATCGCAAGACGCAAACGCAGACACAAGAGGCTCAGTTTCTCTTGTGATTTGGGATCTATGATGTTTTTTTTATAAGAGGGAGCAATATGAAATTTCAAGGGGGCAATATAAATTTTCAAAGGGGGGCAATAGTGAAATTTTAACTACTTTAATGAATTTTTTACAAAACCTAAGGGGATCAATTGACCCACTTATCCAAGCAGTGGATCCACCCATGTATGTCAGCAGTGACTTTGGTAATCATCCTTTTTCAAATCTCATGGGGTCAGTATTTGGTATGCATAACCGAGAAAATGTAGAGGTCTTTTGCTTTGCTTTAAGTCAGGATGACGGTACTGAATGGAGACAACGAATCCAGACTGAAGTTGAGCACTTTGTTGATGTATCAGCAATGTCATCTTATGTGATTGCCAAATTGATTAACGAAAACAAGATACAGATTATCATCAATCTTAACGGTTATACTAAGGGTGCAAGGAATGAAATATTTGAATGCAGCCTGCACCTATTCAGGTTTCGTACATGGGGTTCCCTGGAACCACGGGTGCTTCTTATATCGATTATTTGATCACAGATGAGTTTGTTTCACCTACCTGCTACTCACATATTTACTCTGAGAAGCTGGTCCATCTTCCTCATTGTTATTTTGTCAATGATTATAAGCAGAAAAATCGTGATGTATTGGATCTAGTTTGTCGTCACAAGCGATCAGACTATGGTTTACCTGAAGACAAGTTCCTATTTGCATGCTTCAATCAGCTATATAAAATGGATCCTGAGATCTTTAATACTTGGTGCAATATTCTCAAGCGCGTCCCCAACAGTGCACTTTGGCTTCTCAGATTCTCAGCTGCAGGAGAGGCTAGACTTCGGGCATATGCTGTTGGGAAGGGTGTGAAACCAGACCAAATTATATTCACAGATGTTGCAATGCAAAATGAACATATTAGGCGTAGTGCGTTAGCAGATTTATTTCTGGACACACCCTTGTGCAATGCTCACACGACTGCCACAGATGTTCTGTGGGCTGGTTTGCCAATGGTGACACTACCCCTCGAGAAGATGGCAATCAGAGTGGCATGTTCTCTGTGTATAGCGACTGGGCTTGGGGAGATTGATGAAGTCAAGGAATTGATTATTATAGTAAAGGAGTGGGTGCTAGGTTGGAGCTTAAAAGAAGGGAAATGAATAACAATCCAGTACGCCAGCAAAAGCTAGCAGAGTTTTCTGACCTAGTGCCAGAGGATTCCGATGAAGTTTTTGTGAACTCAAGGACGAGTTCTTTCCACCCGGGGCGACTGATGCAGGAGGATCCGAGTCAGATGATGCTGAGTTGTCATATAGCACGTTGTTGGCACTGAGATAACTTGAATTGGCAGATTAGCGCAAAGATGGCAGGAAATCGTGATCTCTTTCCTAATTTGGGTTTCTAGGGTTCCTAATTTGCTCTCAAAATTATTTACTAAATAACTTATTTGTAGTCTTTCAATTTAATTAGGAGTTTTTTAGTTTCCTTTTAGGATTAGGCTTTACTTTTTTCTTTTAGGAATAGACTGCTTGTTATTTTAGTATTTGATTCTAATTTTTCTTTTAGAAATAGACATATTCCTTTTAGGTTTAGGCTTTACTTTTTCTTTTAGGAGTAGATTGTTTGTTATTTTAGTATTTGATTTTAATTTTTCTTTTAGGAATAAGTTGCTTATTATTCAAGTTATTTGAACACTATAAATAGAGCTCTTCCTCAATATTGTAGGGGACTTTTTTTGATAATTTGAATTGAACATTAGAGTATTTCTCTGTGTTTTGGGCAATTCTCTTGTGTTCTTCCTTGTGAATTATCTGTTAGAACTAGCCTGCAGAATAATCGCTATTCTGCCCGGCGTCAGTTTTAGACTACCATGACACATTCAAATACGTGGCCGACCCCAACATATCTGGTGCCCAAGGCAACTTTTGAAATGGTCCCCTTTGATATGGCATATAAAAAAATTGTAAATAATAATAATAATAATAATAATAATAATAATAATAATAATAATAATAATAATAATAATAAAATAATAATAATAATAATAATAATAATAATAAATGCCAATGGTAGCCTGGTTGGATGGTTAAGGTTGTGGTGGTTTAACCCCTACGTCTTGGGTTCTATACCCACCGGAGGCACGCTCGCCTTTCAAAATAATAATAATAATAATAGTAAATAAATGAACATGAAGTGGAGCCATGACTGGTGTTCTTGAAAGAATGAAATATCTTCAGCTTGTTGAGTTTGAAAGAAATCAATCTCTCACCCACGCTTTGGTGTCTCGAGGTACGACATGGGTTTTTGCATAAACACAAAACATGTTTTCGAAAAAAAAATATATTAATTAAGATTTGTTTTTCAAATTGGTGCCTCCTGAGAGACGTTGCCTAGTGTCACAACTATCTTCTTGCCTAGCCAAGTGAGGTTAGCAAGTGTAAATAATGTAGAGTATTCCACATTGTTCTAGAGAGTTCTCTAGAACCTTCCATAAAATTCCCTAGAGTTCCATAGGATTCTAGTCCTTAGATATTTCTAAGGAAGTGTGTATAAGTTCATTGTAGACCGTTAGATCAAATTGATCACCACCGTCCATTGAGGAGGTGGAGT
Organism: Berberis vulgaris; assembly: GCA_963556465.1. NCBI lineage: Eukaryota > Viridiplantae > Streptophyta > Magnoliopsida > Ranunculales > Berberidaceae > Berberis > Berberis vulgaris. Next base: position 80,216,742 of record OY747129.1, on the reverse strand, counting down.
TGTATAAATAGGCTAAAGCCTCATTTGTTGTAGTCACCTCAAAGAATTCAAACAATACAAGTTCTAGTTCTCTTAAGCTCTCTGTGTGTTCTTAGCTTGCTTAGCTTTTCATAGTCTAAGTAAGTCTTTCGTGGGCAAGGCTGACTAGCTTTCTTTGATAAGCCGGGGCAAAGTTTGCTAGTGCCGCATGGGAAGTACTTGTGAAAAGAAAGCCCGTGACAATTGGCATCAGAGTTAAGTTTTGCAAGGTTGGTGAAATCATTCTACACAAGAGAATGTCGTCGGAAGTCAACAACCCATCAATTGGCAACAACGACAAAGGTGGGAAAGTCCGCAAGGACAAGTCGAAGGACATGATCATTGCGATGGATGAAAGGTTGGCTAAATTGTGTGCCGCCATGTCCGACTTGAGGGAGAAAGTCGAAGACATGGACCAACGCATCGAGGGACAAACGCCCAATGGGGAGGACCAAGAGCTCCAGGAAGAGATGCAAGGAGCCTTAAACGCAGTAGTGAACATGGTGTCCAAAAAGATCGAGTCCCTAGAAGCCTAAGTTGTTGCTAAAGATGAGGAGATGGAAGCTTATAAAGAAAGAGTTGAGAAACTTGAAATTCAACTCAATGTGTGTATGGCTGCGGTTACCAATGGTGGGACTACACTAGGGACAATCACCCACAGAGTCGAAGCTCCCAAACCTAAGGCCTATGGTGGGGCAAGGAGTGCAAGAGAGATCGACAACTTCTTGTGGAACATGGAGCGCTACTTTGATGCGGTTGGCATAATAGATTAAGCATCAAAGGTACGTAGTGTCTCCTTATATTTAAATGATGTTGCTATAGTTTGGTGGCGCAGAAGGTCCGATGATGTCAAGAAGGGATTGTGCACCATCGACACTTGGAAAGAATTCACGAAGAAACTCAAGAGACAATTCTACCCAGAGGATGCCGAAAACGAAGCTAGGGCCAAGCTTCGCCGCCTTCAACACAAGGAAGGCCACATAAGGGAGTATGTGAAGGAGTTCTCATGGGAGAAAATGATGCTTTGTTTAGCTTCCTTGATGGCCTAACAGGTTGGGCCAAATTGGAATTGAAGAGGCGAGGTGTGCAAGACCTTGCAACGGTCGAGTCCTTGATTGAGTTCAAAAGAAAGGACTCATCCAAGGGGCAAGGGAAAAAGCCGAGTAATGATGGCAAAGGTGGGAGAGACAAAGAGAAGTCCTCCAAAGAGCACAAAAACTCCAAAGACAAGGGGAAGGAGAAAATAGATGGATCACCCAAGAAGATATTTTGCTTCTTATGTAGTGGACCCCATCGGGCATTCGAGTGTCCCAACCGGGGGAAACTTGCCGCATTTGTCATGGAGGAAGAAGCAAAAGAAGAAAGGAGGATCGCCTCAATGAATCTCCTAAGTGCCATTCAAGCTAAGGTCGAGGAACAACCACGTGGAAGGATGTACGTGGAAACCGAGATCGGGAACAAGACTTTGAAAGCCATGGTGGATACCGGAGCCGACATAGTCTACATGGCCAAAGACCTTGCTGAAGAAATTGGCCTATCATATACTAAGGAGAAATGATATATCAAGGGAGTCAATGCTAAAAGTCTCCCGATTGAAGGAATAGCTCGTGGCATTGATATTTGGCTTGGACAATGGCGAGGTAAAGTCGACATAACTATTTGGGTATAGATTTCTTGGACATGGTGAAGGCTTTTCTGGTCCCATATGCCAACACCATGTGCATCATGGAGAAGGGACAACCTTGTGTTGTGCCCGTGGTACGAGAGATAAGTAAGGAGAGAATGGTGTCCGCTCTCCAACTTTATAAAGGAGTAAAGAGGAATGAGCCTACTTACTTTGCTACCCTCAAGGAAGACGAAGGTCCCATGGATGGAGGGGTGAATGCACCTAAGGTCGTCCAAGATGTTCTCAAGGAGTAGAAGGATGTTATGCCTGCCGAGTTGCCTAACAAGCTTCCACCAAGGAGAGAGGTGGATCATGCTATTGAGTTAGAAGTTGGAGCAAAGCCACCCGCATTTGCTCCTTATCGTATGGCACCTCCTGAGCTTGAGGAGTTAAGAAGACAACTGAAGGATTTACTTGACGCTGGTTATATCCGACCCTCCAAAGCTCCATATGGTGCGCCGGTCTTATTTCAAAAGAAACATGATGGATCCCTACGGCTTTGTATTGACTATCGGGCACTCAACAAGGTCGCTATCAAGAACAAGTACCCGATTCCACTTATTGCGGATCTCTTTGATCAACTTGGTGATGCAAGGTACTTTACCAAGCTTGACTTGTGCTCGGGATATTACCAAGTCCGCATAGCTGAAGGAGATGAACCAAAGACGACATGTGTTACAAGGTACGGGTCTTACAAATTCTTAGTCATGCCATTTGGTTTAACTAATGCGCCGACCACATTTTGCACTCTAATGAATAAAGTATTAGCTCCTTACCTTGATCGGTTCGTAGTTGTGTACCTTGATGACATTGTGATCTATAGTAAGACATTGAAGGAACATGTGGATCACTTGAGGCAAGTGTTCCAAACTTTAAGGGAGAACGAGCTCTATGTCAAAAAGGAGAAGTGCTCATTTGCCCAAGAGGAGGTGACATTCTTGGGTCATATCATTGGCAAGGGCAAGCTTTGTATGGACAAGTCTAAGGTACAAGCCATCCAAGAATGGGAACCACCGACCAAAGTCACCGAGTTAAGATCTTTTCTTGGCTTGGTAAACTATTATAGAATGTTCATCAAAGGCTACTCTTCCATAGCCGCTCCATTGACGGACTTGCTCAAGAAGGGATGAAGTTGGGATTGGAGTTCAAAATGCCAACAAGCTTTCGAATGATTGAAGAAGGCAATTGTGGAGGAACCGGTGTTGGCACTTCCCAACCATTCTATGTCTTTTGAGGTACATCCAGATGCTTCCGACTTTGCTATTGGTGGAGTATTGATGCAAGAAGGGCATTCTATTGCCTTTGAAAGTAGGAAGCTCAATGATACTGAGAGGCGGTACACAATGCAAGAGAAGGAAATGACTGCGGTTGTGCATTGCTTGCGAACATGACATCATTACTTGCTTGGGAGCAAATTTGTGGTCAAGACCGACAATGTTGCCACTAACTACTTCCAGACACATAAGAAGCTCACACCAAAACAAGCTAGATGGCAAGATTTCTTGGCAGAGCTCGATTATACTTTGGAGTACAAGCCTGGCAAGGCTAATCTTGTTGCGGATGCTTTGAGTATAAAAGGAGAACTTGCTAACATAAGTCAACCTCAAAGCAACTTGAAGGGACGCATAAAAGAATGATTGCCACATGATTCCATGGCTCAAACCATCATAGCTCTTGTCAAAAATGGGAAGACAAGACAGTTTTGGGTGGAGAACGGCTTGATATACTCTAAGGGAAAGCGAATCTATGTTCCACCTCATGACAACCTAAGGAAGGAAGTCTTGAAAGAATGCCATGATAGGAAGTGGGCGGGACATCCAGGTATACATCGGACTCTTGCTCTTGTGGAAGATTCCTATTATTGGCCACATATGAGGGATGATATCGAAGCATACGTAAAGACTTGTCTTGTATGCCAACAAGACAAGGTGGAGCAACAGTCACCTGCCGACTTACTTGAACCTCTCTCCATCCCAGAGAGACATTGGGAGAGTGTTTTCTTGGATTTTATAGTTGGGTTGCCCGCATCAGAAGGTTGCAATTGGATACTTGTGGTCGTGGACAAATTTTCGAAGTATGCCACCTTCATTCCCACACCCAAGGAGTGCACAACCGAGCAAGCCGCACATTTATTCCTCAAACATGTGGTGGAGTATTGGGGTGTGCCCAAATCTATCATTAGTGATCGGGATACTCGGTTCACAGGGAAATTTTGGACTGAGTTATTCAAGTTGTTGGGTACCGACCTTAACTTCTCTACTAGCTTTCATCCTCAAACGGATGGTCAGACGAAAAGGATGAATGCCTTGCTGGAGTTATGTCTTAGGCATTATGTGAGTGCCAACCAGCGAGATTGGGCTAAGTTGCTGGATGTTGCCCATTCTCTTTCAACTTGCAGAGGAGTGAAGCGGTGGGTCGTAGCCCATTTGAGATTGTCATGGAACAACAACCTATGATCCCGAGTTTTATTGCCACTGGCTACACTGGAGTGAGTCCATCAGCCTATAAGTTTGTCAAAGGATGGAATGATCAAGTTGATGAGGCTCGAGCTTACCTGGAGAAGGCATCCAAGAGGATGAAGAAGTGGGCCGACAAGAAGAGACGGCCTCGAGAGTTCCGGGTTGGAGACCTTGTGCTTGTCAAGATGCATGCTCATGCCAGAATTTCAGGATTGCATCGTGGCTTTATCAGGAGATATGAGGGTCCTTTCCCCATAGTCAAGAAAGTGGGAAAGCAAGCATACAAGGTCGAGTTGCCACCAAGGATCAAGTTTCATCCAGTCTTCCATGTGAGCCTATTGAAACCGTATAAGGAAGATCAGGATGATCCAAGCAGAGAAGTTTCACAAAGAGCGCCAATGGGCATGAGGATCCAACTTGACAAGGAAGTAGAGACTATCTTGTCAGATCGTGTGGTGCGTCATTCCAACCAACCTCCCACACATGAGCTACTCGCCAAGTGGAAGGGATTGCCAGAAAGTGAAGCTAGTTGGGAGCCAATCCAACATTTGTGGCAATTCAAGGAGCAAATCCAAGCGTACGAGGACGTCGCCTGATTAGATGGGGGAGAGTGTCACAACTATCTTCTTACCTAGCCAAGTGAGGTTAGCAAGTGTAAATAATGTAGAGTAGTCCACATTGTTCTAGAGAGTTCTCTAGAACCTTCCATAAAATTCCATAGAGTTCCATAGGATTCTAGTCCTTAGATATTTCTAAGGAAGTGTATAGAAGTTCATTGTAGACCGTTAGATCAAACTGATCACCACCGTCCATTGAGGAGGTGGAGTTGTATAAATAGGCTAAAGCCTCATTTGTTGTAGTCACCTCAGAGAATTCAAACAATACAAGTTCTAGCTCTCTTAAGCTCTCTTGTGTGTTCTTAGCTTGCTTAGCTTTCCATAGTCTAAGTAAGTCTTTCGTGGGCAAGGCTGACTAGTTTTCTTTGATAAGTCGAGGCAAAGTTTGCTAGTGCCGCATGGGAAGTACTTGTGAAAATAAAGCCGGTGACACTAGGCGCAGGCCTCTTGAACCTACCCTCAAGGTCAGTACTATTCAAATATTCGGCGCATTTCGAAAGAAAACAAAATCCTCCTGTTTAGTTTGTTTTAATGATCATGTTAATACAAAATACCATTTATTGGTTTAATATCTGAGTTATTAAGGAGATCATACTTAAGTTATTAACATTTTTTCCATTTCCTTTCTTGTGAGTTGTCGGATGGGTTGGGCTTTAAGTTGTCTCACTAAAGAGTTGTCTTAATTTTTGCTTTTCAAAAAATACGTAAATCTAAAATTAAAAAAATTATTATGCTCTTCACCTAAATTTCAATTTGTCATGCAAAGCGTACCTATCAAACCTTATATCATTTTTACACTTTATAATTTCTAGCCAAATCCCTAATACTTTAATTTGCACTTATTAAAATTTTTAATTCTTAAAAAACATAACATTAAATATATGCGCACGTAGTAAATTGCAAGGATTGTGATTTCGTTTTTTGAGTTCATTTTGGTTTCCTGATTTAAGAAAAAACATAAAAATTTTGAGGATACATGAAATATATATAATGAGTTTCAAGAGTATTTGAAATATGTGAAAAAGTAAGAGGCAATTAAATAAATTTATTAAACACATTAAATGAAGCCTAAATACCAAGAAATAAAATAAATATATTAGAAAATTAGAGAGTGGTTTCAAAAATCTATATATAAGTTGAAGAAATGATAATTAAAAAATCAAGGGGTGGTTTAAAAAATCAATAAATAATTAGATGAAATGATAATTAGAAAAAGAAAAAACCTCGAAATTGTAGAGGAAGCCCCACACCGTGATCGTAATGTTCAGGATGTGATGATTGAGGATTTACAGAGGCAAGTTGCAGAGTTAACCCAGCGTCTATCGGCACAGGATTTCGGTGATCGTGAGATGGAAGATCACGATTTTGATTCTAGTTTCAAAAACCCGTATCACAAACATGCTCGATTCTGGGAGCACCGTGGTCGGGAGGATCGTCATGGAGACCTCGGTTTCAGAGTGGATCTACCCGAGTTTTCTGGTACATTACAGGTCGAAGGATTCGTTGATTGGTTGAATGAAGTAGAACGTAATTTTTAGTATAAGGAAGTTCCAGATCGTGTCAAAGTGAAATTGGTCGCCATCAAACTCAAAGGCAGAGCATCTGCGTGGTGGGAGCAGTTGAGGCGATCACGGGACAGGCAAGCCAAGGCCAAGATCACTGATTGGGAGAAGATGAAGAAGAAGTTGAAGGGTCACTTCCTTCCTTTCGGCTACACTCAAACCTTGTTTCAGCGACTTTATTCGTTAAGGCAAGGCACGAGATTGGTTGATGATTACACGGAGGAGTTTTATCAATTGATAGCCCGGAATGACTTATCTGAAACGGAGGAGAATATGGTGGCACGATATTTGAGGGGATTACGACAGCTGCTACAGGATGTCCTCAGCCTTCACTCGTTGTGGACCGTTTCTGAAGCTTACCAGTGTGCACTTGCTATGGAAAAACAACAGAACATGAGGCCAATAATCAGAAGTGATCATAGCAGTCGGCCAGTTCGCCCTCAAGAACCCCGTCCTGCCCAGCAGCCACCGCAGGGTAATTCTAACTCAAATATTAGATGTTTCAGATGTGAGGAACTGGGGCATAGAGTGACTGAGTGCAGGAAGCCTGCTATTCAAAAGGGCAACAATCTCCTGATTGAGGAAGACGTGGTAGACGAAACTGAGGAGCTTAGAGAGCCTGTGTATGACGATGATGAAGATGAAGATGTGTTGTATGGGGATGGCCATGAGACTCTGGTTGTTCATAAGAGCCTACTGACTTCCAAGGGCGATTCAAGGGACTATTGGTTGAGAACCAATATTTTCCACACGACCTGCACAATTGCAGATAAAGCCTGCAAGATGATCATTGACAGTGGCAGTTGTGAAAACGTAGTGTCTGAAAAGGCTGTCCATAAATTGCAGTTGAAGACAGATCGTCATCCCAAACCGTACAAATTGTCGTGGCTGAATAAAGGCAGTATGTAACAATAGATAGGCGATGCGTAGTGTCTTTTTCGATTGGCAGGAACTATTTTGATAATGCTTGGTGTGATGTTGTGTCTATGGATGTTTGTCATATATTGTTAGGCAGACCTTGGCAGTATGAATGTAGTGTTATTCATGATGGATGGAAAAATACATATTCCCTTAGCATCAAAGGGAAGAATATTGTGTTGGCACCTCGTCGGGAGGGAACCACTCCTACCCCAGTAACCAATAATACTAACTTGCTTTCTAGGTCCAGGTTTTTAGTTGAGATTGAGCATGGAGACGTGGTCTATGCTCTGCTGCCTTGTGGGAATAGCGCAGCAGACGTGAATCCAGATTTGCCAGCAGAGATGCAGCAGCTGCTAGCAGAGTTTTCTCACCTGATGCCAGAGGATCTTCCTCCAGGGCTGCCGCCTATGAGAGATATTCAGCATCATATCGACCTTGTTCCTGGGTCCATTTTACCTAATCGTCCGGCTTATCGCCTCGGTCCCAAAAAATCTGAAGAGTTGCAGCGACAGGTGGTAAAGTTATTGGAGAGGGGCTACATCCGTGAGAGTATGAGCCCATGTGCAGTTCATGCTCTGTTGGTGCCAAAGAAAGATGGTTCTTGGCGTATGTGCATTGATAGCAAAGCAATCAACAGGATTATAGTGAAATGCAGGTTTCCAATTCCCCGCCTGGATGATATGTTAGACCAGCTGTCCGGTTCTAAGGTCTTCTAAAAAATTAACCTTAAAAGCGGATACCACCAGATCATAATAAGGTCTGGAGATGAGTGGAAAACAGCGTTTAAGACGCAACATGGGTTGTATGAGTGGATGGTCATGCCTTTTGGATTGTCCAATGCGCTCAACCCATTTATGAGATTTATGAATCAGGTTTTACTGCCTTTCATTTGGAAATTCGTTGTGGTTTACTTCGACGACATCCTCATTTATAGCCCGACATGGGCGTCACATTTTGATAACCTCCGTGTTGTTTTTGATAAGTTGAGGACGGAGCGCCTATTCGTCAATCAGAAGAAGTGTTCTTTCTTCACTACTTCTGTCACTTTCCTTGGTTTTGTTGTGTCTACTAATGGTGTTCATGCAGATTAGTCAAAGATAGATGCGGTCTTGGAGTGGCCCAAACCAAAGACCTTACACGATGTCAGAAGTTTCCTTGGATTGGTGTCCTTCTACCGTCGGTTCATCAGAAACTTCAGCACTCTAATTGCTCCTATCACAGAGTGCCTCAAGGGACGTGATTTCCAGTGGTCCGAGGAGGCGGAGGCCAATTTTCAACTGGTCAAGCAGAAGATGACAGAGGCACCAGTTTTGGCACTTCCTGATTTTGAAAAGGTGTTTGAGGTAAACTGTGATGCATCTGGGGTTGGCATTGGTGGTGTTCTGAGTCAGGAGGGGCGCCCAATAACTTTTTCAGTGAGAAGCTATCCGGATCAAAGAAGAATTATTCCACCTATGATTTGGAGTTTTATGCCATAGTTCAGTCCCTGATAGGGATGGCAACGGGGCGGATTTGAGCAAACCCATCCCCGCCCCGCTGAGGATTTTAGGTCCCCGAAATCGCCCTGCATATTCGTTTATCATTTTTTTTTAAACCATCCCTGCCTCGGACGGATAGGCGGATATCCGCCCCGACCCATTTAACCCAAAAAAAAAAAAAAGATCTGAGATCTCAATGGAGTATAGATCTGAGATCTGAACCCCCCCCCCCCCCCAAAAAAAAAAAAAAAAGGATGAAGCTCTAAGATTTGAAACTCAAAAAAAAAAGATGAAGATGAAGATCTGAAACCGAGCATCTCCCTTCTCTATATATTTATCTCTGTTAGCAACAATTCTCTCTTCTCATAACTGATGTTGATTCTCACAACTCGTCCTTCAAACCATCTGAGATTTGAAACCCAAAAAAAAAAAAAAAAGATGAAGATGAAGATCTAAGATCTAAAACACAAAAAAAAAAAAAAAAAAAAAGATGAAGATCTCAGATCTTCCTCGTTTTTTTTTCATCTCTAAATTTTTTTTACATACATATCCCTTCATCAAGAAGAAGAAGATGAAGATCTTTTTTTTTCATCAATAAATTTTCTTCATCTTTAGATCTCTTCCTACCCCGAGATGCCGAGATCCGCACCACCGTCACTCGAGACCAAGCAGATATCTCAGATCTCCACCGGGTTCTTCTTCCTGAGCTACACCGGATCTTCTCCTTGTTTCAAAATTGTTTTATTTCTTCAGATTCACCAAAAAAAAGGGAGAGTCTGAGAGCTGGGTGGTTTTTTTTTTCTCTTCTTGAGTCTGAGAGCGAATAGGTTATGGGTAGGGTTTTTTTCCCTTTTAAAGGGCCAGGGGTATTGATGTAAATTTCACACTTAAACGGATATCCGTGGGGCGGATATGACCAAATCCGTATCCGCCCCGAATATTCTACGAATGTTGTTTGGATATCCGTATCCGCCCCGAAACTCGTTTAGCCATATCCAAATCCGCCCCATACGGATTGGGTGGGGCGGATATCCGTGAAAATCCGCCTCATTGCCATCCCTAGTCCCTGAAGCATTGGCCTCACTACCTAGTACAGAGGGAGTTCATTCTTCTCACTGATCATGAGGCCCTAAAGTACATCAATGGCTAACACAAGCTGAGTAGACGGCATGCCAAGTGGGTGGCGTACTTGCAGGAGTTCACGTTATCACTGAGGCACCAAGCAGGGAGTTTGAACCGTGTCGCAGATGCACTGAGCCGCCGTACGTTACTCCTCACCACCATGAGCACTAGAGTTGCAGGATTTGAAGCTTTCTCTGATATGTATGCTGCAGATCCTTCATTCGGGAGAATAATTCAGGAGGTAACTGATGGTCAACGACATGACTTTACTTTGCATAATGGTTATCTGTTTCGTGGATTACAGTTGTGCATTCCAGATTGTTCACTAAGGAAGCAGATTATTCGTGAACTTCATAATGATGATCACTTTGGGCGAGATAAGACGTTGGCCTTGATCTCTTGTAACTATTATTGGCCCAAATTGACCAGTGACGTGGCTCATTATGTGGAGCGTTGTTATGTGTGTCAGCGGTCCAAGGGAGTTCTCACTAATGCGGGCATGTACACACTTTTACATCTACTTGAAGCCCCTTGGTTTGATGTCAGTATGGACTTTGTGTTGGGCTTACCTCGTACCCAACGGGCCTGGAATTCTATTTTGGTTGTGGTTGACAGGTTTTCTAAGATGGCCCATTTTGTAGCTTGTAGAAAAATAATGGATGCTGCCCGGATCGCCCATATTTACTTCAGGGAGATTGTGCGTTTACATGGTGTTCCCCGATCCATCACTTCATGAGTCATTTCTGGAGGAGTTTATGGGAGAAACTGGGGCCGAAATTGAATTTTAGTATCGCCTACCACCCCCAGACGGATGGTCAGACCGAGGTGGTGAACCGGAGTTTGGGGAACCTTTTGAGGAGTTTGACAGAAACTAAACCGAAGTAGTGGGATTTGGCGTTGCTTCAAGCAGAATTTTCCTATAACAGGTCGAAGAACAGAACCACGGGAATGAGCCCATTTGAGATTGTCTATGGTTAGAATCCATCCGGGTTACTTGACTTAGCCCCTATTCCACGTGTGTCGTTTGAGTCACAAGGCAGATGCGATGGCAGAACATCTTCGGGGTATCCATGAGCAGGTGAAGCTGGCCATTCACGAGAATAATTCCAACAAGGTTCAGGCCGACAGTCATCGTCGTCAGGTACTTTTTGATGTTGGTGATTTTGTTTGGGCAGTATTAACCCGTGATCGTTTTTCTGTTGGAGAGTATAATAAGCTTAAGGAGTGGAAGATTGGACCCTGTGAGATCTTGCAGAAGATCAATGATAACGCCTACAGACTGCGCCTCCCCAGTCATTTGAGGACTTCTGATGTCTTTAATGTAAAACACCTGAGTCCTTGTTTTGTGGATTTCGATGAAGCTATTGTGAACTCGATGACGAGTTCTTTCCAACCCGGAGCGATTGATGCAGGAGGATCCAAGTCAGATGATGTTGATCTGTCAGATAGCACGTTGTTGGCTCTGAGATACCTTGAGTTGGCAGATCAGCGCAAAGATAGCAGGAAATCGTGATTTTTTCCTAATTGAGGCAATTTTGGGTGCGTTTCGGTATTTTGGCCATAACTTTGGCTACGGGTATCAGAATCGTGCATATGACCCCAATTCGAAAAGCTCTTTTCGGTGCGCATGTCATGGCCACCTAGTTACGCTTAGTACACATCATTTCGAGGCCAAAATCCACTGTTTCCCCTTCCAAATCCACAATTTTAGTAATTTTTCCTTTTATGGTAATATTTCATTCATCGTTTAGGAAGTGATTATGAACCCGATTTGGGCCAGATTTTTGGAAAATTATTTCTTTTATTACGTATTTTGTTTTAGCATGATTATTGGGATTTTTCTATTTTTGGTAAAATTCTAATAATAACGAATATTAGCTATAAAGCCCGGCTTGTGGGCTGACTTTAGAGATACTTTTGATTTGAATAATTTTAATTGAACATCATAGGCGTTTCTCTGTGTTTTGGGCGAATCTCTTGTGTCTTTTCCCAATGAATTATCTGTTGAACTAGTCTGCAGAATAATCGCTATTCTGTCAAGTGTTACTAAAAATTCTCATTTTTTTACAAAATTTCTCTCATTTCTTCTATTTTCCTTTCCAGATATCTGAATATCGTTTTTTTCCAACATTGTTGTCATCACCTTCATCATGTTCAAATTTTTCACCCCCTTCCGGCTCCTCCATCTTTGTAAATCTTGAAAAGTAAAATCAGGCTTCAAACCCTCCCATCAAACCATTTGTTTCCATCGTCTCATCGTTTTTTATCTTTATGATCATCAAGCTCACCCCCACTCTTCAAAACACATACACACACACGAAATCCCGTGTATTCACCTCTCTATCATCTTCTTCAATTTGTTTCAACAAACCATCACCGACTCACCTTCTTTGCACCCTTTCATCCAGAAACCTCACCATCTCCATTGTTGTTATTCCAATTGCTTATACCCTAATTGTTTCTCAAACCTATCGTAAACCCAAATCGGATTCGAACTTCATCATCTGCAAACACATTAATCCCACCCCTTGCAATTGATTCCCTAAATTAGTCACAAATCAATCCCTCGTTCACCCAACTTGCAATGAAATCCAACCCAAACGTAGTCCTCACTTCATTACTAACCCCACACTAGGTCTCATCATCAAAATCACATCCGCCGCACCCATTCAATTTTTTCCGCCTCTATCAAAATGCTTCAAAACCACCTTCCTATATTGTGAAATACCCATCTAGCAACAACAAATTCTTCCAACAAAACCCAACAATCCACCTACTTTTGTTTGACCCTATAAATCCAATTGTAGGTTTAATTATCTTACACCCATCATAGTCCCTTTTATTTACAAGTTTCTTAAGGCATCCACCTTCCTTTGAAAAAAAAAAACCCAATCATCATGACTAACTCTTCCCAATTAGGCCAACCAGATCTTAGCAACTATGTTACCAAAACCAATTTGGAAGTTGCAACGAAAAAGTCACATGACGATTTAATTGAAAGAATTTATCTTCTGTTGAACGATATCATTGTTGACCAAGTCAAAGAGGAATTGAAGGTGCAAGGTAAACAATACGTAGACTCATCTTCCATCCTTCCTTTACCAGTTGCATTCAACAACACCAATGTTCAAGAAAACACATCACATAATGCTACCACATCTCTTACACTGAAAACTTTGTCAAAAGCTTTTCAAGCCTTGAAAGTTCTCCATCCAAGTCCACTACTTTCCATGAACCAAATGATAATTCTCATGATGATAAGTTGGAGGATATTGTCATGCAAATTTATGAAGAACAAGGGCATCTTCTACAACTTCAAATTTTTGATCTTCACACTTCTGGAAATTTGCATGATTTCAAGCACAAAATTGATTTTCCTACCTTTGAGGGCAAACCAAACATTGAAATGTTGTTGGATTGAATTTCAAAAGTTGAAAAATTCTTTGAATTCATGAATATTCCAATGGATACATAGGTTATGTTTGTGTCTTATAAGCTTAAAGGTGTTGCTTCAAATTGGTGGGATTAATTTGTCCTAATTCGCACTTTGCAAAGTAAGAATCTTATTCGCACTTGGACTCGTATAAATAAATTATTGGTTGTCAGCTTCCTTTTAGATGATTATAAACAAGTATTATTTGCGCAATTGCAAAATTGTCGTCAATGAGTTAAGTCGGTGGAAGATTACAATTTTGATTTTACTCAACTACTTTTTTCGCAACAACATCAAGGAAACAAAAGCACAATTGATGCCATGCTACATAATTGGTCTTAATGGTGTTATCCGTGAACGGGTGGTATGTTCTTTACATACATTGAATGATGCTATGCAGGTTGCTTCCATAGTTAAATCATCATTACGCCCATCTCAAGCCACATATGGTCGAACTCCGCCCCAAATCCACACCCAGCCTAATCCTTATACCACTTCATCACACCTGTTAGAGAACAATCAGAACAATATATAAATTTATTTGAAATAAATAATATAACAATACAAATATTATTTGTATTATAAATTGATTACAACGAAATCAAATAAAATAAATAAATCTACTAACTTTTATTGCAGATAGAGGCTTGTGAAATCACTATCTTGAATTGGCGAAGTTGGTACGTCTTGATTTGCAAATAGAGCCTAGCATAGACGATATGTCCTATAGAAAGATTTAGACCCTACTCGGTGGTGTAGTTCGTTAGATGTGACTATTTATTAACATGGGTAAATAAATAACATGAACTTCAGATTCTGATCCTAGAACTTGCTGCAATGGGAATGGAATTTTACCACATCAATTTGTTGTGGGGGCTGTCATTGAGAAGTTGCCTCCATCTTGGAATGATTTCAAGATACATTTCAAATATAAGAAGACTGAAGAGAAAGCATTCGGTAAGTTCGTCAGAATCAACACCCTTGTGCTAGGGAGAAAGTGTCTCACAATTGAAATACTCGCGTATTATTGGGACACTACAATACATTACAAATTGTACTAGACTGGATATTGCTTACTCATTAAATAGATTGGATAGATATACTATCAAACCATCCTAGGATCATTGGGAAGCTTTGGTCAGAGTATGTGATACTTGAAGTTCACAATTAACTATGGATTACATACATTATACAAAATATCCTTCAATATCCTCCAGTTTTGGAAGGATATAATGATGCTAATGGATATGTATTTACACTTGGTTGGGCAGCAGTGTCGTGGAAATCACAAAAACAAACGTGTATAGTACTTTCCACAATGGAATCTAAATTTATAGCCTTAGATCAAACTGCTGAAGAAGCAAGGCAGGCTTAGAAATTTTCTAGAAGATGTTCTGTTATGGCATCAACCTATGATTGTTATATGTGTTCATTGTGACTGCATGGCACCATTGCACAAGCGAAAAATAACATTTACAATGGCAAGTCTAAGCACATAAGACAACGACATGACACTATAAAACAATTGCTCAAAACTAGGATCATTTCCATTGACTATGTGAAGTCAAAGGAGAATATTGCAGATCAACTTACAAAGGGTATACTAAAAGAGAAAATGTTAAAACTATCGAGGGGAATGGGCTTAAAGCCAATCCAATGAGGAGGAAACCTACCCTAGCCAAATGGAATTCCAAGGCCTAGGTTCAAAAAGACAAACTAGTTAAGTGAAACTCAAAGAATAGAGGGTACACACTTACTCATTCCTATGATAAGAAATGTATACTAGCTGTGATGGTCAGGGTGAATATTATTTATTCTTAATGACACTAATCTCTTGAGAGATAAGATGAATACAACAAGGTATTAATAATCTTAAGTGTCACCTATATGGGAGTAAATTTGGGGTCGCATTTATGAGAATGATATGGCTAAATTCTCTAAAGCTCTCATGAATCCTAGATTTGTTCAAGACCAAAATGAACATAACCGTATGAATTGAAAAATGTGAAGATATGATATGTGAGATACTCATTGTCTTGATTTACTAAACATGGTGAAGAGTTTAATGTCTCCTATACACACCGTTTCACTAGTAAATCCGATAAGTATTCACTAAGGAAAGTTCAAGTCCAAAAGACACTTCTCCTAATGCATATCATGTCTAATTTTCTCTACAGAAAACAACTCTATATATTTACTATACAAATGAGGGGTATTGTTGAAGTTTGTATAACAAATAATAAATAGTCCCACATTGAAAGTGAGAAGTCAAAATATTGTACCTATAAGTTATAAGTGTTGATTTTCAACACTTATTAACTTATCAACTAGCATTGGGCCTTGAGTTTATTAGCTATTTGAGGACAATATATATTATATATATTTATAAGTCAAAAATGGGTCTTGTTTAAAACCTTTTTTGCACTTCAAACTTACTGTTTTGAATTAAGAACGGGTGTGTCTGATCAACACACCCTTTTAATTCAACGGACATAAACCGTTTTGTTCTATATATATTGAAGAGAAAAACAGGTTCTTCAACACATAATTTTTTCCAAAGTTATTCATTCATTCCTTCACATCTGAAAGAGAAAGCATTCATTAAATTTGCCAGAACCAACACCCTTGTGCTAGGGTGTTGGTATTAGATAGTTGAATTCTGGTAGTCAGACGCCTAACAAACTACAACACCGAGTAGGGGCGAAATTTGTCTATAGCACATAGCGTCTCCGCTAGCCTCTATTTACAAATCAAGACGTACTAACTCCGCCAATTCAAGATAGTCATTTCGCAAGCCTCTATCTGCAATACAAGTTAGTAGATTTATTTATTTTATTTGATTTCGTTGTAATCAATTTATAATACAAATAGTATTTGTACATTACATTATTTATTTCAAATAAATATATATACATTGTTCTGATTGTTCTCCAACAATCTATAAACAAAATTATGGAACAATCAGTGAATGGAGTCAAACCCCATGTTGAGAAACCAGACAAGTTCAAGGGTATGGATTTCAAACGCTGGCAACAAAAGATGTTGTTTTATCTAACAACCTTGAACCTTGCTCATATTTTCAAGGAAAATGTTCCTATGACTGAAGGAGTTGATATTTCCGCAGATCATATTGCAGTTGATGCATGGAAACACAATGAGTTTTTATGCAGGAATTATATCCTAAATAGCCTTGATGATACACTGTATGATGTATATAGATCATACAAAACAACAAAAGAACTCTGGGAATCCCTGGAGAATAAATTTAAAATTGAAGATGTTGGTTCAAAAAAGTTTATCATTGGAAAATTATTAAAACACCAAATAATAGACTCGAAGATGGTTGTGAATCAAGTGGAGGAACTCCAGATTCTGATCTTATAACTTGTTGCAGAGGGAATGGAATTGCCACATCAATTTGCAGTCGGGGCTGTCATTGAGAAGTTGCCTCCATCTTGGAATGATTTCAAGATACATCTCAAACATAAGAAGACTGATATGACAATGGAGGATCTGGTTCTCAAACTAAGGGTTCAAGAATATCACCGCAAGAGTAAGGGGATGAATGCTTCTGAGTTCAATGTCAAAGCCAATGTTGTTGAGGTTGGAAATAAGTCCAAGCCTATGTACAAAAGTCAGAAGAAGAAAAACAACAAGTATGATGGAAAACGTCCACACTCACATGCACTTGTTCCAAAACGGAAAAAGTTTAAACAAATTAAAGGTTCTTATTGGATATGTAGAAAGCATGGACACAAAGCATAAGCTGCCACCACAAGAAGGAGAATCCTACTACAAATAACAAAAGCCAAGCCAATGTTGCTGAAAACTTTGTTGGTATTATTTCTGAAGTCAACATGATGATAGATAGTAAGGATTGGTGGCTTGACATTGGTGCAACAAGGCACATATGTAGAAATTGAAACATGTTTGTCACCTACACTCCTATCAATGGTGAAGAAAAGTTGTTCATGGGCAATGCATCTACTGCAAGTGTTGCTGAAAAAGGGAAAGTGGTCCTGAAATTTACATCTGGCAAGAACCTTACCATGATGGATTATTGCATGTTCCTGACATTACTAAAATTCTTGTGTCTGGTCCTATTCTAAGACAAAAAGGCTTTAAACTTGTATTTGAATCTGACAAATTTGTTCTCACTAAAAGGGAACATTTGTTGGGAAATGTTATCTGGTTGAAAAGCGTTTTAAACTCAATATACTAGTTTGGGATGTCAGTAATAATATAAATAATGCTTCTAATTATTTGCTTGAGTCTTCTGCATTATGGCATGATAGATTAAGACATGTTAATCATAGATCTTTTCGTAGAATGGTTAATCTTGGTTTACTACCTGAGTGTACAATTGACAATTTACATAAGTGTGAAACTTGTGTAGAATCAAAATTTGCTAGTAAATCTTATAAGTCTGTAATTGAAAAATCAAATGAATTGTTGAGATTAATTCATACAGATTTGGGTGATTTCAAATCAAACTCAACTCGTGAAGGAAAGAATTACCATATTACTTTCATATATGACTACAGTAAGTATTGTATGCTTATTTACTACATACCAAATATGAGGCTTTGAATATGTTAAAGACATATAAAGCTGAAGTCGAAAACCAATTAAACAAGAAAATCAAAATTCTAAGATCAGATAGAGGAGAATATGACTCCAATGCCTTTATAGAATTTTGTGTTTCACATGGAATTATTCATCAAACAACTGCACTTTACACTCCTCAACAGAATGGGGTTGCATAGCGTAAAAATAGAACTTTGAAAAACATGATTATTTCCATGTTGAATAGTTATGGGTCGCCATTAAAAATGTGGGGTGAAGCCTTACTTACTGCAAACACCATTTTGAATAGAATCCCACCAAAGAATAGTGATCAAACTCTATATGAAAAATGGAACAAGAGACAACCAACCTATAAAATATTGAAAGTGTGGGATTGCCTAGCAAAGGTTCAAGTGCCACTTCCAAAAAAGGTTAAACTTGGACCTAAAACAATTGACTGTGTGTTTATTGGATATGCCAATAATAGTGCAGCATATCGATTTCTAGTCATTAAATCAGGAATTTCAGATATTCATACAAATACTATCATTGAGTCTAATGATGCTGGATTTTTTGAGAATATATTTCCTTACAATTATAGCCTTACTGGAAATAAAAGAAAAGTACATGATTTTAATCATGATAATGGTGTTTCATCATCCGGTGTTCAAGACAAAGACTTGGAACCGAATGAGTCTACACCGGTTGTCCAAGCACAACAATTAGAGCCAATGAGAGGGAAAAGAGTCAAGACTGATAAAGATTTTGGACCTGACTTTTTAATGTTCCTCACTAAGGGTAAACCACAAACCTACATATTAGCTATCACTTCCCCTGACTCTATTTATTGGAAAGAAGCAATAAG
Source organism: Berberis vulgaris (assembly GCA_963556465.1). Lineage (NCBI taxonomy): Eukaryota > Viridiplantae > Streptophyta > Magnoliopsida > Ranunculales > Berberidaceae > Berberis > Berberis vulgaris. The sequence goes on along the minus strand of OY747129.1, from coordinate 80,198,035 downwards.
TAGATAAATTGATTCTATCTTACAAAACCATACGTGGAAATTAGTAATTTACCTCTAGGTGTAAGCCATTTGGTTACAAATGGATTTTTAAAAGAATGTTTAAGGCTGATGGTACAATAGAAAAATATAAGGCTTGTCTAGTAGCCAAAGGATACCGTAAAAAACAAGGGCTTGATTTCTTTGACACTTACCCGCCAGTAGCTAGAATTACATCCATTTGGATACTAATTTCAATTGTTTCTGTTTACAATTTGGGGATACACCAAATGGATGTAAAAATGACTTTTTAAATGGAGAATTAGATGAAGAAATCTATATGGAGCAACCAGAAGGTTTTGTGGCAAAAGGTCAAGAGAAAAATGTTTGTAAGCTGTAAAGTCTCTTTATGGACTTGAACAAACACCTAAACAACGACATGAAAAGTTCGATCATACAATGATATCACATGGATTTCGGATCAATGAATGTGATAAATGTGTTTACATCAAGCAATTTGACAATGTCTCTATTGTCATTGTATGTTTGTATGTTGATGACATGCTCATCATGGGACCAAACTTAGGTATCATAAACTCCACTAAGAAAATACTGGATTCGAGTTTTGATATGAAATATATGGGTAAATCTGATGTAATTTTGGGAATACGAATTCAAAGAAGTAATGATGGCTACATACTTACCCAATCACATTATGTGGAAATAATTTTGAAAAAGTTTGGTCATTTTGATTGCAATCTGACTAAAACACATTATGATCCAAGTTGCAAACTCAAGAAGAATAAGGGAGAAAGTGTCTCACAATTGGAATACTCGCGTATCATTGGGACACTACAATACATTACGAATTGTACTAGGCCAAATAATGCTTACTCGGTAAATAGATTGGCTAGATATACTATCAAACAATCACTGGATCATTGGGAAGCTTTGGTCAAAGTATTGTCATACTTGAAGTACACAATAAATTATGGATTACATTATAATAAATATCCTCCAGTTTTGGAAGGATATAGGGATGCTAATTGGATATCCAACCATACTGAGAAACCCACAAGTGGATATGCATTTACACTTGGTAGGGCATCAGTATCGTGGAAGTCACAAAAACAAACGTGTATATCACGTTCAACAATGGAATTTGAATTTATACTCTTAGATACGACTGCTGAAGAAGCAGAATGGCTTGGAAAATTTCTAGAAGACGTTCCACTATGGCCTCAACCTGTGACTGCCATACGTATTCACTGTGACGGCATGGCAGCCATTGCACGAGCGAAAAACAAAATATACAATGGCAGGTCTAGGTACATAAGACGACGACATAAAACTATAAAACAATTGCTCTCAACTGGGATCATTTCTATTGACTATGCGAAGTCAAAGGAGAATATTGCAGATCAACTTACAAAGGATATACCAAAAGAGCAGGTGTTAAAATTATCGAGAGAAATGGGCTTAAAGCCAATCCAATAAGGAGTATACCTAACGAAAACCTAACCTAACCAATTGGAAATCCAAGGCCTAGGTTAAAAAAGACAAACTAATTTCGTGAAACTCAAAGAAGAGTATACACACTTACTCATTCTTATGATAAGAATTGATTCCTATAATAAAAATTATTGTGTACTTCAATTTTATATTTATTCTCTAGGGATTCTCAGAGTTATTTTGTTGTTTTGTATGATCTATACACATCATACAATGTATCATTAAGGTTGTTTTGTAAATGGAACAATCAGTGAAAGGTTACAAATGTGGGGTATTGTTGGAGATAATAAATAGTCCCACATCTATTATGTGAAGTCATCATAATGTATTTATAAGTGTTGATTTTCAACACTTAATAAATTATGAAGAAGCATTAGGCCTTGAGCTTATTAGCTATATATATATATATAGGGGTGTTAATAGGTTTGGTCGGTTCAAAGTTGGACCAAAACCAAACCGAAGCAAACCAAGAATTTGGTTCTCGGTTCGGTTCGATTTTCACATTTATCATATAAATAACCAAACCCGAACCGATCGATTCGGTTTTTTGCCTTTTTATTCTTTTTCTTTTATTTATTTTCTACTGCTACATACAACCGAGTTGGCTCTAGCACAAAAGGAATAAGTCAAAGCTACAAAGAATGGAAAGAAGAAAATGAAGCTTGGTTTGCAAAGGAGAAAAACCCAGAGATAGAGAGAATACAAATAAAATAAAAGAGAGAGAGAGAGAAGGAGAAGCAGTAAAGGGAAAGCAAATGCCAGATGAACACAGAGAGTTTCAAGGCTCCGACTATTCATCTATAGAGAATTCTTTCAATTTTTCCTTGCCTATTTCTCTTGATAATTCCATAAGATTAAAATTTTTTTTGCCATGTCTCTCATATACACAATATAACATCATACAAAAAATTATAACCATAACTGCATGGTTTGCATCTTAATCTATCTCCACCACACCCATGTGATGATCTGAACAAGATCGAAACCTTCTATGACGATTCCACCAGTCTCGTAATTTCATCCTGCAAGAAAGTTTTTTTTTATCAAATCAGAAGTGTCGAGGTTGTCGCCATCGCCATTGCTCATCTTTACTACAAGCAAGCAAGTGAAAAGTTTGGTTTTCTTCAATAAGATTTATCCAAACTCTGTCTCTTCTCCTCAACTTGCAAGTGGTTTGATAGAAAGAAAGAGAAAGAGGACATTAATAAAGAAAGAGAAGTTGGGTAGGTGGATAGAGGTGGGTGGGGCTTTAATAAGATATAGAAGGTAGGCTTTTTCAACTCTTTTACTGAATGAGACATTAAGAAAATGAGAAAGTGGGAGTTAAAGAGAGAGGGTGGGGACGTGGGGTGCATTGGAATGGAGTGAGAATTTAAATAAAAATGGGTTGGTGGGGGATTAAATAAGAGATAGACGGTTAGGGGATTAAAAACAAGAGAAGGGGAAGGGTTCAGTTTGGTTGTTTTGGATGTGTGAAAAACAAAAACAAAAACAAAAATCGAACCGAACCAACTCGGTTCGGTTTCAATTTTTTTCGGTTCGGTTATATTTCGGTTCGATCAGTTTTCAGTAACCAATTAACACCCCTAATATATATATATATATCATAAGATGGGCCTTGGGGCTCTGTTGATTACAAAGTCTTTTGCACTTCAAACTTTTGTTTTGAATTACGAATTGTTCTGTCTGATCAACACATCCTTTTAATTCAAATGGGTATAAATAGTTTTTGCTCCCTATATATTGAAGAGAAAAACAGGTTCTTTAATACATAATTTTTTCCAGAGTTGTTTATTCATTCTTTCACATCTGAGAGAGAAAACATTCGGTAAATTCGCCAGAACCAACACCCTTGTGCTATGGTGTTGGTATTAGATAGTTGAATCTTGGTAATCAGACGCCTAATGAACTACATCACCGAGTAGGGGCGAAATATGTCTATAGGACATAACGTCTTTGCTAGCCTCTGTCTGCAAATCAAGTCGTACCAACTCCGCCAATTCAAGATAGTGATTTCACAAGCCTCTATCTACAATACAAGTTAGTAGATTTATTTATTTTATTTGACTTCGTTGTAATCAATTTATAATACAAATAGTATTTATACTGTTACATTATTTATTTCAAATAAATTTATATATTGTTCTGATTGTTCTCAAACAATACCATCCATATCCTTTTGTTCTCGCTCCTATATCTGAACCTGATTATTCACCTAGTACATATCTTCTTCTTTTGTGGCCTACCCTACCTATACCTTCCCAATCCATTTTTCCTTACCCCCAACTAAACATCATACTCCATCTCCACTTCACCTCCTAAACCATCACATACTCTTATCAAAACCAATCAAATTAATCCTTATGCTCGCCTTTCATACACCAAATGCCTCAAGTGCAACCAATCGGACTACAAATCAAATAAATGTTGCGCTAACTGTTAGAACATATAAGGCTTGCACTCAACATAGTCAAGCCTAAGTCCAAGATTGATTCATCCCTACAAGATATGGAGTATTCAATCATATCCCTCTGATACCATATTAAGTTTAGAACAAGAAGAAAAACTTTATTGATTTGATGTCTTACAAGATGCTAAAGATGGGTCAACTACAAATCATATCAAATAAGATAAACCTAGAATAAAAGAATATCCTAGCAAATATTATGCTAGGATACGATTAGATACTCTATATCTTGTAGGGATAAATCAATCTTGGACTTGGGCTTGACTGTTGAGTATAAGCCCTACATATTCTCTAACACAAACCAGAGTCAATTGGTTACAGATTCTATTGAAAGTTTCATTCACCTGTAGAAGTAAATGTTTATTCAGAAGAAGATGAAAATGATGGTGGTTATCTCAACATATAGTTTTGGCAAACTCGAGGATGAGTTCTTTTATCAAGCACGGGGAATTGATGTAGGAATATAGTAGATTTAGACTTTTCTTATTTTTAAGATTTTCTAGTTTCATTAGGATCTCACTTAAGCAAGTCTAGTTATTTTAGGTATTACAATAGAAATAGTAAGTTTATTTCTAGTTTGGTTAGGATTATTTTTTTTACTTTTAAGGAGAAAAAACCAAGCATTGTATGGAACAACGAACAACAAACATATTATTTCTTCGTCTTCTTGATCTCCCTAAATTCTCCGTTTTCTACAAATTTCTCCTCTTTCTTCTATTCTCCATTCGAGATCACCGAATCTCCTTATCCTTTTCAACATCCATTGCGTCATTGCCTCCCTCAAATACTACAAATTATTTTCTACCCATCTAACTTTGAGTTTTCAAAGCCTAATTAAAGGGAGTAGTAGGGTCCATAATCTAGTGCTTTAACTTATCCTCCATATTCAACAATTTATTTCATACTCCCTTCAACTTTACCTTTTCCTTTTAAGCTATATACAAATTGAGTGTGACCAAAGATAAAATATTTAACTTATTGCCTCATTTAATCTTGAAAACTATTTACTAACCCAACTTTTATAAATTTGTTAAACTCAACACATTCAATCAATAATTATTTCAATCGTAACTTGTTTAATTTATTATCCAAAACAATTCGATAAATTAGCAAGTCGGTACTTAGTACATGAATATAGAATCTCCTTCAAAATATCGTTTATAATTATTATTATTTTTTATAATCTGAGTAAATTATATGCACTTTTTAGGAGATTGCATATCTATTGATGTGGAAATATCAAACTTTTCTTAAGTTTTAGCTTTTCCCAACCACTATTTTGATTAGGCTCTAAGTGATATATTTTATGTAAATTTTTTTTAGTCAAAGAAACTAATAAACTATAATTTTTTTAATACTATAATTAGTGCATTGTTGTTGTCTTAATCTCCTTCTCGAGATATGTGGTTACTGCATTGCAAATAAGTGATCCACCGATATCTGCACTACATGGATGTCATTCTCGATGTGATGTGCCCTAATAAGTCTTATTAGCGTGGCAATTAGCAGTGGCCGACGTACTAAAGGGACTGGGGCAGGGGTTGTGATTTTTAGTACATACCTAGCTTTCCAAAAGAAACAAAATTAACTACATGTTCGACCCTCTTGGAGCATAGGATTTCTTTATGGCTATTACCCTCGCCTGAAAAAAAAAAAATTTCAATACAATTTTATAAGTAATCAAACATTAAAAAAATTGTTTAATTTAACAAAAATATTTTTGTTTACAAGTGGTATAAAACCCACAAACAAGTATTGAGGCTTGTGAAACCTTTTTTTTTTCTATAAAATTGTATTAGAATTTTATTATGTTTGCAGATTTTAGATTCTTTTTAGCTTCAACATACATATTTATCTTAATTATTTTATAATTTTTAATTATATATCTATACTATACTATTAAAGCATAGACAAATAATCTCTCTCCTACATGGCTTCCTCACTACAAAATAAAGTGTCACACAGGGGCGGTCGTGAGATTTTAGAAGCTTTAAAAAGAATGAAGACAGGGAAGGCCGTTGGACCAGATGATATATCAATTGAAGCATGGAAGTGTTTGGGAGAAGTGGGGATTCAATGGCTAACTAAGCTCTTTAATAGGATTTTGGAAACTAGAAAAATGCCAGATTCATGGAGGCATAGCATTGTGGTACCAATTTATAAGAACAAAGGGGATATCCAGAATTGCTCGAACTATAGAGGGATAAAGCTTATGAGTCATACGATGAAACTTTGGGAGAGGGTTATAGAACAAAAACTTAGGAGTTTAACTACGGTTTCGGAAAATCAATTTGGATTTATGCCGGGTAGGTCTACTACGGAGGCCATCTTCCTGCTTAGGCAAACTATAGAAAAATATCGAGAGGCACGTAAGAGTTTGCATATGGTTTTTATTGATCTGGAGAAAGCATATGATAGGGTCCCCAGGGAGTTAATTTGGTGGGTGCTTGAAAGGAAGAAAGTGTCTCAATGTTATGTCGATATCATTAAGGATATGTATGAAGGGGTTGTAACAAGTGTCCGCTCAGTAGGTGGGATGTCTAGTGAATTTCCAGTGTTAGTAGGACTACATCAAGGGTCGGCGTTAAGTCCATATCTCTTTGCTTTGGTCATGGATGAGTTGACGAGACATCTGCAAGAAGATGTACCTTGGTGCATGTTATTTGCAGATTATATTGTCTTAATGGATGAGACTAGTGCAGGTTTAGGTCAGAAATTAGTTAAGTGGCGGGAGGCTTTAGAGAGTAAAGATTTTAGAATTAGCCGTTCGAAGACAGAGTATCTAGTGTGCAACTTTGGGTGTGAACCAAGAGGGAGAAGTAATGCAATTGAGATCGAAGGTGTCGAGGTCCCAGAGTGTGAGGCTTTTCGATATCTAGGATCTATAATTCAAAATAATGGGGCTATTGGAGAAGATGTAGACCATAGGATTAAAGCTGGTTGGTTGAAATGGAGAATGGCGTCAGGAGTATTATGCGATAGAAGGATGCCTGCAAGGCTAAAAGGGAAATGCTATAAGACAATTGTTCGACCAGCATGAATGTTGGGCTACTACGGGACAACATACGTATAGGATGGCAGTAGCAGAAATGCGTATGTTAAGGTGGATGTGTGGTAAAACTCGTAAGGATAAAATTAGAAATGAAAGAATTAGGAGATAGTTAGGTGTAGCGCCCATAGATGACAAAATTAGATAAAGACGTTTAACTTGGTTTGGTCATGTGCGGAGGAGGCCAAGCACGGCGCCAATTAGAAAATGTTTAGATTGGCAAGTTAATGGAGGGTGTAGACGGAGGGGACGACCGTTGAAAACTTGGATGAAGACGGTGAATGAAGATATCATTGATCTTGAATTAGGCGAGAAAATGTGGGAAGATCGCATTGCTTGGAGAACCAAAATCCATGTAGCCGACCCCGAAAATCTCGAAAATGAGCTTTGATGATGATGATGAAAGCAAACTTAAACTTAAACTAAAGCTGACCCTTATACTAAAGTAGTTTACATATATGGGTGTCCAATAAAAAAGTAGGCAACCACAGCCACATTATCCATTCTTACTTATTCTCTACCAAAACATTTCTAAGAAAATCTCTCCATTTATAATATCTCTCCATAAATTTAAAAAAAATATATTATTAAAAATATTGTCCATGCTTAGAGAATGTTTTTTCCTTTCACAATATCCATTCAAGGATGTGGCATAGCCAAGAACTAAGAAAAAGTAACCGATAAAAACTACACGAGTATTGATATACAAGCACATTGACGAGTAAGAAAGAAAATGAACATTAGTCATATAAATTATAATACAATCATACAAGTATCCTCTTTATTACAAATATTGAAGATATACTTCTTTACTACCAAGTCTCTTAATGCAGCTTTTAATCTAATTCCAAGAATGACTTGAGACACCAGATACCTCCAGCTAATTCCAACAGTAACTCCCCCAATATCGAACCAATGAGAACAAAAGCGTAGAAACATTAAACCTTCAAGTTCTCTTCATCACTTAATTCAACCACGAAGAGATGCTCGAGGCACCGCAGGTAAACCCAACTCATCTTCAGCCTGATAAGGACATTCAAAAATTTTAATATTTTACTAAAGAACAAATTGCATCCATGGATGTACACGCAAAAATAATGTTATAGTACATGCGTAAAATTAGGAGAAATTTTTTTACCATGTGTCCTAGTGTTGGGCTGTGAACAAAAAAAAAATCCCCTTAAAAAATGATTGGCCTTGTGAATCCAAACAATGTGAAGCTCTGAATCCGGTGTACAGTTTGTACAAATTACATTGAAAATTATTGCTTGTTAAATCTCTGTTAATTTTCACTATGTTACACAATGGATTAAATTTGGGGCCCTTGGAGTACAAGTTGATGTAAAGAAAAAAAAATGGTAGCAGATTATTGGAAAATTAAAATAAAATAAAGGAAACAAAAATTGAACATGAACAATATTAAAAAGGATTATCCATTGCAGTCGAGAGAGATTACATTTTCATCCATATTCTTTTAAGATAATCAACAATTAACAAACAATAACATCACTATAACAGTTGGAGGGAAAAATGTACCTGGACATTGTTTCTGTTGGGTGGAGCTGCATGGCCAGATGGAGCAGGAGGCAAGTTGAGTTCTGCATCCAAATCCGGTTCTTTGTCGGGTTGAAGATAACTAGGCACACCATCAGACTCCGTTTCCATTCCCATGTCAGATTCCAAGGCATCGAGCTCTGTATCATTACCAACACCAAAAAGAAAACATAAAACTATTCTTAGCTCTTGTGAAATCAGATGCGCAAAAAACTCGTCGAAAATTTTACTTGAACATTGGCTTACCACCCATGAGATCCTCCTCATCAATGTCATCTGGCACACTGTAACTTCTACCAAGAGACTCTTGAATTTCAGTACTAACATCCATCAAGTCCATCATTTCATCTTGCATGTTCTGCACATGAGTACGGAAAAGATTCAAAATTTCTCATCAACTAGCAACGATGCATTGACACGGACACAACACACCAAGTCGACAATTTTCCAAAATCTCGGACTTGACGGCACGTAATTAAATCAAGTCATACTAACATAAAACAATAACCCAATAAAGAAAGTGGTTAATCTCTATTGCAAGTAGGAAATAAAAATGTAGAAAATGAGATAAATGATGAAAAAAAAGTAGAGAAGATGAAGAGGTAAAAAAAGAAGAGAAGAAGCATAATGATATGGTAGGTAAAGCCAACGCACAACTGGAGTATAACGGGAGTATTTGAGATTCTCTCGCATTGGGACTGGGTAATGTTGTGCTCAACGGCACAGCTATGAATTTTAAAACAGTGCTATTACCATAAAAGCATAAAAGGACTTTTTTAAGATTAACTACATCTCATGCGCCTCTAAAATATTCTCATTCTGAAATTCCTCCATGCATCTCCCTCAAAGATGGAGGCTAGGAATAAGATAAAGTGATGCTCACATCAATATCCTGTATCTTCACTGTTTTCATCATTCCTTTCAACTCCTTGTTAGCAGATTTCAGAGCTGTCATCTGTATAAAAACAACAATCATTTGTCATGACTACAATCTCTTATCATAAACCTAGCCCACTGAACATAAATTGCTTAATAAGCCTGGGAATGAGTAGAAAAATACTTCGCCAATTTATCATACATATATAAAGCAATAAAGCAAGTCTCTCAAGATTAATAGTTTTTTTTTTTTTACCCTTAACCCTCCCACCCTATGCCGCCGGCCGGGTTCGAACCCGTGACATGTGATAATTCATAAGCTTCCCCCTTCCAAATCACCATCAAAGGTAATATATGGATGGACAAGCTTAACAGTTAACATATGGAAACTTAGAAGGTTTCGAACACATACAGTTTGTTGCGCATCTTTGATTCCTTCCGCAGCAAAAGCAACCTGATCAAGGTTAAATGTCTGGTTGTAGAGCATGTCACGCTGTCCTTCGTACCTGATGACAACGCCACAAAGTAAACATCGGTTTTGGAATGAAGAAAAGCACATTCAAGTCGAAGAAACCCAACATGTTGAAGAGTCGAATTCTTTCCCTCATTACAAAGAGTTAACTACTGGAGGCATCCAAGTTTTACAAGTACAGTTTCAACTCAGCAAAGGAGTATAAGGACGCATCAATAAAAATGTTATTCCAGATACTCAGTGCCTTATTTTTAATAAAGATGTTGTTTTCTCCTCCTTTTTATCAACAAATCACAAAACAAATGTTATGCAACTCAAGGACAAAGAACGGTGAATCTATTAGATCTTTATGAGATCATTGTAACGGGTATCAAATTGCAAATGTCGAACTTAGAAAATATTTATATAGACTTGCAGAAAAAAAAAAGTTTGACAGACAAATATAAATTTGAAATTAAAAAAATTAAAAAAAAAAAAAAAAAGGTGTTCTAAGCACTGGGTATAATATACAGCAACTATTGAAATGTTGAAATTGGAACTATCTGCCATACTCTCCACCCTGTGAGTTGGAAGCTATAATTTCCAAATGTTAGACCTACCCAATTTTAGTATTTACCACTTGAAGATGTTTATCAATGTAAAAAGCACAATTAGACAGTGGTTACATAAATCCTAATAGGGAAAGACACGTACATGCGCTTTTGCTTGAGAACCCTCATAGCCCTAGCTTTAACAGCTTCTTGAGCAGGACCAGGTCGTGTTTTCTTGATCTGTTCTTTATATCTGCTAAGCTCTATATCAAGCCTTTTGATCTTGTCATCCACTGTTTCACCTCTTTGACCAATCTGGTAAAAGTAAACGATTTTAAAGGATAGTAGTTAAGATAGGTCCAGAAAAAATAAGCAACAAGTGGAATTGGATATCACACCTACTTAAGGTCACATCAGACACGAGCATTTCACAAGGACTTTGAGGATCATAGATCATATATCAAACTTATTCCATAGCTATTGACAGAAATCAAACTAAAAAAAATAAAAAAAATTAAAAAAAAAAATTAAAAATCAATTGTCTAGGGGCATGGAAAGGAAAAGAAACAATAACCATCTACATCTACACCAAAGATCGGAAATAGTATAAACTAGGAGGGCTTGAACTGTGGTGGAGGGATGCAATATAAATAGTCATGAATGAACAACATGGCTTAATTATTGTCTGAACTAAACTTATATGAAAAGTTTTCAGACAATTTTTATAACTTTTTTTAATCAATAAAACAATAATAATGAATTAATCCAAAGAAAAAGTATACATGTGATTGAGAAAATTATAAGATACAAATAAACAAAAAGGGTAAAGGAAAAGGTTATTACAGTTGAAACAAGCTAAGCCAAATCCCAAATACAAAAAACCACAATTTTTTTTTTCTGGCACCCAACTCTAGACATCCGTCAGTGGGAGAAAAAAAATGATCAACCTACCTATCACGTGACTCTCTTAACATGCATCTCGAGACAGAAAATTCATGAAATCAAATCAAATTTGATGCTAGATGTTTTCTTAATAACAATAATACTTAAAAACAAAAAACACCATTAATATCCCTTCTCTTCCAGTCGATGTCTGCAACTACCACTGCAACATTTACTCTCAAAATCCACTGTCACCACCACATTCACCATCTCTACTGCCAACAATGCAATCTTGACCAATAACCCAAAAGTGCATCTGCCAACACAAAAAACATTGTTGCTGCTCCATTAACATTGCTTCTTGAAGCTGCAAGAAAAGGGGGGCTCCATCTTCCCTATGGAAACCCAATTCTAATCAAAAGAAGCTTGAAACCCCCAAACCTCTATGAAAAATCCTTAATTGCCAATAAATATTCCATTTCTAGAATCTATTATTGCTCAATGGTGTTGTGGTTGATTGGCTGCTGCTCAGTGTTTTGGTGAGGTGGTTGTTGAGATCTCATCAGTGCAGAGAAGTTGAGCTCTCACTGATGGTGGAGGTGTGGTTGCTCAGGAAATCCAATTGTGACTGAACAACCAATTTTAATTAAGTTATAATTCAGTTAATTATTTTGTTTTTATTTTATGCTTAGTTGGGTTGGGAAATAATAAGCGCATTATTCTAATTAGGTCTCAAAGAGAAATTAAGGTTAGATTGTTTGGTTAGCATGCTAGTTTTTGTTATAAATAATGCCTAAGAGCCACTGTTTTAGTTGGCTTGAATTGAATGAAACGCCATTGGTAAATTTATTTTAGTTATCTTTTTATTTTCTTTATTCAATTTTATTTCCTGCAATTTATAGTTCATAGTTAATTTACTGTATAAGATCATCATTTCTTAAATTGTGTGGGAAAATGTCATGATTGGCAGGAATCAGATTTTAGAAATTCAGAATTCAGAAACTTGGCACGAAAAAAGGGCGCCAAAATCAAATATTCAAAAAAGGGCAATTTTGTAATTCAGTATTATCAGTTAGTTAAGCTTACCTGGACCGAACACGTGGTGTCCATTGGGAGGCTCTTTCATAAGTTTGTTATTTTTTCTCTAGTTAAATAGATGAGTAGAACAACAAAGAAGGCATGCCTGAATTGAATAGAAATTGTAGGCTCTTGTTCAAGGAACTTGAGAGGTTCTCTGTATCTTTTTAATCTATATTGAAACTATTTTGGTTTTTTCTCTATTTCTCTGAGCTTAAATCGTCACGGTTGTGACAATTGGTATCAGGGCATTACGATCCACCCACCGAACAACCATGGAAATCATATCAGAGGAGATGGAAGCTTTCATGGAGGAAACTAAGAGGAGCCAGATCGAGATATTGGGCAAGATCAAATTCCTGAAAATTGAGTTGAAAAGGCTGGCTCAAGAGAAGAGATTGGATATTCAATTTGAACAAATTGTTCAACTAATTCAGACCAATCAAGAGGTTTCTGGATCTGCCGGATCGAGTGCTTCTCCCACCTCTCAAATCGCAAATCCAACTGTGCCACTCAATAGATCAATCTCTCATAATCTCTAGGAGACCTCTGGTACGTATCACAGAATCCCTAAACTAGAAATTTCTCAATTTGATGGTTCGAACTCTAAGTCATGGATTAGGGAGTGTGAAAGGTATTTTGCATTCTATGATGTGTTGGAAAAGAATAAGGTAGCTCTTGCTTCAATTCACTTAAGTGATAGAGCGGATTCATGGTTTTCAGACTACCTAGTTGATAAGGAGAGTCTCCATTGGAAACCATTTGTCCATGATCTGTGTGAGGAATTTGAAGGTGCTACCTTAGATGACTTTGTGTGTGAGAAATTTGAGGGTGCTACCTTAGATGACTATGGACGTTGAGTCACCTGTTATGTATTCCATGGGTGAAGATTTAGAATTGGCACCGAAGGTAATTGATGAAATGTCTACAATAGATGTTGTTTCTTGGAACTCAATGCTTACAAGGTATGTAAAGTGTGGGGTACTTGTTGACATGTTTGAGAAATTTGGGTGTAGAAAAAACGGTAAAGGTCTTTGAGGATATAAGGAATAAGGATGTGTTCACTCGGATTGTTATAATTTCGGTATTTGATCTTCATGGGCTTGTAAAAGAGGTTGTTGAAATATTTGAACAGATACAAGAAGTAAAGCCTAATCATGTGACATTTGTTGGGTTGCTATCAGTTGGAGTTGGTGTTCATTCAGACCAAATAGGAGAACGGATTGCACATTATTTGTTTGAGTTGGAACCTTTGAACCATGCTTTTTATGCCAAAGATAATAGATTTAATGATACGAAGAGAGTAAGGATGTATATGGAGAAGCCCACATTTGAAACCAAGTATCGGAGTTTAGATTTACTACCTAGATATGCGAGGCTTCAAGGGGTCACTTACTCTTCTCGAATAAATGTTATGATGAAAGTTTATGTTGTCAAGAATGTGGCAACTCAATCAGTGGAATTTAAGAAGTATGTTTACTTGTATTGGCTACAATACGCTGAAAAAGTCCAAACAGAGCATTGGCTCATTCATGGGCACTCCATGCTATAAAGTGAATTCGTCTACATGTTATAGCTCCTCTTGTTCTAGAAGTTGTTCATTATATTGACACTTTACTTGATGGAAGTAATCAAGTAAATAAGTCTGCTGCTGCTATTAAAGAACTTGCTCAAAGAATAGATAAAAAGATGTGCCCAGTAATCTTAATGATGTTAGACTTGTCGCATGGGATATGGGTGCATTGGTGGCTGGAGCTAAATATAGAGGAGAATTCAAGGAGAGATGGAAAATTGTTTTGAAAGAAGTTAAAGAGGCTCAAGGAAAGATCATTAAACGAATTGAGGAGCTATAAACAAATTCAAGGAAAGATCATTAAACGAATTCAAGGAGAGATGGAAAATTGTTTTGTTTATTAATGAGATTCATCTTGTGCTAGGAGTTGGAAGGACAAAACGCTCCATGTATGCTGCAAATTTGTTTAAGCCAATGTTGGCTATAGGGCAATTGAGGTGCATTGGTGCTACTAATCTTGAAGAGTATAGGAAGTATTTTAAGCCAATGCCACATTCGAACGACGCTTCCAGCAAGTTTATGTTGCTGAGCCAAGTGTTGCCGATACAATTAGAAGGTCATCATGGTGTGAGGATTCAAGATGGAGCTTTAGTGGTGGTTGCGCAGCTATCTAGTCGCTACATTACTAGACATCAACTCTCGAATAAAGCTACTGATCTAGTTGATGAAGTATGTACAAATGGGAGAGTTCAACTTGACGGCCAGCCAGAAAAAATTGATAATCTTGAAAGGAAGGGCACTCAATTAGAAATTGAACTCCCTGCCCTTGAGAAAGAGAAGGACAACGCAAGCAAAGCTCGATTAGTTGAAGTCCAGAAGGAGTTAGATGATCTTAGAGATAAATTACAGCCTCGGATGATGAAGTACAAGAAGGAGAAAGAACGAATTGATGAAATTCGTAGACTGAAGCAGAAGCGTGAAGAGTTACTGATCAGTTTAGTAGATCAGTTTAGTAGAGACTGAAAAAAGAATGGACTTGGTCAGGGCTGCTGACCTGCAATATTGGGCACTTCAAAAGATAGAGGCTGCTATACAAAACAATGAAGAGAATACTGATGAAAACATAATGCCTACTGAAACTTTTGGACCTAATCAAATAGTAGAATGGTGAGCCGTTGGACAGGATTAACAGGCACAGAGCTTGGCCAGAACGAGAAGTTAAGGCTGATTGGTCTAACTGATAGATTACACAAAAGAGTGGTGGGGCAGGACCAGGTTGTGTCGGTTGCTGAAGCTGTCTTGAGGTCGAGGGCTGGACTTGGACGACCACAACAACTGATTGGATCCTTTCTCTTCTTAGGTCCAACAGGTGTAGGCAAAACTGAGTTGCAAAGGCCCTAACAGAACAACTGCCTGACGATGAAAATTTTTGGGTATGGATTGATGTGTCCGAGTTCATGGAGCAGCATTCGGATTCACAATTGATTGGCGCTCCACTTGGATACATCGGTCATGATGAAGGTGGGCAACTAATGGGAACAGTTAGACGGAGGCTTTATAGTGTTGTGTTGTTTGACGAAATCGAGAAGGCCATAAAGAAAGTTCCTCTTGTAGTTGTTTGTAGTTGGAAACTTCACAGGTTTCGCAGTTAATCGCACTTCCTTCCCCTATACACAGGGAGCTCATATCTTGGCCCATCTTGGTGTAGATGTGTTCATAATTGACACAGCGATCAGCAACCTTGGCATGCCAATGGGTCCCTTCCAGGTTCAGGACTTAACTATCTATGGAGAAACCATGGCAGTTGGGAAAGAATTTGCAACTTTATTCCCTATTCGTACATATCACCTCAAGATTTTCATCTTTCAATCCTTGAGGACAAGAATTTGGCGAAGGGGAGGGCAATGTCACGATCGGCAGAAATCAGATTTCAAAATTCAGAAACTTGGCATAAAAAAAGGCACCAAAAACAAATATTCAAAATAAGGACAATTTTTTAATTCAATATTATTAGTTAGTTAAGCTTACCTGAACCGAACACGTGGTGTCCATCGGGAGGCTCTTTCATAAGTTTGTTATTTCTTATGTAGTTAAATAGATGAGTAGAACAACAGAGAAGGCATGTCTGAATTGAATAGAAATTGTAGGCTCTTGTTCAAGGAAACCTGAGAGGTTCTCTCTATCTTCTTGATCTATATTGAAACTATTTTGGTTTTTTCTCTATTTCTCTTAGCTTAAATCGTCACGGCTGTGACAGAAAATTCACATTAAATCTGACTACAAATCCAATATGCCCTCTTACACCAACACCCCACAACTACTTATCTAAGTTTGCAGTGAAAACCCTATTCTTTTTAAAAGTCTGAAGACTTTGTACACCCAACGTCCATCAACGGGGCTAACACAACCCTCTTCTAGTTGATTTCAATGCTCAAATTTACTAAATCCCAACGATTCATCTAACGGCATTTCAACAAAAAAACATAACAGTAGGGTCTAACTTGCGCACAATGCACATCCCAGCTAATTTCCCCCCAATAATCCCTAAAAACTAGGTCAAACCAACATTGCCAATTGATCACAAGAGCAATTCCTACCAAAAAAACACACAAATTTCCAACAAAAATCCAAACAAAACAGTGGAATTTCAATTCCCAATCGAATCGGTGAAGCACAAACTTGTTTCTATCCGATCAAATAAAGAATTGCGTATCAGAACGAATTGAATCGTAGTTTAGAAAAGTAATCATATAAACCCTAAAACAAAGGAGATTGGAAAAGAAGAAGAAGAAGAAGAAAAGATGAAAGAGAAGAATTACCCTATCTGTGGCATCTTGAATCGACGGTGGGGGTTCCTTCTCCTTCTTCACACCGAAAACCCTCCTCATCTTCTTCTTTCTTCGTTCAAGCTAGAATTCTCCAGTCGAATTGAAGATTTTTTAGTCTTGAAATGTCAAAATTGGTAAAATAATTTAAATTTGGGGAGGATTGGTAAGCGATTCTCTCCTTTTTTTTATTATAATGTAAGGACCGATGTAGGTATCATCCAAGAAGAATCGCGGAAGGTTTACGAAAACATTTTCGGCGAAAGTGGGACACGCGTTGAAGATTTCTCCAGAAAATATGGACCGTTGGATGTTAATGTGGCAATACTGTGCATCAAATTGAGCTAATGGCAATCTGGTTTATTCAAAAAGATGCCCCGCATCATTTTCTACTCTCGGCTATCTTGCTTCCACCACCAGGTTTGAGAATAGGGTTTTTTTTTATATGACCCCCCTGCCATAATAATTCGAATAGGGTTTGATATCAAATTATTCAAATATTAGTAGATATCTCCTACGTTTTGGTCAGTGTCGGTCATGTCGTCCTCACTGTTATAAAACGCGCGCCCCATGCACATGCATCATCAAATTTTATGTATTTCCTGAACTCATACCATGTGACTCGTGCATGTTGAAGTCCCCATGGCTTCGAGACGAATCACATCTGGACCCTCTATTTTATCAAACATGTATCTCAACATAAAATAAAATCTAAAAAAAAAACTCTCAAATTATTCTCTCACTTTGTCTTTCGCCTCCACTTCCACCCACACCACTTGCAGCAAATCTTTCTCACTCCCTCTTATTCCTTCTCCTCCACTTCTACCCACACCAACTGCAACAAATCACACACTCCCTAATTACTCTCACTCACTCGTTCTTATTCCTCCTCCATGACTTCCACCAACACCATCTGCAATAAGTACCTTTCACTCCCTCTTTTTCCTCCTCTTCCAATTCCACCCACACCATCTGCAACAAATTGAACCACCCCCGTTAGAAGTAGAGAAATGGAGGTTAACAATAGTTGATAGTGGATGGAGAGAGGTGAATTTTGTTGCATTCAGCCTAGATTTTTGCACACTCTGATTTGATCTGAATTTGGGTCGATGGGGCTGATTATGGATGAGACTAGATTACTGAAATCAACCCTAACTGGATCAATTTGATTTACAATCAAACCAAAATTCAAGCCACAATGATACTGACGACCGTGAAAATAGAGAAGTGGGCGACTACGAAGCAAGGAAGAGGAGTGATGGAGGCGGTGATGGTTGTTGTTTTGTTGATTGGAGAAGATGGAAGTTGGCAGGATGGAGTCATTTGGCCATGTCATGAGCACTGTTGGCACCTACAAGTAATGGGAGGAGTTGATGACAAGTGATGGGAGAAACTGATGTTTTAGGTATGGAAATTCACTAGCTAGCAAATCTGGGGGGTTACTCTAATTTGCACAGCACGTGCGAATCACGTGGTATGGGTAATTAAGAAAATTTGAAAAATTGGATGACGCATGTGCACGAAGCGTGTGTTTTATAAGAGTCGGGACAATATGACCTATGCTAACAAAAAAGTGGGGGGATCCACTAATATTTGTATAGTTTGGTATCAAACCCTAGTTGGGCTATTTGGTGGGGGTTCGGTTTTTCACCTAAACCATGAACCGAACCGATCTAGGTCGGTTTTAAAATTTTCAAACCGAACCGACCATTAACAAAACCGATCCGAAACCGAACCGATTCTAATTTATGCAAACCGTAACCGAACCGAACCGACTAAAATCGAACCAAAACCGAAATAAAACCGAACCGACCGACTATTTTAAACATATTATATTATTTATATATAAAATATATATTATTTATTATATATATTCGGTCGGTTCGGTTTGGTCGGTTAAAATCACATAGAAACCGAAAACCGAACCGACCACTTCGGTTTTGAATTTTTTAAAACCGAAACCGATCCGAACCGAATTTAAACCGAACCGATTGGTTCGGTTTTGATCGGTTCGGTCGATTTAGTCGGTTTGATCGGTTTTTTGTTCAGCCCTAGGTGGGGGTCATACTAAATAACTCATTAACCCTTGAGAATAAGGTAGGATCCACCTATGTAGTTGTTGGTGAATCACTTATCAAAGAGCCGATGTGGATTTTGGAGAAATTATTCATCGATCTAGTGGTCGTGAATCACTGATCAAAAAGCGACACTACACACAAGTCCTTATTTATGGCATTTACTAACAGTGTTTTTTTTACACCCATGCTATAAAAAGTCATGTTTTAATGACTTCTGAAATCTAAAAACACCGTCAAAATGAGGCGGGATTTAAAAACGCAAGAGCGCTCACCCAAACATTTCAATTAGCAAGATTTTTTGTCTCCCTAAAACCTAAAATGAAAAAACATAACTCAACGCCTAACCCTTATTCTCTCTCCTCTACTGTGATTTTTCTCTCTCCCTCTGTCTGTGATTCTCCTATTTCCCTTTGCTACGATTCTGGTCGCCTCTCTCTCACTCTCTCTGCTCGCGTAGGTCACTATGGATCACTGCTATTTCTAGGGTTTTTATTGATTATAGCCTTTTCTTTTATTTCAAGGGTTTCCCCTTTGATTGCATATGTTAGTAAATGGATTTCTTGATTAACAATTTGTGAGTGGAGAGAGAGTGTGTGAGATGGGGAGAAAGGCAGGAGTAGAATTCGACGAAGGGCCACCAGATGACTTCGATCCAGAGAACCCATACAAGGAACCGGTTGCCATGTTGGAGATGAAAGAGTACATAATCAGAGAGAAAGCGGATACAAATCGAGACCGCAAAGATCACTCGAGAGAAGCTCAAGTGGTGTTATCTCATCGAAGGCGTATGAAGAACCATGTATTGACTTATTTTGGATTCTATGTACTGTATTTATGAGACTTATTTTGTAAGAACCATGTATTGACAGTTGCACTTTTATATACATGGTTGGATTATATTAATGTTGATGAGATTTGTATATAGTTGGATTCTATTTAGTATTGCACTTTTATATATTTGGATTTTGTTTACTATTGCACTTTTTAATAATAGGTATAGATTGCAAATGATACATAAAGATAAAAACAAATGAACAAAAAAAAATCGCGAATACTTTTAATTGTATTTTTAAAGTGTCATGAGTAATTAATTAAAAGCTTTCTAAAATTGTTGTAGATAATTATGTCACAACATTTTATAAATGCTATTAAAGGAGTTACAACAACGTAAAAAACTATATAACAACATTTTATAAACGCTATTACAACAGTGTACAAACTATATAACAACACTTTATAAATGCTACTAAAGAAGTTACAACAACGTAAAAAAGTGAATAACCACATTTTATAAACGCTATTATAGGATTTACCACAACGTCTCAGAAAAGCTATTAAAAGTGCATTTTTAATAGCTTTCCAAAAATGTTATAATAGACCAAGACTTTTAATAGCGTCGGCTGACATAGCATGTCTGACAACGCTATCTTATCCAGTTATAGCGGTTTTGGCATGCTATAAATGAGAATTTGTTGTGTAGTGCGAGCAATCATCGTAGGTTCGATTCTCGCTCGTTAATAGGTCAACAAACATGAAACTAACTAAGATTGTTAGACGTAACATGTGTTTGTTTTAAAAAATAGCCTTACACGAACATGAGGCGATTGAGGGCTTTCTACTTTGAAGTTAAGCCTGCGCTGATAAGGTCAATCTACTTGTAAAGAAACGGATATAAATGAACTTTTATGAACTGGTTTCACGTGATTCAACCAATTGTCTCGATCAAGGGATAACATTGAGAATTAAGAATTAATGTTATCAAAGGATTTCCTGCGTTTTTTCTAATAGGAGTATGGAATGAGTCAATTGTCCACTTTGGTATCTTATTGACAAAAAATGGTGATATTAATCCTCCATTGATCAACAATTTCGATTTTTGGGATGTATTATGATCATCCAATAAGAAAGGTTTATTTGAATTTTTTTTTTATCATATTCATATATTTCAAACCCTTGAATGGACCTATTCGAGAGAAATTAGATGATGAAAAAATTATGAAAGATTGACATTTCTTAGTTATATTCAACAACGTATGAATAGATGATGGTTGAATCCTTACCTTGGAATAAAAAAATGATTGAGATTGGTGTCATCTGATCCATTAGCGAGAAATCAGTTTATTTGATAAGCAATAAATTCCCCTTCATGCTTGTTGGCTTAGCCCCCCACCAAGGGAAATAACACTCTTCGGGGTAACAACCGATCTTCATAAATAACATCTTGTTTCAGGGAATTGGTTCGCGCATCCCGTTTGGCATCTTACAATTCATCTATTAGAGTCCTTATCTTATACACGTAGGTTGATGAATGAGTTAATAAGCTCAATCAACTAGCTTTTGTGAAAGACGAGAGTATCATTGACAAATTTATGCAGGATGGAAGGGCAAGGCCTTTGGTGTCTCCCCCAATCAAGAATCTGGAGCCCAACCCTAAAAATACTAAAAGAAAAATCATGCATTGGCGCAGATAAATTCATTATACGTAAAATGGGAGATAATTTAATTCCAAATTTTCATGACCTTATTAATAACTTAAAACATTTTTCCCATTATGGCACCACCCTTTTTGATTGAATTGGTGCCTCCATCAAAGTGGTGGTCAAAAGTTCGGTTATAGATTTTAAAAATTTTTGGTTATTGATTGAATGTTATGCGTATATTCTCTTTTAATAAATTTTTGCGCAACAGGTTTATGAAAGATTTAGGTGCATTCATCAATCGATCCCGAGACCGTATTTAATTAACACAACTTTAGAACAATGTAATAAAAACTTGCTGCAAAAATTATAAATACATGAACTAGATTAATTAAGCACAAAACTTTTAGTGTGTATACGTCCCCAAAAAACCATTCACACATAATACTGACAGTTGGAGTACTTGACCAAAATCCATATGTCAACTAGAAGATCATGTCACTTGTCTAACATAAAGGATCAGTTCATGGATCAGTCCGGGGCTGCTTAGGGTCCCTGTTGTTATGATGGAGTGGATCAGGACCTGCAGGTACTGCTCTCAGTGCCCACCCCACTACACTGTGGCCATCACCTTCTCCACCTCCATGCAATGGTCGTCGCAAACTGTTCATCTCTTTCTCCAACCCATGCAGAAGCTGTAAGAAAAATATATAGTTCATCAACAAAAGCATTCTACATACAGAGAGCACTAAAACATAACCGAAACCAACCTTTCTATTTTCACTATGTTGAACCAAACCAGCCTCCACTCCAAAATCTGTACATAAAACCCCCTAAAAAATTACTTTACAGTTCAAGAAATTACATGAACTACGTCAATAATAATAATCGAACGTTACCGGAGAAGTCTTTCAACACCAAACACAAAACCAGAAGAAGGACCAAACGAAGAGCCATAGCTATCAAAGAGTGAACAGATTAAACTAATCAAAGCAACTCTCACAGTGTAAACACAATGAAGAAACAATTACTCCAATTTATAGACAGAATAGCAATTTCGTGAGCTTAAAAAGATGTGAACGTATCCAACAAATGATTGCTTTAAGCAGCCGTATCTGGGGGGCTCATTAAAATTAAAATCGCCAGGGGGCGCTCTCAAATCAACCTGACTGCGCAGAGCCGGCTCATTTTAGCGTCACTCTGACACGTGCCTCGCAAATGGGAATCTGATGACGCTATCACGTACGGGCGTCAATTTTCCGTTAGATCTCTCTGCTGATCTTATTGCGTATTTTGCCTTTTTAGGTTCAGAATGACGACAATGCCCTGGCGAAACGTTTTGTGACGAAATTGGAAATTACGACGTATCTCGAGATATATATTCCCTTCTTTATTGTGATTTATTTACGTGTGTACATTTTTTTTTTCTTGATTGATTTGATGTGGAGTCTCTCTGCAATGGAGATGATAGTCACTTTTCCATATATTGAAGACGACGTCATTCTTTTGTCGGTGGTTGTTGGTTTTCCTCGAGATCTGCGACCATTAGTGGCTCTTGTTCATGGATGTAACAGTAGGGTTGCAAATGGGATGGGAGAGGTGAATTTATTTGATTTTTTCAGGTGGTCATTCATGCCAGCTTTCAAGTGTAGCTTCTGTTTTCAACTCAGCTTTTCAGATGCTTAACTCCAGTTCCACCCACCAAAATATGTACGTACAACTTGCAGAAGCTGATCTACTCAACATGGGATTTGCTTCAAGTGTTTGGATTTATGAAGCTTGATTTCTAATCATGCTAAATTTTATTTCTAGAACCTAGAGATATTCAAATCATCCGATTTTTGGTGGTGGTAGTTCTCTACTCATACGTTCAAAAATAAGAAATCAACTGTGGCAACTGGATGGCTATACCTTGAAATGTGATCAAATCTTTGTGGATGTTGGCTTAAAGCACATTGTGGTGCATTTATATTTATACTTTATATTAGAGTATAAGTTACCAAAAGCTAAATTTAGGGGTCTCTATTTCTTTACCACTCCAATCATATTTCCTATTTTTTTTTTTTTTTTAATATATTTTCAACTTTTCTATACCAATTTAATTTCAATTATATTATTAAATATATTATTATTAATTTCAACTTAAATATATAATATTATTATTTTCAATTGTACTATTATTTAGATACTTTTTTAATTATACTATTATTAATTTCAACTTAATTTAAATTTGACTAATTAAAAAATTTTGGAGTTAAAAAAATAGTATTAATAATTAAATTTTTTATCTTACACTTTTTTATATCATTATTTAGATAATTAATATTTTAATTATACTATTATTTTTAATTAGTATTAATAATTACTATTAATAATTTTATCATTATTTAAATTAGAATTAATAATTACTTTTGTTTAAATTAGTATTAATTTGTATTTAATTATACTATAAATACTTTTTAAATAATTATTTATCATTATTTAAATTGGTATTAATAAATTTTTTTAATTATACTATTATATAGATACTTTTGTTTTTATTTATTTATTTTTAATTTAGAAAATTAAATAGAGATATTATTTTATCAATATATAAGATATAGGGGATGGTTAACTTCCCCCTAAATTTAGGGGGAAGTTGAGGGAGAAGTTATTTTGGGGGATGGGTTAGGGGATGATTGGATGAGTTTTTTTTTCAATTGAACCCCTAAAATAGCTTTTCGATTATTTTAGGGATGATTGGAGATGCTCTTATAGTTAGATGGTATTATGGGCAGTGTTCTAAAAAGTGGCCTAGGCGACGCCTAGGTGCTAGTAGGTAGAGAGACGCCTAGATTAGTTGCTGGACGGAGGGAAAAATCGGTCAGGGCGCCTAGGCGGGTTCTGGGTGGGCTGGGCGGGTCTGGGCGTTTTTTTTTTTGTTTTTTTTTCTTTCTCTGGTTGCAAATAACCAAAACCAATCGACCAAATACCCATCAAAATTTTTAGGTTTTGCAAAACAGAGAGAAAAGAAAAGGGGAAGAAGGAGAATAAAAAAAAGAAGGGGAAGAAGGGGAAGAAGAAGAAGAGTTTCCCGGCATGAAAAATTTTAGTAGCTTAATTTTTCATGTTTATAAATTTTTCATATGTATTACTATTCTGGCATTAAATTGGAAGTAATTGATAAAATATTAATGTATTATGCTAAATTTTTGTAAATTATAATACAAAATCTAAAACCGCCTAGGCCTAGGCACCTGCTGGCCGCCCGCCCACCCATCGCCTAGCGATTTTTAGAACACTGAGCATGGGTAAATAGTAGTGGTGAAAATTATAGAAAAGGAGAAAGAAAAAGACGGAGGAATGAGGAAGAAGATGGCCGACAACAGTAGAGAAGAGAAAGAGGATGAAGAAGGAGGGAGATGATAGATATTATTTAATTTAGGCGTGGGCAAAATTGAAAACTGAATATCAGATTGAAAATAAAATAATCAAAATATACACTTTTTATTGTTCTTTAATACATGTTTAAGATGACCTGGTTTTGATTGTAAAAGTACGAAATGTGAAGGGAAAAATGGAAAATTAAAATGTTAGATGTAATGGCCTTTTTATAATTTATAAAAAATTGGAGGACTTGAAATTAATTATTTTAGGGACTTAAATATAATTAATTAATATTTACAGGGGCTGACTTTGATTGAAAAAAAATATATATGTTAGAGTATTTTTTTTATTTATAAATAATTGGAGGGCTTTAAATAAATTATGTTATGACCTTGAGTGTAATTAATAAATGTTTAAAGGACTATGTTTAAATGTAAATAACATGAATTTGGGAAGGCAAATTAAATATTATTGAAATTCTAAACTTTTAAAGGCATTTGTATAATTTATAATAATTAAGAGTTTCGAATAAATTATGTTAGAGGCTTAAGTATAATTAACAATATTTTAGAGAAATAATCTGAATTTGGGACGTCCCTAACTACTATTCACCTACCTATTGATTTTTCTCGTAAATATTATAGAATTAAATGGGCATTTTGAACAACCCAAAAATCAGATTGAAGACACAAGAACACAGTTCCTAAGCCCAACTCTCATTATTTACAGTTTTAGAAGATTTGGCGATTTGGGTATTACCACCTTTTGTAACTTAAAGCTCCAAAACCCAAGTAGTTTGAGAGTTTGTTTAAAGATACCAGGTTGAAAGAAATTTGACCAACTTAAATTTTTCCAAACGAAATGGTTAGATGACCTTTATAATAAGGCTATATTTGAAAGCATTGTCTCTCGCTTCCAGTCTTGAGTTGGGAAGAGTTAGAGCAGCATACCTTCTTGCTTCTTAGGTATGTGTTGGTTAGCATAGAAGCTAATTCCATGGACTGTAATCCACTCTAGAGGCTTTTGCAAGATTATGAGTTTTGACAAAGTTTAGGAGCCACGTTCTCGAGTTTCCCATACAAACTCAAGATTTGCAAATAGAAGTGAAACGATAAGCTGCAGTTACTTGGGGGAGCTAGTTATTTATCCATACATACCCCTTCAAGCTGAATGGACTGCTTCCAAAAACACAACCGGAATCTAGTAAGGAATTTGTACGAGGAGATATAATCATACAAATATGAATACAATTCTATCATGATCTCCAATTCGCTTTCCATTTGAAAAACCAAACTAGCTTTTTATTGATGATAAACTAATAAACAGAAATTAATTCCATGAAAAATCACAAATAACAAATGTATATGTACTGAGGAAAGAATACACACACCACAGGATATCTGATACACACACCACAGGATATCTGTCTATGTTTGCATAACACAAAGCCCTAATCCTTAAAAAAAAAACAATCAAACTAGGTTGAATGAGAACTTATAAACAAACAAATTTCCCCACAAGTCTCGGCTTCAACACAAGGTCATACCCCCATAGTCTTCCTTGTCTTTCCGACAAACAAGCCCTTGGATTTGATCCTTCCAGGAACACATCCACTGATCGTAGCAAAGGGGAATTGTGCCAAACCATCTTTTCTCCCAAGAGATATGAGCGCTATTCCCGAACTGGGCTTGTACACAGCCATCTTGCTTGTTTCTCCTTTCATCAACATTTTTATGTTCTTTGCTACTACTAAGGCGTGTTTCTGTGCCAAATACCCTTGTTTGATTTCCTGTCAATGATGGAAAATAAATAAGCAGAGGGGATTTTCTATGTAAACAGCCTGAAAGAACACTGAATTGAAAAATCTAGATCATGTTTCTGTTTCGCTTAGCTAAAATTATGAGCTGCTTTGCCTTGGATCTCGTAGTATATACTACAATGACATTTAGACTACAATTTACAAACCCATAGGACATGCTAAAAAACGGAGATTGTGTAGAGTGACATGCTATAGGTTCAACACTCGACGGAACATCTAAAAATATCAAGTTAAACCAAAAACAGTCTAAAAATGTAATGACAAACAGGTAGTAGTAAGACTAACCGGGACGTCAGTAATATCTCCAATGGCAAAGATCTTCTCCTTTCCCTTCACTCTTAGGCACTCATCAACAATCAAACTTCCTTTGGAATCCATGTACTCCTTCAACATTGTCTCCTTTAGCCACGGTGAACTCATAGGTACCCCGGTGCACAAGAAGTGGCAATCTGCCGTAATAGTTTCCCCCTTCGATGTTTTGTATGTTTTGCTCCCTTCTGAAACTGAATTCAGATCAACTGATTGCTCCAATATCACCTCAACTTTCTTTGACACCAGCCAGTCTAATGCCTTGGTAGAAGCTTTGGTTCCAATGAATTCCAGTAACCTTGCCCCTTTGTGGACTAAAATCACCTTCTTCTGGGGGTAGTCGACTGCGATCTCTCCAGCAAGCTCAACTCCAGTAGGACCTCCTCCAACAATCAAAATTGAGTCTGCTGCCTCTATTTTCTCGTTATCTGTAATTAAGGCGATGACAGTAAACATAGTTAAGTCGTTGAAAGTAGGAATTTTGATCAATGAGTTATGATATACTATATACATTAGGTAGTGACGAATATAACTACTTAATTGAATTCAAATTCATCCTTTCACATCCTATTAGCTGGTAATATGATCATTCTTGAGTTGTTCTAAATGCGGGGTTGTACTTAATTCAAAAGGACAAAAGAGAAAGCACATAATATAATCAGAGAAGGGCAACTGCTTCAACGATGTTATTGCCTTGTTGGATTTTATTAACCATCCTAACCCGTAATTTAGTTGATACAATAAACATAACAGTTGTAACCTTTTTTATTTACTTGATGATGAGGTGGAAACTAAATTAGTGATTTTACGTTCAAACATATTCCTTCCACCACAGCATGTGTTTGGTTTAGAGAAAAGTTCTGTGCAAAACAATGACATGAGAGATGGGTGAGGAGAGAAAGAAAACAAAATTATTTGATCAACTTTAAGAGAGAATATGAGCTTGAAGATCATCTCTGCGCCCTTTTCCTCCCTCGAATATTTTCTTTTGAAATGAGCGACGACCTAAATGTAAAATATAGTTTTCCAAAGATGATAGCAATCAACTAAAGCAATTTAGGAGCAGATAATCCTATTGAACATGTAATATTTGACTTTATAAATACAATGAAATACACCAAAACCACAAAACAAATCACTTTCCTGGCAAATCCTGCATGATACAATTTTTAATAAATCATTATGAAACAATAACCATTAATATATATCATAAAGATTAAATAAAAAAGATATTGATTGTTTACGCATACTTACAAGCCTCATATTGTTGGATCCTCTGGGTTTTGGTCTTAGGATAATTGTCATTGTGACCGGTAGCAATGACAAGATAATCATAAGGAATCTGCCGGCCGTCATCAGTCAACACTTCTGTATGCGTAAAGTTTACCGCACGGCCAATCACAATTCGTGCATTCGTCAAATAGTCTGTGTGGTGGAATACTGATTTCTGTGCAACAGATGGCTCCACCATTGCCCTCAGGTTTGCCCATGGTATCTCAAAATACTCCTTTCTGTTAAACCACACATATTATGATCTCAAATTAGCTTCAAATCCTATACATTCATTTCTTACAAATCCTCCATTTCATGCGAAATGATTAACCAAGAAATCAATATTCAATCCCATACACTAAAAGATGTTGTTTAACTAAGTCAATAAGATGAAGTTTGCATTTGATTATCCCAGAAATCAATAATCAATCTGATGCAGTCAATAATGTTTGACTAAGTCAATAACATGAACACACTATAATTCCAACTTTAACCTCATGGCAAGTTAGTTCTAAAGTACCCAGAAAGAAATAAAGAACCAAAATTAAGGAAGAAGAAAAAAGAGAAGGCTTACGGATCAATAAGAACAACATCGGCATCAAATTGGAGAGACTTTGCGA